>BJKM01000147.1:792500-1158275 GCA_015082035.1 Chaenogobius annularis | reverse complement strand
TAATATTAGTCTTCTATTGTGTAGCCTTGATTATGTGCCTAACCAAGAGTTATGTTGTGCATAGGTTCTTGCAGCCATACATCGTGTTGATATGAACCTGACTGACCTGCTGCGAGAGCTGCAGAGAGACCCATGGCCAGTTCCACAGGGCAAACGACCACTGCGCTCCACTGGGGTCGCCCTGTCTGTGGCTGTGGGTTTGCTTGAGGGAGGTAGAACCACTTTAAACCACGTTTAAAATCAAATAATATATTTTATTGGTAATTTCTAACTTCTATTGGCACTTAAAATTCCTGAGGCCATCGTTGTACAAAATACCGTAAATATGGACGTAGTTTAACCTGCAACACAAAATATGAGTAATTACTTAGTACGCTTAAGTTGTCTTGTCTTCTGCTTTCCTTGCACAAATAATATTATCACTGACTGGTTATAAAAACTGATGTAAGGGACAGATCACACTCTGCATTCTGTGTAATTTTAAACAATTTGAATGTTCCAGGCTGATCAGAGTTTTGTGCACTTTGCTCTGTCAGAGAGACCACATTCACCTAATGGAACATTCAGATAATACACATTACCAATTAGAAGAATGTTGAAGTCGCTGTGGATACTTTGTTTCGTTTAAAACACTTTTCTATCTGGGTTTTTTTATCTTTTAAATGCTAACCACGAGTTACAAAAAATCCCAGAAGAATGGGGTTTTCTTATTTGTCCCTTTTATAAGATACAGCCTTTACTGATAACATGTGAAGCGGTTGTAAATGAACAGATCTACATTTCCATTCTCTCAACGTCTCTGTAAAATTACAAACATGGAGAAGGAGGTCATGAGTCAGTTTAGTGTTCAGGATTCCTACACCAAACGGGCAAACTATAAACACCAACAACCTGTTTGCACTTATTGATATTTACAATTTATATCTTGACATGTTAATGTTATCAATCCTCTTGCGGTTAGTTTTATTTTTAAATGTAAAGTTCAGGTTAAATTCTAGCACAATTACATTGTTTACATGTTGACTTACCAGTAAAATGTTTCCAGTCAGTCAACCTTTTTAAATAAATGAAAGTAACCAAAACACTGTTGTACATTACAGCTAAAGGCTGAGGTCGTTACTTGTCTTGTAACTCCTACCTGCAGTGTCCACCACAGGGTGACATTCGCCAACACAGGAGCTCGTTGATGTGTTTATTGGAAGAGGACCACCCACTCAAGGGTCTACCTGTAATGAGTTGTCGGGAGATTGAAAACTTAAAACGCCAATCCGCTCATGGCAAACGACAATCCAGGTAAAGACAAATGCTCGACAATCTAAAAGCAAAAAAGCGCAACTAAGGTAAAACTTACCTTCCACAAGGATCTTTTCTAATATCCAAATATCAACCCAATGTGACCCTCAACAATGATTCTGGTGCGCTTAATGTTGCCTGTTTACTGTCATTTTCCAATGAAACAAAGTATTTTACGGTATACTTTAAATGTACACAGTATTATGAAGCCTTGGCCAATCGTTCCGCAGTAAATGAATATTACATTTCTATGTTGGATATTGAGATAATATCACTGGTATTTTAATATGTGGTTTAAAATGTAGTTTTTTTTTTTTTTTACAATTGGGAAGGACTTGACATCTGAACTATTGTGAGTGAAACATATTTTCTCTAGCTCTACTACATTAGCTCATTATGCAACAACTTGTTGAGCCTCACACATAATGCTTGGAAAACGAAGTAAAACAAATAAAAAGCTAGTTTGTCCATACCTGCAGGCAGAAGCAGCATCCGGAGGAGCCATAGGACGCCCCTGCTGTCCTTGGGCGGCTGGCTTACTTAAACCCAGCATCTCCTAAATAAAAAAATAACAGACATTTAAGATAAAGCATAAATATATAGATTGGAGTTTCTAATAATGGTTTGCACTTTTAAAACATAGTCTGGATAATCCGAAAAGCTGCTACCAACCTGAATCTGTTTGGCGGTGAGGTCCTTGGTGCCTCTGAAAACATAACTTTTAGCAATTCCCTCACAGCTGAGCTCATGAACCTGGACCATGCGACCAAACGTGATGAGGCCAACCAGAGCATTGGGGGGCAACAGGCTGAGGGACATCTGAAGGGACTCTTTGAGAGCTTGGAGATCCTCTTCTTCCAAACATGTGTCCACAACATACAGGAAAATCAAAGGAGCTGGGGCCCCACGCTGAAACAAAATGTTATAGGGTTATAATCTTGAGCTAATAAAAAAATGACATATATTTGTACAAAATCTATATTAGGGAAATTGTCAAAGTTTACCCTTGTACAGAACATTTGCAGAACACATAATCGACAAAGGTCAGAGTGCAGACTGGTATATTTACCTGTACTATGTACTCAATGGTAGAGAACTGTGGCATGAGTTCAGCCGGCTGGTTCACCTCCGAAATTCCAGCATAAGACGGAGGAAACTGCAGACAGACAGCTCAAACTTAATTCCTTCTCGTGATCGTGAAAAGTGTCTAAATAATATGCACATAAATATAAAATACACAACTTACAGGGTTTCTTTGAAAACAGAAGTTGCAGGCCCATATTTTTGCTCTGAAGTCAACCTGACTGTAAAATAAGAAATTAAAGTTTGATAATTAACAAAAAGATTTCTAAATGTTATTCATTATTTTAATTTTATTTTGCAATTGTCCTGGTTTATAAAATGGGTGCACTTTTTTTTAGAAATAAAAGCACACCAAAAAAAGCTGATTTCAATAACAACAATATAATATTGTTATTGTTATTATCGTTTTTAAAATGCACGTACCATAAAGGATTGAGCACAGCTTTGCAGTTTGCCCGGCTGCAGAGCACTGGTTCATACTGGACTGGAGGCAGGTCTGGTCGCTCTTTGAGTGGAGTGAAGAGGCAGGAGACTGGGACCACGAGCCGAGTGGCTTCAAGGCGACTGGACGGCCACAGATTCCAGCTGAATCTCACTCCATCCCTATCCTCGTTCTGTTGGATAAACTCCTGGTAGGTGGTCATAGTGAATCTGAGGAATTAAAAAAGTCAAAAGTCCAACAGTAAGGTTGCTTGTCTTCAGAAAGGACAAGTCTTCCCTCGTCACTTCTCTCAATCTGTTTGCTCCAGTGGTTTAAGTAAGGTGTGCTTTATACAAATGTCTTTTTGTCTCCCATTCTTAAAATCTACGTAACTACTTTGACTATGACGCACAGGTGTGTCCCTGGAAACCTGATCAGCTTGTTTGGATGTGCTGAACAATGCTGAAAATAGAATCAATTGGCTGAACCTTTCACTCAAATTCACACGACACAAGAATCTTGTGTTCCCTGGCAACACAATAGATATAAAGATAAATTCCGGTAACCAATCAGAAAAGTTCTTTGGTAAGATACTATAAAGAGTTGAAAATTAAGATGAAAATTAAGATGAAAAAGCAAGTAAAAGGCAAAAATGAAAAGCACCATAATGCATACATAGTAAATCAGACAACAACAAAGCAATTCACTCAAATGATTTCCAACATAGTTCTGAGATTTTATACTTCAGACAAGTATTTTCAAGTTGACATGAAAAATAAGATGAGCAATAAACTGGTATTACAAATTATACTTCTTGCTTGTTGCAATACATATATAGAAGTAATTGTCTAAACTTTGAACTTTACATGTGTCTAGGGATGTCACAATATCAATACGATTATTGTGAGTAAAAATGACTATTGATGATTAGTGAGACTGTTACTGAATATCAGTGAAATCTTTAATTTTCTTTCAGTAATGTTACAGTTCCTCCAGTTTGTAACCAGCTTTACAAAACTGAACTTTCTGAAAGACTAAATAAAGTTAAATGTGACAAAAACAGATTTCTATTTCTTAT
The DNA here is from genome assembly GCA_015082035.1 of Chaenogobius annularis. Classification (NCBI taxonomy): domain Eukaryota; kingdom Metazoa; phylum Chordata; class Actinopteri; order Gobiiformes; family Gobiidae; genus Chaenogobius; species Chaenogobius annularis. Next base: position 1,154,400 of record BJKM01000147.1, on the reverse strand, counting down.
GATGTGGGCTATATAATTAATGCAAAATACTTAATCTTGCTTCTAAATTGTTGGGATTATTAATATTTTTTGGTTTTTACGATTATATTGTGACCTGAATAATCACAATTATCGATTAACCTAATAATCTTGACATTCCTACATGTGCTTATGCATTTTCTTTTGGCATATAGTTGTACCAATGTACTATGACATATGTAGTACGTCAGAACAGAGATAACTTTAGCTAATGTATTCAAGAATCACTTTTATCAAGTATCACTATCACAGTGACTGAAATCAAGGGTCAAGTAGATAATCAACAAACAGCATGAACTCCCTGTTCTTACAGCTTGGCAACCCCAGAGGGCTGTCATACTTTTGATTTGCATCCAGGTAACAACAAACCAAAATAAAATGAAACCATACAATTTTGTTGCCTGATAACCGTTAACGCCAGCTGTTATAACCATAGGGTAAAAAACATGTTATTTTGGCTTCATCAACAGAACAGTAGCGTTAATGTTTCTTAAACGGCAAAACAGCCACGTTTACATCACATCAAACAAACACCATCATCTGGATCCATGTGTTGGACTGGCGCCTTAAAATCATCGTCTTTCTGGGTTAATTTAGGATGATCAGTGTTAAAAATGAATTAAAGCTAAAGACTTAGCCTTGTAGCTAACGGGGTGTAGCATTAACCCATTCCCTCTCCTGTCATAAAAGAACGAGATAAACACAAACAACAGGTCTCTGTGTATAAACCGAAAATTTACCTCTTTATATTTCCACTCAAAGATCGTGTTCTGCTCCAGAGATTAAAACCTTTGCGGGCCAACAAAACACAGAAGGGACGGAGGAGCCCAGCCCGACACCGGCTACTGCACTTTACTACAGTGACGTGTTACTCCAAACTGCGCGCTTCCTCATTGGTTGTTTTCCACAACGTCAATGCGTTGATACGTTTCGTCATCACGTCAGACAAGTCATGGAGGCCTCTGGGAAATGGAAGCAAATGCAAGGTTGCAAGGTTACGCGGCATTTTATTGCTGCCATTCCCAACGTTTGCGGCGTCGTGGCCCCTTTTCAAGCCCCAAGATCCCCCTTATCAAGCCCGAAGATCCCACTTATCAAGCCCGAAGATCGCCCTTATCAAGCCCCAAGATGCCCCTTATCAAGCCCAAAGATCCCACTTATCCCACTTATCAAGCCCGAAGATCCCCCTAATCAAGCCCCAAAGATCTCTGGGGCCCTCGATAATGATTTAATAATATTTTTTTCTTTAGATTTACACGAACATTTTTGAAATTGGCGTTGTACTAATTTACAGTATAAGATTATTAGTACTATATTATGTTCGGTGGCTTTCAAACTCAATAGTATAATTTTGTTTCATCGTAGAAAAATATTCAGTTGTCTCATCTGGACGCTGTTTTTTTTTTTTTAAAAAAATAAAGACATTTCGACTTTCATCCAAGTCAGTGGTTGAGATTTGAGCACTACTGTTGCTTCCCTTCTCCTCTGCACAAGCCCAGTTAGGCAAAACCTGCAAACGTCCAAGATTCCCACACAGGTTTATTTAGTTAAGTTTGAGTCTTTGTTGTCATCAGGGTGCATGCACAGACCTCTAAAACAAGCTGCTCTCCGCTCAGGTTCTAAAAGCTCATTTTGGAGCATGAACCGGCCTCTGAACACAGTCACAGAATGAAAAGGGGTGGGAGAAGAAGAACCAAGCTTCCCTCGCAGTACTGGTCAGTGGCCTGTAGAGGCCATTAAAAGGCACAGTGATTTCCAGCCAAGCTTCAGCAGCAGAAGTGAGGGGAAAACAGGCTTATTTTGATATATTTCTGACCAATTTAAATATAGTTGTTGTGATACACGGCCATTTTAGATTTTATTAGCAGTGCTTGCTTTGATTGCGCTGACCGCACATCACAGAGCCCAAGAAGTGCCCACCAGTTCAGAGGGCAAGAGGAAGGGAAAAAAAACTTGTGGTTACCCCTCGTGGGCTCTCAGCAAGGTTAAAAGTGCCCAAAAAAATCCCTTATGTGTCTGGACTGTCTGAAAAACTACAAAGGATTTTTTGACAGCACAAAATTACTGTTTGTTTTAAACCGGGCAACACTTTAGGACAAAACTGGTTCCCCCTAAGGACAAGATGCCCCCACAAAAACATTACAAACTATCTTTTAGAGACAAGTCTTTGTTTAAGATAAAATAAGATAAAAGAGAATGAGGGATTACACAGACACAAGATAAGAGAACCTTTATTGGCCCAACAATGGGGAAATTCCAATGTTTGCAATGTGCAGATTAGGCACAGAAACACAGATTAGGAACAGAAGTGTAATAATAAAATAGATAACTTCCTTAAAAATATACTTAAGAGCAAAAAATATAAATAAAAATGATAGAAAAATTACACACTCTTATTTACAGTAAGTGACTGTTAATGTAGCTAAGGCTCTGTTCACGTTTCTAATGATTAGATGTTATTTAGTAATACAGGCAGTATTTTAATAACATAGAGCTAGTTCGTGTAATGAATTAATCGGTGAAGTGAACCTATTTACCCCATTCAGCATCTTATCACATATGGGCGTTTAGATCAGTAGAGTTGGCGTCCGCTATTCGTGTGGGAGACCGGGTTTGACACTCACTCTAGCATGTTAGTTTTTTTGTTTTTGTTTTTTATTTCTTCACTTTTGTGCGCAAATGTTATCCACTAAATACTGATGAACACCCCAAGTCTGCTTGCCCATCCATAAAAGTCACTGCACGCTACCGGCTCTGGTCCTCACCCCCAGCTTGTGCTGTAGTGTTTGGTTAGAGTCAAAGAGCTGGTACTGATACATGTGTGTTGGTTTCCTATGTACATTTTTGCGGTAGAATTAAGATATAATTAATTTACAGTGACGTTTTGTTCATGTATAGGCCTACAGGCCTTTTTTTAATACAAATTGTTCGATTGTTTTTAACAGTTGTATTGCCAAATCTGTGTTGACATATAGTAAATCTGCGGCAAATATGCCCTCCTCCCATTTGTAAAATTTACAGATTGGCCTACTTCAAATAGGTCTACTGTAGCGTGTCTAATTGTTAGAACGGAAGATGGCCGCTAGGTGGCGCTTGGATCCTTATGTTAATGTGGCGTAACCACGAGAGCCTTGGATGGAGCCAAAGAGAGAGAGCTCACCTCACGCAGTCTCCTCTCTCACACTGAACACAGCCCATCTGTTGGCAGGTGTGCACTGTGCACACACTCTCCTCTACATTCTGCATTGGATTTGGATATTTCAACAGGAACAATCACCTCTCTTTTGTTTTTGCATCTTTTCTAAAGCTACCTATGATCTGAGGATGTTGCAGCGATAGACAAGAGCTTCCTCTTTTATTGTCACACTCAGCCGGCATCCTCAGCTGTTGCTCCGGAGAGTAATAAGTCGGAAGCAGCAGGAAAGGCCAAACTATGCAACCGGGTACCAGGCGGTAGCCGGGTCCACGTAAAATCCGACTCCGGGGCGAATGCGAGCAGAGGTTGCTCGCGAGCAGAGGAGTATTTTCGCTTTGTTGGAGTCGGAGCCGTGCCCATGGAGAAGGCGACTCCACCGCCTCAGCCACAGCCCCAGGTCCAGCTGTCAATAGCAAAGACTGAAAGTCCAGCGGAAGACATCTCAGGTCTCACCGACGATGACCTGCAGAAGTGGAGCAAAGATGAGCTGGTGCGACGACTCCGACGCTCCGAGGCCGACAAGATGAGCGTGATCCTGGACCACGGCAATCTTATCCGAGAGGTCAACCGCAGCCTACAGCTTCACTTGAACGAGATCAGGGGGCTGAAGGTGAGGGGGCACGTTGGAAGGATGAGATCATAGTTTTAAGGCGCACCTGGGCGCACAGGATGTTCACACCATCCATAGCCTGAACATTAAGTTTGCACTGCTGATTTGCTACTTAACTTTTCCGTAGCCCTTACAAAAATCATGCAGTCTCTACATCACACCATTTGTTTGAAGGAAATACTGGGAGAGCCCATATAAAAGGAGTGCCCTCCTCTCCACCTTTAAAAATCTGCTGTCCAGATTTCCCTTTGTCTCTATTCTTAGACTAGCTGCCGCAGCTTACATTCCTAAAGTCCTGCATATTATAAGCAAGGCAGTTTGTGTTAAAACAACATAGCACTTCAGAGTTTGTAGAATAAATGTTTGGTGTCAGAGAGGTGACATTGTTTGCAGTTTATATAAATAACAGCCTGTCCACACATCCAAGCTGCTCATTACAGTGAAAAGATTCAGGGTTAAGAGCAGAATAAATCTGGAGTATAGGGTTGCTTCATCATCAGTTTACTCTTCTTCGACTGATACTTCTATTAGTATTAATACAATTACAGGCCAGCAACTGCTGTATAGTTAAATTCTATGAAATTACATTTTTTTTTACAAATTTCCTAATAATAATGACTTACACTTGTAGTGTACTTTACAAGCTTCTCAAAGTGCCTACACTCTAGTCATTATTCATTTATCCCACATCTGCCGATGGTAAATTTCTTCTGTAGCCAAAGCTGCCCTGGGGTAGACAGAAGAGAGGCTGCCAATCTGCGCTAAAGGCCCCTCCACTAATCTTTTCACCCACACACAGTACCACAGTCATACTGTATTATTAAGAGATTACTACCCTCCTAGTCCTAGTCCTACTACTACTAACTATACTACTACTACTACTACTACTACTAATACAATACTACCTACTACTGCTACTACTACTACTACTACTACTTATTGAAATTCTTTTTTTTAATGCATCTACAAGCAACTTAAATTACAATATGAGATATGTATCTTTCAAATCATAGTTGATCTTATATTTTTGCATTGGTCCCTGCCTACTCTATCTCCATTTTCCCTCCTGCAGGACATTAACCAGAAGCTGCAGGAAGATAACCGTGAGCTGCGGGACTTATGCTGTTTCCTTGACGATGACCGTCAGAAAGGCAAGCGTGTGTCCCGGGAGTGGCAGCGTTTAGGTCGTTACAGCGCCAGCATCATGCGCAAAGAAGTCTCACTGTATCTCCAGAAACTGAAGGAGCTGGAGCAGCGCCAGGAGGAAGTCATCCGGGAGAACATGGAGCTAAAGGAGTTGTGTTTGATGCTGGATGAAGAGAAAGGCTTGGCCTCTGGTGGAGGAGGCGGGACAGGAAGTGGAGGTGGCGTGGGGGGCTGTCGTAACTCCATAGACAGCCAGAATAGTTTATTGCTGGTGCCTGGACAAGGACTTCTCATGAGGGATGTGGGAGATGGTAGCAGTACGTCCAGTGCAGGTAGCGCCGAGAGTTCAGACCATCCACATCACAAGCAAACACATCTGACTGTGGGCATGGCCAATGTGGGTAGCTCTGTAGACAAGGGAAGCCCAGAGATAGTGCACAAGCCCAGGTGCAGCAGCATCAGTGCGATAGGTGGTATAACAGGTTTAGATAGGGACATGTCCAGTCCGGAGCACCCTGCTGGACGCCACCGCAGCACCAGCTTAGAGTACCCCTACACTCTACCACAGCTGTGCCGGCCTCGTTGCGGGTCCATCTCTGTGCCTGACCATAGCCGAGTCATGAGGGGATTGAGCCCGGAGAAATATGGCAGGAATATTGGTGGGCGGAGTCCGGAGCAGCACCCAAAGCACCACAGTTCTGACCTGGTCCTGGGGCAGAGGCAGCACTACCTAGGGCAGGGGGGCAGCGGGGAGCTCTTCCAAAGGCACCACAGAAGTAGCATCAGCAGTACAGGATGTGGCAGTCCAGAGCATCGTCAGGGGCATTTAGGGTCGTCCGAGCATCATGAGAAAAGTTTTGTGGTCCAAGGAGGGAGCCCTGAGACACACCGGCACCAGTACAGTATGAGCCCGGACCACGCCAAGTTTGGGAGTCCAGGCAGAGAGGGGCAGAGGAGGGCCAACACAGATGAACTGTCCCCACACCATCGGACCATTTACAACGGCATGAACGGTAGGTTCTGTGCATGTTTTTCACCAACTAAATTAATTTATTCAAAGCTCAAAATTTAGACAGATTTAAATGTTAACAGAGATCAGGTTTAGTTCTTGTTTTGTCCTGTAAAGCTCAATGTTTTCGGATGGTTTAGCTTATGTGGGAGATTGTAATGAAAAGCACAACTTCTGAATATCTGGGGATGGCTTAAATGATCTGAAATAGCTGTGAAGTTTCCACTATCCCCAGCCACATTGTAGTAGTCTTGAATCTTTACTGCATCATGGCTGCCTCTGTGAAGTCCGTGGAGCTCATTTATGTAGGAGTGGCGGAGGAATTTCAAAGTAGTGACTTGGCTGCTCTTTAAATACCCCACAGTGGCTGATAATGATTTCTCAGGTCCAGGGGAAAAGTGCTGAGTGGCATAATGCTGGCAGAAGATAAAGGACAAACTATTCAAGGTGAAATATTAGCTGTACTGCTACCGTTCTAAAGTTACAGGAAATAAGGAGGCCATATAAATAATGTAAACGGATAGGTTTTTTAGAAGGTAAATGCAACTTGTGCTTGTGTAGTGCAAATCTTTATGGTTATTCGATTGATTTGGCGCCACTCTGCAAGGCTAGTCATTTAAGATTCTCACTCAGGATACTAAAACATTGATATTATTATTTTTATCTCAAAATAGCACACCTCCTCTTAAGAGTTGTGGATCTAATCATGTACATTTTTTTGGTATTTTATTTCAGGCCAATACAAGAATAGGGGTGGAAAAAACATGGCAGTTTCGATACATTTTGCACTGTAATGACTTTATGTACGACCTCACCTAGCCATTTTTCCTGGCAGACAACTTTTGATTTTGAACTGCTTATTTAGCTCGTGACCACAGAGCACTTTTGAAGTTCCATAGGGGTTTTAGTCTTGATGCAACCTGAAACCCTGCAGTAGGAAGTCTGTGGACGGGCCACACAATATTACTGCCTCGGAAATCCTCAGCAGAGTGTATGGCAGTGTCGTTAAAATGAATCTAAGGAGTTGTTTTGCATTATGGTTTGGGCGGTATGAAGACTGATTAGAGCCACTGATGAGTATATGTATCTAATCTATCTAGTTACCCAACAACCTTACTAGAAACACAGCCGAGATGGTTTAGACTGAAGTAAAAATTACCTATAATGCCTAACCCAATTAAATGTTAAACGGCACACGAATTCCATGAAAACAGCATGTCAGCACCAAATGTTAGCAGTTCCACAACATAAGACTCAATATATTTGAAGATAAAGCAACAAAAAAAGCAAAACATTTAATTATATATATATATTATATATATATATATATTTATATATATATATATATATATATATATATATACATACACACACACACACACACACACATATACACACACACAGTATATATATATATATATATATATATATATATGTGTGTGTGTGTGTATCTGTGTATATATGCATATCTGTGTATGTCAATCTATATATATATGTGTGTGTGTGTATTATATATATATACACACACACAAGTCATTTTTTTATGCCTCCTTTTGAAGCCTTCTTTTGTACGTTTTTAATTGATCATCCAGCTTGTACCATAGAATAAACCCTTTAACAGAAATACAGTTACTTTTTGTATTAGTTCTTGTCTTAATTTTTGAATATATCTATTTTTTCTAAGGTACTCACTCTCTCACTTCAAATAACTTCAGTATGCATACATAATCTAGGGCTGTCAAAAATGTATTCCCAGATCCTAATTGATGCTAAAACTAGTATTATAAATAAATAAATAATTAATTAATAAATAAATAGGTCAATCCCTAGTTTTAGAAATGTCTTTCTTAATATCAAAGAAACTACAAATATTATAAAGTTATAAAGTACATTTTTAAGTTTGAAATGTTAGTGCTAGCCGACTGGTTTATGTTTGGTAGATTGTAGTAGAGGTGGAAGATAAAAAAAAGAAATATGGAACATATGGAAATATGTAAAATTAGACTATCAAGTAAATTGTCTTTATATTTATGCCATTTTGTGGTTAATTTTATGGTCCATTCATGTTTTTTTGTAATTCTTGAACCTCAACAAAAACAAAAATTGTCTAAATATTGTTCTCAAGATAATTTACCGACCCATAGATAGTTGTTCCTCTGAATCATAGATCATGTTTGCATTAAAAGTGCAAGTAAAGAGAGCAGTTATGTGTCATGCTCTTACTCATCCTGACAACCGTTCCCTTTTTTTGGATGGAGAGCGATTTTAATTCCTATGACAGTGTAGGGCACTGCACTTGCTTGGATTATCCTCTAAGCCTTTGCTGAGTATTATTATGTACAAACAGTGTTTGGATGATGCACTGCCACGTCTTGCTCAGGGTCACTACAGGAGCTTCCTATTGGACATATTAAAGAGCTGCTTTTGTAACAGAGGCTAGGGCAATTTAAATTAAACCAAAATCCTAAGTAAATACTAACAACAATGTAACCTTTGCCCTTTTAATACAGTTTTCTGTTACCTCCTTCAAAGAATAACATACAACCCATATTGTGTTATGAATCTGGATTGTAAAGTATATGTAACTCTAAGCAGCATAAACACTAACCTGCCAATTCAGTAGTGACCCAGATCAAGCATCTGTCTTTTCTGTGGCGATAGCTTCTCATTTTGTGGACCACAGTAATCCAATGCAGCCTCCTGACCCAGACTGAGGCCTGGCTGTTCACTATAAGCCAATAAGAACTGCGCGCCACAGTGAGGTTATTTCAAAAGGAGAAAAGACTTAATCATGTTTTCCGCTTTTGTAATCGCGGGTTCTGCATATTAGCCTAAGCTGTAGCGATAATCAGAGAAGGGAAGAAATGCCATGGAGTATCTTTGCTCTTGTGATGCAATTATGCCACACACAAATGTTTGTTTTGTAACAAGACGTGTGGATGAACTGTAAGTAGTAGCATGCATGGGTCAGGCAACAGTGTGAGCTCCTATTATTTCTATTATCTTATCATGTCAGGAATATATAATGAAGCAAGTGGACATTTCACCCTCATATCAGGAGAAAACATTTGAAAGAAAAGAGCCCAACTTGCATGAAACTGCAGCTTTATCTTCTCGTCCAGAATTCCGTCCAGATTGTAGAATTATTATTATTTGTTACATGTGCTTGCCATTATTTTTTTCACATTTTAATAGTTTTATGCCCATTATTGTGGTGTATTTAACCACAATTAAATTAACAAAAATCAAAATTTTCTTTCCCTTCACATTTATAATTGTACCATTGATTTATGCTAACCCTTCAGCATTTTTATAACCAAGTGCCTGCCTGTGCAACAGGAAAATCGGCTCTAAAACTCTAGCCCCAAGATAATATAGTATAGTGCCTCTCAACAGTCATGCTTAAAATCTGACTATCTCTCTCTCTGCACTCGCCTCTCCTTCTTTTTCTAATTGGCTGCCAGTGTGAACCGCAGCTGTCCGGCAGGGAGAGACAAGTCTGATTACAGAGGCCACTGAGGATGTGCAGAGCAGTGCCAGGCTGAGCTGTGGTAGAAAGAGCTGGAGGAAGTGTTTGAGTGGATTACTGCCTGTTTGCTCCCTCCTCTCAGTACATCTCCTTTTGGCTTCATCCGCATCAGAAGTACCAGGCGAGTGGACCGAAAGCCTCTTCCCCACAAATGGTGACGTCAAACGGGGAGAATGGTGCCACATCTTGTCAAAATGTGACTGGTATTTAAGAGGCTAACGGGGCTAATTTCTCCAGAGGGCCTGTTTAAAAGTTGGGAATAGCTGGGATATTTAAAGAGACTTAAACTTCCATCCCTCTCAGTAACAGTGACAACATTTAAAGTGGAGTTTTGGGCAAAGATTGTAGGTGTTGCCGTATTATATTTAATGCAGCACGGTAAACATTATTAGTTTGCATTTAAAATAAAATTTACATCCATTTAAGTTAAATGTTAAAGAATAAATCAGTGCAACAAGTAAATCAAATGTATAAAGAAGTTAAAGAAGGCTCAGGCTGGATTCATGCATGTGCTCTTCCTGTTAAACTCGTGGGATCATTCAAGTGGAGGCCATGTGAGATGAGTCTAAGCAGCAATCATTAATATAAAATGCTTCTTCTAAATGCCTTCGTGGCACTTCTAATTACACCTGAGACTAATTATCCAAAACAGAGGGGCCTATGGGCACTCAGCAGCACGAACCCAGGACTGTCTGATTTGGCACTTTGTTTATCTACCCTGCTGCACGCTGCGCTGCCACGTCAAGAACACATTTCTTTTATTTCAGACAAATTCTAGGTATTCTTTTATTTTGTCTTATTAAGTTTGTACACCAGAACACGGAAAACAGAGAAAAAACAAATATGTAAAATGTCAGTTATTGTTATAATGTGTGGTGGGGATTTGTTGAATTTGTGGGAAAAATTAGGATAGCAGTCATTAAAATGGAAGGTAAGGTAAAACTTGGTTTCACAGTGGAGAAATTCACAGAATGCTGAAGACACAAACATGTTGTTATTAGATTTTGCTCTGAATTGTAGGAGAAGCTTCAGTTGTAAGCCCTGCCCACTGGGCGGAACCTCCTGATGATAGCCTGCCCTGTTTTTGTTTTAACTGTGAGTTGAAAGTCACAAACCAATTCTTTGAGGTGAAGATTCTAAGCAGGAGTAGAAATGGTTTGAAAAAAAGGAGGCAATTTTTGTTAAAAAAGAGAATCCCTCTTTCAACAAAAATGGAGGTTTAAGGTTCAATCTTCCTGCAGTGTGCAGCAGCATTTTGAAGCATCAGCCCTGGCAATTCAGATGCTAATCAGGTACCCGGTGATGAGGGAGTTGCAGCCAGGTAACAGTAGGATTTCTATGCTCATTACAGGTCTTTTAGTTTCAGGTGAAACTAACAGTGTAAACAAAAACAGGACAGACTATTATCAGGAGGTTCCAGCCGGTGGGCAGGGTTTACTCAGGGTAGTTCTCAGACTAGATCCGCAGATTGAGAATGACTCAAAAAGTCAAAACAGTGTCCCGATGACTACAACTGAAGCTTTTTCTGCAATGGATCCCCCCTGGACAAATGAGGTATTATACCAATTTTGCTCTTTAATTCAACTAAGAGTCAAATCTGGAAATGCCAACATTGAATACACTTTAGGCAAACATGGACGATCTTGTCCTTCTTTGTCCTTGATTTGCATGTTTCTAACTTTCCCTTAGTTGCTTACCACCAATGTATTTTTAATGCAGTAAGACATGTAATTGCATTATGTTGTGGGCTAAATTTTTCAGTATTGACAATAGTTGTTTTGAAGGGACACAGAGTGGGAAAACAACAACAACTTGAGGCAAGCTAACATATGAATCATGAATGAGCAAGGAGACAATGCAGCCAAGATATAAGCAAAGTTTTTTAAATGAGAAAAACTATGACGACCCTCTATTTAGATGTAATTTAACCATGTGAAGCGGTGATGGAGGATATGGTTGTCAAAGCTGCAGGTCGAACCCTCAGATAACTGACAAAGGTCCCACAGTAGCAGGCAACTCAGCGGAGCGTTTGGACCCACTGAGCGGAAAGGGAACGAGCTAAGGCCAGGTAATTAAGTGGAAGTGCAGCGGTGCTGTGTTCAAGAGCAGGACTACAGGGCCGCAGGGAGCCTCTGCTTTCCCAAAGTCACTAACCACAGTCAGTTATGTTGGATTTACTTCATGTATGTCAGAGCTGGAAGTCAGTGATCAGGTGATGAGCTGAACAGGGAGAACGCAGTAAAGGCATTTCTAAAGCACTCTACACTTACAGTATGCGCTTGTGACTTTGAATGAGCCGGATGTATTGAACTTTAAATAGATTTATTGTACATTTTCAATTTTGTTTAAAAATGTCATGCTCTTCAACTTTTTATACCTTCAGTTTTTTAATTCTGGTTCTTACGCTGAAGAAATGGCCTAGGACAAATGTAATCTACACTGTATTCAACCTTTCTAAAGTATTTTTCTTTTCTTTTTTCAATATATAGCTGGGATTAATTTTTTTTAAATAGAAATATATTTATATTGAATTGACAACATCAAATGCACATTCATATTCAAGTTTTCCTACATAGATAGTGTATAATGGTTAGGCTTTTGAAATATAGTATTTTTAAAAAAAATAACCTAATAAGTTTAGGTGTTTTTTGTGTGTTTTTTTTTAAACTGTCCCTTATATTTTCTGTCAATATATGCAAAAACAAAATTTATATGCCATGATTTTTTTCTTCACATATCCATCTCAATTTTGATTTTATTTCTTTACAAAAACAAATAAAAGTTACTTTGACATTGATTTCATTAACATAAACCACACAAACCACATGATTTTACTGAATAAAACCTAAAGAAAAAAAAGCATATCATTGGTGATTTTAAATGATCGGACCTCGATTAGATTAAAACCTAGATTGAAATTTGATTAATTGCCCTGGCAAATGCAAAATAATGCATTAGTGATTGAGTGAATTTTATACTGTACAATCATATTTACACTCGTGCAAATCAATAAGGAGCTCAAAATCTGCTGTGGCAACGCTACAATGCAAAAGAGAAAGAAGAGGATCATCTATTATTTGTGGCATTCATATTACATACATATTTGCAGCTATTCCAAACCCAACCAACGACAGTAAAAAAACAGACACGCGAAGACTTGAATAACAGGCTGTATACAATTGAGCAAGAAACCGTATTCAGCAATATTGTACTGAATGTGCTTCCTCAACAGCAAAATGAATTCCACCTCTAGCTTGAGTTTTCCGTGTGTGTTGCTGCATTGTGTGATTGTGTGTCTGTGTGTCTGGGCTGTTTGAATCACTGGTCCGGCAGCGGCTCCTCTGATACTTTTACATATCCACAGTCTAACAGTCTCCATTACTGCAGATAACATATCAGGCGTATAGCATGTCAGAATGGCTGCAGCTGCCATCATCATTATTCTCCTCCTTCTCATCTCTCCCAGATATATTTATCCATTTCCTCAAGCATTTGTGTATATCCTGTCTCTCCATTGTGCGATATGTCCATCTGATGCAGTGCTTTTCCTCAACAGACTGACTGGTGTTGCTTTATTTCATATTTCTTTATTTCATAGTTATTTGGTCAAGAGACTCACTTAAAAATTGTTGTAAGGTTGTGAAAGATATGCATTCATATAAAATGAATGCTACAGCGCATTGTGCGTTCTGTGTTCGGTTGAGAAGGTGATCGGCTGCAGACTTCAATCTCTGCAGGACCTGTACGTCTCCATGGCTTTGGGACGAGCAGGTCGGATCACAGCCTGAAACCCTTCTCACCCTGGCCACAAACTATTTGAGCCACTCCCCTCAGGCAGGAGGCACGGCCCATCTGGACCAGAACCTCCCGCCCCAAGAATAGTTTCTTTCTCTCTGCCGTTATACTTATGAACACTTGTTAAACACCTGTCACTTTTAACTACAATTGAATCAATCATTCACCTTCTGCACTACATCACTAACATTAATAATAATTAGTAAGCCTATTTTTATTGTTATCCTATAGTAAATTGAAATTGTTTTCATTAATGCATTCCCTTTTTTATTTCATATATGTTGTTTTTATTATTGTTGTATGTTGTATGTTGCACTGAATCACCAAAGCAAGTTCCTATGTTTGTGAATTTTGTTCATTGACAATGGCAATAAACCTTTTCTGATTTTGATTCTGATTCTTATGATTATTTGATGAAAACTTTATTATCAGTGTAAAGATCATATCTTTAAACTGAAATTGTACCATGTAATTAAAAAATAAAAAATTGTGACAGATCAATGTATGTCTACATTATATTTACGTAATTTCAGATGTACTACTATAATCCTTTCTATTGTCTATTTTCTTATTGCTTTATTCCACCCATGAAGTCTTATTTTCACCTTCTTAATGTGAGAGGAGGTGTGACAGAGTATTTTAAGAGCAGATCTGTGTAAATTCATTCTGCGCTCGACTTGAGTCTAACCCTGGAGCTTATACATAGTACAGTTGTCAGCTTGGGGCTGTGCATGCTTATTGTGGTGTAGAATTTAATATTAACAGTTTTTGTATGACAAGTGTTGGATATGTTCAAGCCTGTGTAAATAAATCTGAGTCATAGCCTAAAGCTGAGTTTGAGGGCTGAAGGTGTGAAGGAAATGGAAGAAGTGGTTGATTCACCCACTGTTAGTTGTACAAAATGTCAAGTTAGATTCACACAAATGTAACTCGACACACACTTAATCAGGATTGCTGGCTGCTGTTGCTATATCCATCAATGCACTTATCACCTCTAATGCTGTATGTGGATGTACACTTGACAAAAGTTGGCAATGACATAATTTTACTAATTAGCGCCCCATTTCTCTTCTGTTACAGTTTGCAAACATTTTGAAAGGACAGTGTGAAATGGGGGATGAGAGAGGGGGGGACATGGAGTTGTCGGAGTCAGGATTCAAACTCACGACAATGCGTCCGGCTGCACTTGGAGCCCGGCATACGTGTGCTGTGCCTTAACCGCTCGACCACAAGGCAGAATGGCTTTAATAAACTTTATATTATTATGGGATGGTTGCCTGACAAGGAAGATATTAATAGAGGCATTGCATCCGAGACTATTGATCATGTGTTATATTAGAACATTCAACACTTAATTGTATAGGCTACGCCTTATTTATAATTTGTTTCACTACTGGCTAACTGGTATTATTTATGTAAATAATTTATGTCAAATTCTGAACTTGAATCTGTTATACCTACACAGATGTAGGTATGTTGTGCACATGAACTTTGCTGGGGACAGGATTAAACAAGTTTCTACTTCTTCCTACTCCCTTTCAACAAACTGGAACTATATTGACAAAATATTGTCTATGCTGCTGTTGCATCATACTTATTATGTATTTTAAAACATTGTATATGTTGAAAAAAAACATTATCAAATAGTTCCTAGCTCAGAATGACCCAGTAAGAAAATACTCTTTGAATTATTGAATATAATGTATTTTTAACACAAAATAATTGTAGTTTTGTTATTGTCACCGTGTGGTATTAGTTGAGGGTAAGTTGAGGTATGTTTATACTAGTGTCTAGTTTTGATACCACCGTTTTAGTAGTGATTACCTCTACTACTACTCATTTTTTGCCTTCGTATGGCCTATATACAACTATAACTACTAACAATATTCAAAACAAGGATATCATTATTAACTTGGTACATCTATCTTATATAATCATGGTTAAGAAATACTTAAATCAATTTTGTGACTGCCCCCTCTGTCATCATATAAAAGGAAAGTTACTCTGAAATAAAAGTCTGTTTACTTGGCAGGGTCTGCAGCTTATCCCCACCTGCTCCATTATTGATGAGGGCTGAGGAGTGATGGTGATGACAAGTTAAAATGGGACAACAGCAGTTTATCTGGCAAATGCCTCCTTAAATATTTAATCCACCTCAGAGAGTGAGTGCACCGCTGTAAAATGACAACACTGGAGGCCTGTGTGAAGTGGGGCAGAAAAATGAATGGCTTTAACAATAGCATGATTTATGTTGCGACAGCACTCATGTCAGTAAGTCTCCACGGTACAACTTTAACCCTGTTTTCCGCTGTTGTCAGCCATCACAACTGCAGAGGTGACATCATCATATTATTTTAATAGCATTTGTAGTCCGCAGACAATCTGTTATTTTGGTGAAATGGTCCTATTGCTATTCACACATGTTTTGGTTTACTACAGCTCTGTCCTGAAAACACAGACACTTTACTTCACCCATTCCTCCAATTGGTCTGAGTGACTGACTGGGGGATTTAACCAATCACAGTTTATAACAATGTATTTGCTCCTGAAAGACAGAATTACAATGAAATCACAATGAAATTGAAATGGGGATCTGGCTCCAAGAAAATCGGGATTATCATTGTTTCCCATATTGTCCATGCCTGTTAACTAAAAAATACTAACATGTGTTTGACCACCTTTGCAAATGTACCGATTCAACAAAACATATTAATTCGCAATTAAACGCTTAGCTCAGTGTTGGTTTTGATTGGAAATGAATGTGTCAATCAGCTATCCGACACCGCAACTAAGAATAAGCAGGGAGAATTATGACTAAAATTTATGACAGAAGAAAAATATGTACACATGTGGTATGAATTACCTTATTGTCATATTATACTCCACAATTACTACACAATTTAATCTGCTGTTTTACTCTAATGTGAGTTTATATCCAGGGGTCACAAACTGCCATAGAGAAAAGCGAATTATTTTAGTTTAAATGAGTGCTTGTTTGTTTCTTCCTGTGTTTCTGGAAGCATAAATTCATTATAAAGAGTACAGATAACGGACACCTCATCTGTGTCACTGAATGGCAGCTCATGTGTGACTGACAGTGTGTCAGATTGGGTGAAATCCACATAGAAAAAAAGTTTGTTTCTTTATATAACCTCACACTGACACATTTGTTTTGAATGTTGGTCGTATAAAACACTTTAGTCATTAGTTTATTAGCTATCTAAGATTGGTTGAACTTAAATGTTTGATCTTTGAAGCCCAGCTCTTAGTGTTTTACATAAAAACAACAACAACAACAACATTTCCACTAGTACAAAGAAATTGTTCACAAGATAAATATTGAGCCCCTAAAAATATTGTTCCGGTTATTTATTATTGAATGATAAGCTGACAGTAATTATTGTGACAGGTCTACTACTGCTTTTCCTACTTCTACTTAAACCTAGGATCCATTGGGGACAAGACACAAACAATACCCAACTTAATTCATTTAAAGGTGCATTATGTGACTTGTCTAGTGGGGGGTCCACCACCTGCTTGACTCCATGGAGATGTTGTTGTTTTACCTGGAATGTTCCACAGTCCAGCTTGCATTTATTCAATTACACATGTTTTTATTGCTTAAAAGAACCTTTAAAGCATGCATTGCACTGAGTGGCATCGTCTTTCCACAGATCTGTGGCCTCTTTTGATAAACATTATGTGGAATTTTTTCCAAAAGTATACGTACGGACAGAACTCAAACTTCCTCAAACTTGCTAATTTCTCATCTCTTTGTTTTTGGACCAGACTGCTCATTTCGATGTACATTTGTCGTTTTATAAATCACAGAGGTAACGTGGAAAGCCCACTTTATAAATTAGACCCCTGACCTGTAACATGGCCTGGCTGGTGGTGCCACTTGCTTGTGTCTAGTGAGATAGATATCTGTCTAGTGAGATATACTGTGGACGTTTCTGTATGTATCCTTTACCAAGAAAGTTACACAGTGTATTTTAAAGGTAATTTTATGAACATGTCAACTGCAGAAATGTTGTATTTTAAAAGTGTATGAGTCTGCACCTCGGACTGTTCTGAATCGCTTGTCTTGCTTCATTCTGTTATTATTGATGTCTTTCTTACTGCTTGTCTGCTCTGGCTTTACAGAAGGTCACTTTTCTGCTATGCATCTCAACAGGCTTTACTCTGCCAAACAGGCCTGAATTATTGATGTGGCAGATTTTTAGGAGATCTGTGGGAACGGCCATGTGAAATTACCTTGCATTGATCCTGTAAGTCGAGAGAAGTGTGTGGGGAGGAGGAGGGCGGTAGACCAAAGTGGCTGAGGATGGAGTGATGTTTGACGTGTTTACGAACCTGATTCAGACATCAATAATGTGTTGATTTGTTTTGATGTGTTTCTGAAGACGACAGTATTCGTCAAAAAGTATCTGCTTTTTTCAGACCCAAGTTCAAAACATAATATAAAGTTCTATGCTTTTTTTTTATCAGACTGTAAACATTCAGGAGCATATTGACATTATTCCGCCCCGCCCACTTTTTCCTGTTTTTGCCACAGATCGTCACTTCCATTGTAATCGCACTTCGAGGGAAAAGTCTTGCAGCTAAAATATGCTATAGAGGAGATTTGTGTAAAATGTCCAATGTTCATGTGACCAACAAGTCAACTGGTAGGCCTGAAAATGTTAAGGTTGGCTGCCCTATTTTAACTAATACAACCAGAAGAAGGATTACATTCTATGGCAGTGGAATAGGGTGAATAGCAAGCATATAACTGGAATATGTGCTTCTGGTGTAAAAATGACAATCACAACAAAACCCGGGATGCCATTAGGTGTCACATAGAATACACATCATAAGAGAGCACACTTTTGTAAACATACAAACATACAAGT
Organism: Chaenogobius annularis; assembly: GCA_015082035.1. Lineage (NCBI taxonomy): Eukaryota > Metazoa > Chordata > Actinopteri > Gobiiformes > Gobiidae > Chaenogobius > Chaenogobius annularis. The sequence continues at coordinate 1,136,202 of BJKM01000147.1, read as the reverse complement.
CTGTAATTTTTGTTCCAATTTCAAGTTAAATTAAAGCCGCGCGTGGCGATAAAGTCCCTCGCCCCCTTTGCGACCGCGAGGACTGTAACCAAAACGCATGTAAGTCAATGACAATATTTGTTAGGTTATCACGGTAACATGCTTGCAGATATAGGTATGCTGTCATTGGCTTTTTTGTTCAGAATGGCAAGAAAGGTGTCTGTGCCAGATTTGATTAGTGTCAAAAGCCTAGTTTCTAAACCAGGCTTGGAGAGACTTATCCATGCATTTGGCTCCAGTAGATTAGACTACTGTAACGGCCTGCTCACTGGCCTCCCCAAACATGCTCTGGCACTGGCTTCAGGCTTCAGGCTCGGAGAATAGACTTTAAAGCATGTTAGTGTGCCATATGAACCATCTCAGACTATGAGAACCTCAGGGACCAGCCTCCTGCTGGGGCCCAGAGTCAGGACAAAAAATGGGGAATCTGCGTTTCAGTTTTATGCAGCTAAAATCTGAAACAGTCTTCCTGAAGATGTGAGACAGGCCTCTACTCTGGCAATGTTCAAATCTAAGCTAAAAACAGTTTTGTTTAGCTGTGCATATGACTGAAATGCTTTTCTTTACACTCTTATCTTTCAAGTCTTAAACTGAGATTGTCTGTCCTGTCTTTGTGATTTTAATGAACTTTTGTCTGTCCTGTCTTTGTGATTTTAATGAACTTTTGTCTGTCCTGTCTTTGTGATTTTAATGAACTTTTGTCTGTCCTGTCTTTGTGATTTTAATTAACTTTTCCTATTGAGTGAAGCACTTTGAATTGCCTTATATACGAATACGAAGAATAAACTTGCCTTGCCTTATCTGTCTACGTCAAAGTAAAATGTTTCATCCTCTTAAAAATGTTTGTAAACCAAAACACATGTAAGTCAATGACATTATTTGTCTGGTTGCCACGGTAACATGCTTTTTGATAGAGGTATGCAGTCATTGGCTTTTTTTGTTCAAAATGGCAAGAAGGATGTTTGTGCCAAATTTGAAATTTTTGGACTTTATTGTAAAGTATATATTGATATATTGTATATAATTGCATTCAGCTCATCATTTTGCACAAAACTTATATTCGTGCCGGGAAATAGGATATCTCAATCCAGAGATACGCAAGTTTGAACAAAAAATTGCCATTTTTGTTGTGTCAAATATCAAATCAAATAATCAAGTATTACCTCTAATCGCAGATGGCTGTAGTTCATTTTGACAAATGTTCAAGCGTCTTGACTTAAAAGCCAAGGTGAAAAAAAAAAAAGTATGAGGTATAAAAATATTGAAAAAATTGGGTTCTGCCCACAATGGCCAACTCCATGTGGGGTTTAGGGCTGGGTCATAATATAATTTTTACTCGGCCAGACATGAGGTATGTTTGTACCAATTTTCATAAGTTTAATGTATTTTATTATTTTTATATTATTTTTTATTAAAGAGTTTTCGTAAACGTTCAGAAATTCAAAATTGGTTTGGTTTATATTAAAAAAAAAAAAAAAAATAAAAAACGGAATCTGGGTTTTTTTTCGAGAAAAAAATTCCACTGTAAAAACTCGAGCCTAAAGAGTCACGTGATTTTTTCACATTGTGCCCGGTCACAGATGAACCCGTTATAAATGTTTTCAGTTGTTTACGACAAAATATATTGCCTTTCAGGAATTTTCAAGAATCCAATTTGGAGCGGGCGCTAGAGAACCATTTTATTAGATAGCCACCACATTTGCATATCATTGCGTTCAGATTGTAAATCTTCACAAACGCTCCAGTAACATTTTCCTATTACATTTTTTTTTTTAAGAAACAGAGATTTTTTCTTAATTTTCATTAAAAATTCAATTTGATTTAAAATTCACTATGACCACACCTGAAGATGGATCAGCTTCAAACTATTAACATTTTATTGCTCATGGGTACAACAAGGTGCACTTTTGTCAGCGCCGTGTTTTATCCAACATGGCCGACTTCCTGTATGATTTAGGGCAGGGTCATAATATAATTTTTTACATGTCCTCAGATGAACTATTTTTTTAAGTGAGTGTCATATTTTTACTACGACTTTTTTTGGCTTCGAGCTCCCGTTGGCCCCATGTTAATCGATTTTTGAGGTGGCGCTACTTTTTGAGGTGGCGCTACTCTTTCAATATTTTTTCTCGGGGTCTTCACTCAAAATATGAACTCACTGAGTTCTAATTTTCGATACCACTCACAGGCATAATCGTCCTTGTTAACTACTCGATTTTTGCGTTTTTCCGGTTCCCAGATACAATTTTAATAAGTCCCTCGCCGGGACGATTCCCGTCCTTCGGCTCGGGCCTAATTATCTTGTAAGCCGTCAGAGATCCCTTGAAACCAGTGAACTATTCGCTAAAGAAGCAATCACATCTGTTATGGTCAAAACTACTCAAAATAACATTGATATTCTGAATTTAGGTCATTTTGAGCAAGTTGCTTTGAAGACTTAGTCTTAGATGTACATTTTTAATTCAAATCCTAAATATAAAGAATTAATGTACCCCCTTTATAGACCCAACTAACTTGCAGTCATTTTTATGCCTTTTTGGTTTTCCATTCCTCTCTTTAGAGCCGAGACTCTTCAGTATTCTGCTCACGTCCAGCAACCCAAGTGAGATCAGCCCTTACTGTCACCACGCGCAACATTTGTAACTGGTTAGGCCCAAAATGGTGATCAAATTTAAAGGCCCAGAGGAAAATAATGGACTATAGAGAGCAATACAACACCTAAAATACTGGAGCAAAAGTTAAGAGCTGACGTTGTTTGGCTCAAAAGGCATCTCAATGGGGAAATACAGTCGAATAATGGCCACAAAGCATACATTAGGAAGAGGAGCACAGAGCTTTTCAACAGCAACAACAGCATTGGACTGCAGCTTCTCATCCTCAGCAGGAACGGCCTCATGCTGAAAAGCATAGGCTCCAACGACTCCTCGATCAGGAAATCCTGTCCCATAATAACTCAAAATTTAAAAAGACTGGAAGAGGACAACAAGAGCCTGAAGGAGTCTCTGCAGATTCATGAAGAGAAATCAACAAATGCTTCTTGACAGGGTCAGTTTACGAAAGACAAGCAGAAATACAACAACCTCCTGAATGACTTTAATAAGAAGGTTGAGGAGTGCAAGGAGAGGAACTTTGGAGTGGAAAAACAGCATCCTCAATTGCACTCTTCAAGACCTCTGGAAGGAAAGGGATTTCAAAGATGCGAAGATTGGCCGTGAAGAGGAAAGTTGACCAGAAGTGCCAGTGTGAGAAAAGTGTCATGGGCCAAGAGGAGGTTAAAATCTCTCCAGGAACAGCTGAAGAGGCTGAAAACACCACAACATGTGGCCTCTATATTTGACCACTATATATAGTGACTTTGACCCTCGTCAAAGGTTTAACACACGTCCTAAACTTGTGTTGATAAACCTCAGGCACAAGCTCATAGGCCTTAAGAACCTACAAAAACACAATGAAGGAGCAATGTATCCGCTGAGCTGCTCCTTTCCTGTGCCTCAGCCAAACACTCAAAAATGATAAAAAAAACTAATTGGGATCATTCTCAGAGGCAATAAACGCAAATTTCCAATTACATCTAATGTGTTTTCAGAACTATCCGAAGACGCAGAGGAGGATCGGACATGTTGTCGGCCTTCTTTCATTTGCTCCAACTTCACCATTTCAATCTCAAACTGTAAATCCAACAGACTCACCTATTGCTCAAATGTTGAGCCCGATACCAAGGCATTTGCAGCAGAACCCGAAACGTGTTGTTTATCCTCAAATAATCAAATTAGCGACCAATATGGCTCTCACATTTTCCTTCAGTCGATTACTTTCAATATCTGGTTTGTAGGATTTACCAATTTTGAATAGCAGCTCCTTTGTACACAAGTCCAAAATTCTCCTTAAATGGAGACTTAATAAAGTCAGAGACGTAACAAATGCACTTGAGACCAGCCGCAGCACGATGCCCCAATAACTACAAACTCAACCCTCAATCTTCACACAGTTCTATGGCGGGATATTAAACAGGCTCACAAGGCAATCGGAAACGGCCGACCCCGAGACACCACGGTTTGTGCACCTGAGAACACCACGACACGCGAAGTGAAGACCGGGATGTCATATTCTACCTAAGACGTGGCTCTGAGATTTTCTGTGCTTCCTACTCCAAAGAGTACTAAATATAACCACTGAATAGACTTTATTGTTTTATTCTTGTGACTATTTCCTGTCATAGATGTGGTTTTGAGAACTTTCAACCATTCAAAAGATATATTTTACTTGAATTGTTCATTCTTATGGCACAGCCCAAAGTTTCATCCTTCTGAACACTATGTTGATCTAAAACGTCTTGTATTTCACACAAGTCAAATTTAAATGGATCTAGATATTACTTTTTTGCAGTCAAAAGGGTTCAATTATTGAACACATATAAAATATATGAACTCATATATACTATATAAGTTCATATATTTTATACAATGTTCACTTTCCACAGAGAGAGTATACTTATTGAAGGCAAAAGTTATTCCCTGAACAAAATGGTAGGTTATTTATTATGGGACCAGACTCTCCCAAACTAATCAACATCTCTTTATGAGTAAATTTAACGCCTGTGCAAGTGCACTGGTGCAACAAAGGCAAATTCCTCAGCTCTTGGGCGAAAGTAATCACATTATTGCTGTATCTGGACTTGACCCAATACCACAGTAAATCCAATTTAGCTTTTAATACTTCAGCCATAAGTAAATCAACACATTGTTCGGAGTATTTCCCGCTAAATAAATTGTCCTTGAACTATGTTGGATAGAAGTATCAGCAGACATTGAACCGCTTGGTTTACAAGGTATTTTCTAGGTTTAGGGCGTGTGATGTTAGCAGCACGGACATAGCACTGCAGTTTGTAATCTTGTGACTGCTATGTGACTACTAACCTTGAGACTGAAAATCCATTTAAGCTAATTGCTTGTGCTTGAGCAGTCAAGGTTTGTCCTAAGACCCTGAACTGTGAAGGCCTGACATGTTGAACAAGAAGCTGTATTGTATTTGTCAGCTGTTCCACATACAACTCTAACACATAGCATTGTATCACTGATCATAGTAAAGTTCTATTATTCGGTTCTAAATGTACATGTATTTGATAGTGAAGAGATATTTTATAATAATATAATCAAATTTAATTCAATGACATGGCTGTGAGAATTATTCAGAAAAATTGTCTGATTCTTATACAAATTTGCTGTCATTGCAAGAATCAAGCACTCTGGTATAATAGTGCATTCACCCCTGAACTAGGATTTCCTCCCGTAGTGAAGTTTATGATTGAGGTCTCCATTCGGCACTACATAATGCTTGGCCTGTAGCCTGAGGCATTGGCCTAAGCATTGGCCTGCCCAGACCTGCTTATGAGCTGAGGAGCAGAGGGGCACAACCCCTCTTACAACAACATAGGCCCTCATATGGGATTGTTTTCAAGAATAATCTTGAACACATCTGGATCTAGTCTACATGTAGATCAGATGCTATACAGCCAGAAATTCAGGGTAAAGCCACAGTTGGTGTTGAATGTCACTTTAGCACACTCAGCCAAGGATGATTTGTGGCATTTAGATGAAATCGTGCAACTGAACTACAGTATAATTTCCCCCTTGAAGTTAACGTTCACCTTATTATAAAGTCATCAGTACAGGACCTGTCAATGTTAGGACTTTTCTAACATATTTATTTTATTGTAAATAGGCCATAACTCATACACAACTAGACATTAAAATCAGATGACTGGTTCGTTTGTATAATAGACACTATTTAGATGAAGCATAAGCAATAAATCAGTTTGGCTTTGACTGAATGAAAATAGCCTGTGCCCACTGCATCTTAAGACCAGTGTCATATCTCTTTGTGAACTCTTCACACCCTTCCCCCAAACAAAGATAAACAATAGGAGAGACGCGATAGAGACATGAGTGAAGAAGGCTACTGAAATCTTTAGCCCAAGTCTGCGGTCACAAGAGCCACATGAATCTTTAATGTGAGGAGAGAAATGTGCTGAAAACATGATTACGGGGAGAGAAGGGCCAGTGAGACAAAGGAGGAGATTTAGAGAGAGCGGATAAAAGAACAGTTTTGGAGGGCAAAGAAAGGTAGTAAGTGAATTTAGGGTTGCACTGCTTTAGGCTGCTGTGCTTTGTGTAGCGGTTGAAATGCAAGACCAAACACTTCCTTCTCTTCAGAATAACACCATTTTGTTTTGACAGCAACATTTTTCTGATAGCAGAAGATAAAACAGAGCCCGGCCTCTGCTCTCTGTCATGGAGATAAAGTCAGCGCTGCCCACGGGGATATTCAGCACACTTATAGACAGAAAGATTCACAGTGGAAATGATGGGGTTAAGATGCACCAGACAAGACATACAAATATTTACTGTCTCTGCCGTGGAAGGATGCTGTGACACATATTGCATTTGTGCTGATAGAAAGTGACACAGTGGTTAGCCGTCATAAATATCATATTATTTTTTGGGTGGAAAACTTTTTGTACTTTGTATGCAGTGCTGGGCTAATACACTCTGATTAATGTAAATTTCCCAAATGGGAATGAATAACAGGCTGGAAAGTGTTAAATATAATGAAGTATGTCCTTAATTATCATTGTCTAGTCTTGTACCTCACCTTCTTATCAAAGTAAACCACCTGGCATAGGCTTTTGTTCAGATGAAAAGAATGTGTGCAACTCCTTTGTTTATTAAAGTAGCTCTCATTAGGGATTGTGTATGTACGGTATTTGTATGTGTATCTCCTGAATAACACTTTTGTAATTGATTTCTATAACATCTAGAACATTGCATAAAGACAGAATGAATACAGTATTTTAATGGCATGCTTTGTTTGTAGCATAAGGAGCTTTTTTTCCCCGGTGTGATCATATATTACAAGTGTGTTTATTATCCTCATAAAGGCTCTGCTTGCTCCCTTTGTATTCCCTGTTGGTCTAAACAATATTTTCTCCTCAAACATCATGTTTTATTTATGAGTCAATTTAACTGTTTTTCTAAACGGACAGATGTCAGCAGTGTATCATTAGAGTAATGAATCTGGGCTGGGCCGACCATTTCAAATGCATTTCTCTTATCTCTCGCTCTCTTCTTCCTTTCAGCTTTGATATCGGCCGGATGCTGCACCAACAACTGTAGAAACGTCAAGCTATGGGACAGGTGAGAAAGCTACCTCCCTTATTGTAATATATTTGAAGAGCTGGTTTTTGCTGTCATTGTAGCTGGAAACACTTGCTTTAATGTTCAAATACGCTGGCCTCATGATCCTGTGTCATCACAGCATTGGATGAGTAATATGTTTGCATGCGTGCTGTGGTCCGTAGTGTAATCACAGGGGCTTACAGGGTGAGACACACTGTTAGAGGTGACCCCTGTTGTCCCTGTCCCGTGAGCTCCTCCACACATCTTCAGTCAGGCCCCAGCGGGAGACCGAAATGGTCCTGTTAATATTTAATGAGTGCAAGACAAGACACAGCTCGCCCCTGAGAAACAGTCCTCTGACCAGCGCTGTCACACCAGGCCGTGTGAGACACGTTTTACTTCATACTTGAGGACAGCACACATACCCTAATCTACAGTGTTAGAAGATTATTATTTACTCGTTTTTATTTTTGACACCCTGAACCGCACCTGAGTAAACCCAGCATTATCAACTTTGTTTATCTGTGTTGCAGGTTTTGTTTTGTCACTGTCTGGTTTTGTTGCCAATTTTATTACAAATTTGAAATGTAAAAATGTAGATTATTAATCTAAATGGCCTAAAATTCAATCAAATAGTGCCAATAAACTATTCCTTAAAATGTCCTTGCTCTTGCTCTTGCTCTTGTTTTGCTAGCTCACTTCAGGCATTAACTAATCAACCAGTCCAACCATTACCATCAGTGAATGTAGCGCATCTAAAATGAGTGTGACCCCTAAATTGTACAGCTGAACAATTCATCTTCAGCACAGTGGTCGAGCACTGCAATGATCAGTGCTCCTGAGGAGATGTCCCAGCAGCCTTTTAAGGATCGGTCAAATACAGAAGACAAATTTCCCTATGGGGACAATAAAGTATACCTTAACCCTTAACCTTTGTATCACTTTGTTTTTTAATGACCTGCTACCTTTTGCGTTTCAATTACATCCGTGCCTTTTCTCGTCTCTGCAGCTTCGATGCCTCTTCTTGACCACAGCTCGACTTTGTGACTCCCCAAAGAATGGAAAAGGCGCCTGCTGTCCTGGATTTCTGGTCTTCACTGCTGCAAGTCTCCATATAAGTGGCTCAGGATAGTCATTGTAAGGATTGTCCCACATTTGCATCCTTTTCAGTTTGACATATGAAGGTTTTGGATCCAAACAAGTCAGTTTCTGAAAAGATTGAAATTGTCCCTGCCAACTGTGAGACCTCGAGGAATGCACAAAGACACTGGGAGTTTGCAGTTTACTGTTTACAAAAGTAGACCATCAAAAAAGAAGCACATTCAAAGCTATCTTCATATCTTTATTTTCCATATTCTTCCCTTGCAGCCATTGTCCTCCAGTAATTACAAAGGTGCTTGTTTTAATCGTCACCTCAGTGTGTATTGAGCTATATTGTAATATTTTGTCAGTCTTTGGGTGATTAGAGTGTGTTCTTCATATTTTCAACACACAAATCAGGCATTACATTATGTCCACCTGCCTCAAAATGCAGCCTCGTACTCCCTAATTTCAGTGAATAGTTTCGATGGACCACAGGAACTAGCTCACCACTATTTTGTCATTGATTAAATTGATTTTGACCTCTGCAAACAACGACCACCACACAAGAAGCTCAATTATTTTGGAAATGCAGTGGCCCTGTTATAGTTGTCATTACTGTAGCTTGGCCTGGTTCAACACATCCCGTTTGTGAGCACTTGCTGTCTGATATTTCCCACAGTTGCCATTACAAGGAGATCACTTATCATAGACGTTACTTGTTAATTGTCATGATGTAATGCCTGGTCAGAATATTTCATCATTCAAATCGAACTTTTACAAGCAAGACTACAATTGTGTATTTGTCAAAGCTGTTCTATCCTGTGTCTTAAACCAAAATGGTGGACTTTAGCTGCTCACAGATAATCTACTATTACTGTAGTACTATAAGATGCAACGTTCAGGTGTCATGTTCTTTTTAGTAATTTTGGCTCCCTCTAAGCGCCTATATACTAAAGCTGGGGAGACACTTATCGGTTTCTCCATATTGTTTTTTACAAGGTCTAAGTAGACTATTGGATTAGTTTTATATCTATATCTCTACATAAATATTATATGACTATTATTTTTGACTTACTGGTATTAGATCTATTATATGAAGATGCATATGGATATATATATATATATATATATATATATAAAAATAATAAACAATCTTCTTTATGTAAAACAGCTTTATGGCTCTGTTTTTATTTTTGCCCCAGAGCAAAACCCATGATGATGAGGTCAGAGTGTGGTTTGAATGGGAGGTCAAAGTTCACTGTAAATTTGAAGTAAAGCTCATAATGAGGTGGAAGGGGTAAAGAGCATCTTCAGCTGTAAAATCTGTGCTTATGGCTAAATATGCTAATGACATTCAAGTCAAGGACTATTTCTGATACACACACTGATACATACACTGATTAATATGGCTTCATAATAGATTTGCTTCTTTAACATTGTATGATGCGTTTGTTTGAGAAGGACACGCTGCAGTTAAATCAATGGTCATAACGTTAGTTTATAAGAGCCCATACATTCTTTATAAGAGAATGAGGATTAGCCACCTGGTATGGCATTAAAACCATTATACATTTTATTAGGGTTATTGTTCAGAGCCAGTAAAAATGTACTTGAATCTTTATTTAATGAAGCAATAGGCTAGATTAGAACAAAAATGTAGAAGCTGGTATGAATTTGATCAAATAATATAATTACGTCTAGCTGACAGCTGACATGCTCCATTGAGTCCGTTCGTATCCGACAATGTTTGTAAATGCTAGATATTTTTAAATGTTTCAAAAAAATTGCCATTTTGTTGAAAAATCACTATTCCATTTTAAATCCAATTGAGATTTTTTTTTCACACGGGTTTTGCACATTTTGAACAAGTTAAGTGTTTTCAATGAGAAGTGTTTACGGGAGCGCTACTGAGCTGTCTTTCAATATTTTTTCTCAAGTAGAAAAAGATTCAGTTGAAGTCAGCTGGACATAGTTTTAGACAAGCAAGACGTTTTGACTCTCATCCAAGAGTCATTCTCAATCTGCGGATCTAGTCTGAGGATACTAATCCTACAATCCTCCTGATAACAACCTGTCCTGTTTTTGTTTTGGTTTACACAGTGAGTTCCACCTGAAACCAATATTCTTTGTTTACTCTAACAGCCCTGTAATGGGCCACAGCAATCCTATTGTTACTGATTACCTGATTCGCATCTGAAAGGACCACCCCATGGCTTCCTAATGCTGCTGTACACTGCAGGAAGATTAAACCTTAAACCTCCATTTCTGTTTAAAGAGGGACTCTCTTTTTTAACAAAAATGGCCTCTTTATCTCCTCTTTCAAATCATCTCTACTCAGAGTGGGATGAGTATCAGAGTTCTCGGACTAGATCTGTAGATTGAGAATGACTCTTGGATAAGAGGCGAAACGTCTTGTTTTTCTAACACAATGTCCAGATGACTACACCTTCTACAATCTTTTTCTACACTGGATCACTCCTGGACATTTTTTCCTCAAGGTTTTTACTCAAAATTGGAGCTCACTAAACTCAATTTGTTTGTACCATTTACTTGCCAGTCCATTATTGCTTACTGCTTGATTTTTGCATTTTCCCTCAACATTTTACAGTTACAATTGGGCTCTCACACTAGTACCAGTTTGTTAATGTAAACCAGAGCTCCTCACCTTGTTCTAAAGTAACCTACAGTGTTCCGCGGGGATCAGTACATGGCCCAATTCTGTTTACACTTTATATGTTGCCGTTAGGTTTTTTTAAACATCCATCCATCCATCTTATCCGGGGCCAGTAATGTAAGACTCCCAGACTTCCCGCACCCCAGACACTTCCTCCAGCTTCTCCGGGGGATCCCGAGGCATTCCCAAGCCAGATGAGAGACATAGTCCTTCCAGCATGTCCTGGGTCTTCCCAGGGGCCTCTTCCCAGTGGGAGATGCTCCTCTCGACGTGGAGAAGTAGTAGCTCTACTCCAAGCTCCTCTCATGTGACTGAGCTCCTCACGCTATTTTTAAGGGAGCGCCCATTCACCCTGCGGAGGTATCCGCGATCTTGTCCTTTCAGTCATTACCCAAAGCTCATGACCATAGGTGAGGGTAGGAACGTAGATTGACCAGTAAATCAAGAGCTTTGCCTTTCAACTCAGCTCCTTCACCACAACAGTTGTTCACTGGTGAGGCTATAGCCTCTATCTTCAAAGTGGTCAGCCATTGTTCTACTTTGTTTCTCAAACTCGTCGGGATCAGAGCAGTTACACTTGAATCTTGAAACTGCCCTGTTGGGATATTGTCCTTAAGATATTTAGGATGAATACTAGTATAGAGCGTTGCGCTTCATTTATTTTCTGTAGATTGAGGTTTTTACATTTCCATTTCCGTCCTTGTGTATATTCAAATCCAGATAGCTCATTTGGTATGCAATGTAGTCACATGTGAATTTCAGAAAATAAGAGTTATTGTTTACATATGTAACAAAGTCTTTCAATTCAACTTCTGTTCCTTGCCAAAATAAAATAATGTCTTCAATGTATCTTTTGGACGGTTTAATTTTTGTATGTATAGATTCTTGTTTTGGTCACGTATTGTGGCCTCCTCCCATGTGAGTGTTTTTGTCCTAATTTTTTAAATGTGCAACCCCTAAATGTTTTTGATTTTGACAGAATTCTACTATCTTTTACTGAGAAACATTACATTTTAGACATAAATGTGTGGCAACCACAAACCTTACTTGTACATATACAAATACTGTATATTCATATTCGACACATGTATTTTATTATTTTTGCTACTTTAATAATTTTTTATTGTATTATCATTCCTTTTTTACTCCATGGTAACTTGTGAGCATCTGTGTCCAAGTAATTATCTTTGTGAATGAATAGAGTTTGGCTAAGTCTAAATCACAGACAGTACAAAAAATTCCATACTGTCACTTACGTGAGTTATGATTTATGATATTCGTAATATTAAAAAAGGGTGTAAATGTCATAATGTAATCAATATATGTGCATCTTTTGCTTTGAAGGTACAACACTTAAATCAGTACATATTCTGCGGTTAATTCCGTTAAGACCGCTCTAATTTGTTGAGCTGTTCTATAATGGCTTTATCTGTTATTTGTGATCTTTATCGACTTTTCTCATAAAGTGTATTCATTATTGATGTCCTGCATGTATCCAGCCTCCCTCATGTCTGTGCTTTATCCGGAAGAGAGTACTACATCGTGCAGACTCATGTTGATTAGACAGACACAGCTGAGCTCAGACACACCCCTGCATTCCCAGGAACACAAACCCCATGTGTTTTATCGATCTGGACTGTATACAGTGTATCGTTGCACTCCGGCAGCACTGTTGTGGTTTCACTTGTTCATTGTGCATGTGGGTCAGAGCAGCTCCACTCATCTGCTCTGCTGCATTGCACCATGGGCCATCCTGAGGTCGCCGTCATCCTCCGCCACCGGGGCATCTTTCCAAGGTCGTGGCAGGTCAATCCTCCCCATCTGCATAGCCAGGCCACAGCAAGAGCTAAATCTATAAACACCAGCACCAAATCTGTCCACAATCAGACTCAGAGCAGTGAGATGTCAGGAAGAAGTGTCAAAACTATTTATCGTCCCAAGCTTGGATATGAAGAGCTTTTCATATTAAAGAACCATCAATTTAAAATCTTAGAAACAAAATACATGGTAAATATGGTATGGTATTTATTGTATGTAAAAAAATGCATAAAATGTTTCACATAAGACATTTTTTATTTTTGAGATTATAAAATTGTGTGAATAATTTTATTTCCATCTTTCCACCTCACTTTAATTCTTTAATACACTTTTATTTTATTATAGATTGACTCACAAATGTAGTAAAAGAACCAGAATTGTGTTTGGTGCATATTTCAGATAAGGTTTTACTAGAATATAATTTATTAGAATTTATTTGGATATTGTCCAGACGGATAAATAGATAGATAATAAATAAATAAATAGATAAATACATGAATAAATACAATTACGTAGACAAATGGTAACACTCTGAGATGAAAAGGCTGGGGAAAGGGAGCTGTTTGACAGGGGCTTGGCTCTGCTCCTCTGACAGGATGTTTGAGGTCTGATTTCACTCTCACACCAGGGCTGTTGTTCTCTCCCAATATATGGAAAACAAAGGTCCCTTGAGGTGTAGAATGATATTTCTCAGGTCTTTTAAGCGAGAGATATCAACTGTAATCTGCAATAATCTGTAAAAAAAAAAAAAGACACTTATAGTGATGGCTCAAAGCTTTTTCAACAGTGTCTTCTTACCCTTAAACTTGTTTCAAATTATTCTAAAACCAAGTGGATGATGTTCTCAAAGTCACATGCTTTGTTGCTTTGGGCACAACAAAAAATTATTTTTTGTAGGAATAGATCTTGTTTTTCCTTGCGTACAAGGAAGTATCTTGTACACTTGTTAATTATGTCCATATTTGATTATTGTGACATTATTTACTCGCATAAATACTTCCTCTACTACTCTAAAGCTCCTTAGTTTTTCTGTTTATCACATAGCCCTGTGCTTCAGTACTGGTGACAGGTTTCTCACGTATCCAAAAGTTGGTTGGCCCTTATGTACATGTGCCTTTTTTGTTTTTTATTTTTATGGATTTGCAAAGAATTCTAAAACCTTCTATCATGTCATTATGAGTTATTGTTCGTACAATGTTGAGGCAAATAATAATTTTAATCCATTTTGGAATAAAGCTGCATCACAGAATGTGGAAAAATACTTTTCAGACGCACTTATATTAGAAAATATATGTTCATCGGGTGAACTCTGCAGGTTGGAAAAACGGCATTTAGTTTTTATACTCCGGACAAATGGAACAGGCTCCAGGACTCATTTGTCCCAGTACAAACATTTAGATTTTTAATGGAAGACTATTTTCGATTAAATTGCTGTTTTGTTTTGTTTAAGAGAGTAAATGTTTTTATATATTGTTGTAAGTTTAGTGAATGAAATAATAAAAGCACAGAGGTTATTGGTCCACTACTACTTTGATAATGACTATTGATGTCCTTTTGTTAACAGTGTCCAAAGTCAAAACCCAACCTGGTGGAAAACAGACTATTTTTTAATATGCATATACACACACCATCTTTACTCATAACAACAAACATCTGTAATATTGGTAATCTCTCTGAAGTAAACATAATGGTAAGTAACACTTCTTATTCCATGCAGGTCATTGTCAGAGGCACAGAAATGACACCCCATAGTTAGAGCCTTGTCTGCTAACGAGCCTCTCAGTTACAATAGGACTTAATTACATCGTCTAATGACTTCATACACCCCGTCTCCACACACACAGACAGATAACACATCTCTCATTACCACTCCCGGCAAATCTGCGGCTGCAATAAAGGACTTATTAAGGAAACGGCGCAGACTTTTATGGTTAGAAACAACTGGCACTTTCAGACTGCAGAGCTGGTGCCTTTAGATGTCTGTTTTACAAGAGGCGAGTGGAGGCTTTATTTGATTGTACGACCAGTTTGGCGATAAGGACACACGGCCAATTATACAGAGGCAGAAGGTCACACTGTCTATAACTGCTCTCCCAGTTCAATTACCATAGAGAATAACGTGGATGACATTTCAGTACAGTAAGAGTTTCCAATTACTTTATATATTAACTTGTATGGAGAAAATGAACGTGTACGTTGGATTTGTTGTGCAATAAATACAATCCTGATTCCGCAAAGATTCCTATTTATTTTATCGTACACAGACAATTGAGTTTTATTAACATTCTTTATCCCATTCTTGTATTGTTTTAGTCCAAATTTACTCCATACATAAAATGCTAATTAATGTGCCATCTTAGTAACTCATCTCTGGACTTTTTGATGGACAGGTGCAACGGATGATGTAATTCTATTTACAGCAGCAATCTGTGTGCAATTAGCGATGTGATTTACTGAGCCAGTGGGTGATTATGTAATCATCACTAGTGCTAGCCTGTGAGGGGGGGTCAAAGAAAGCTTTAAATGTACAGTCAACGATCAGCATTGTAGTTTTTTTTTCTTTAATCGACAAAATATGAAATAGGAAACTGGGTTTTCTTAGCCTTATCCAAATTGAACACATTGGTTGATGTTATTGATTTATTGCTTCTAGCCCCATTTATCATACCTATACAGACCCTCTAAATGTTGTCATGCAGGGCCTCAACCTCTTCTTACAGTAACTTATGTGGATCAGTTTACCATCATCACCATCATATTTTAAAGCTTAATTATACCACGGTCAGTGAGAATTCCAATGCTAACTGCCATGCCTTCATTTTGTTTAACGCACGAGTAGTCCGGTAACAGTTCAATCACATTCAATATCACCCTAACCTGTGAAGGGATAGCTTCAAGTAAAACGAAGACATGAATTATTATCTCAAACATTCACAGACAGTAAACAGGCTTTTGTGATTCACAAGTGAACTATTTAAGTTTGTGGCTGTGGTGTAAGCACGTTAAACAACTTGCATCTGTGAATTTAACAGTTTTAATGCAAGACGCAAAGTGCTCCTTATTGTTTAATGCTGCCATACTGTATGGCCTCACTCAAGCTAAGTTTATGGTCAGGGTTAATATGTCTATGTAATGTACATAAAAGATGTATCTGTGTGTTCCTGTGTGTGCAGTCAGGAGTTGTGCTTGTATGTGTTGGGGACTATAGCAGGGATGTGTGCAGTGACAAACAGCTCACTCTCTCAAACAGGAACACAGAGCTGTAAGAGTCGATCCCATGTTAAACAGTGGCCCCTGAACACACAACTGTTGACTCCTGACTACACACCCAACTCACAGTTATTAGCGTAATTGTTAGTTTATTCTACTTACCTTGCATTGATTTGAACAGCCACTGAAAATACATCTCCAATACAAATACATTAGTGGGATTTGACAAGAGGACAAATAAAACATGAAAAGTGACAAGAAATTAATTAAAGATAAACAAGATATTAACATCAATATAATTTCATTGTTTACAAACCCACTATAATCATTTAAGTATAGAAGACGCTGAGTTTGTTTGTGTTGAATATTTATCAGACGCCAGAGGAGTCAGCAGTCTGAGCTCAGTCTAGATCTGCACAGACAAACACTGTGGATTTACTGCTAAAGACCCCACACTGACACTCACCGCACCTGGTCCAATGATTTGTTATCTGTAGATCTGAAAATGGGAATGGCAATCTTTTGATAATAGTTCATATTATTTTGTTCATATTTAGCTAAAGTAAGAAAAAAAACATGTGCTCAATTTAAGAAAAGGGTGAGAAAAACAGCTCTGTCTTTTTGTGTGTTAAATATTTCCAAAATGAAATCTACTGTGTATTGATCATCTACAGACAATCATGCTAAGTGTATTCAGAGTTTATTCCAATATTTGCACAAACCCAATAATCAACAGTTAAGTGGTCATGATTTGCTTCTCATTACCATTTATTCCAGTTCATTCTTGCATTGAGCGCTATTCTTTTTAGGCTGAATCCTAAAACCTCTAATGTGCCACTGCAGCCTCTTTCCTCAGAACAATGCGACACAGAGGTGTGCTGTAGCTGCCCTGCACACCCCCAGAGGACCAAGGCGGGGAAATAAAAGGCCATCTCACGTCGTTTCACTATATTAGTTTTGCTACAGGCCTTGAAATAATGGATGAGATGACTCCTATGGGATATTTTTGATGACTTTGTCGCCTCCTGTTTTTTCCCTCCCTGACTCTCCAAGTCACCTTTTTCATATGCTTTTATTGTCATGTCAAAATAGAGGCCTGCTGCTTCGTTCAGCCAAGACATTTGTTTGAAAATTGCTTGGACATGTGCATCACGCGCAACATTATTGCCATACAGTGATGCCATGTGTTGTGTCACGTTGCCAAATACATGACCATATCTAGGTGTTTGTTGCTCATTCTGGTTTGCATGGAGGGTTGGCTTTCAGAACCTAATGCTACATCGGGTTTTGTGCACAACGACGCACAGCTAGTGTTAGTGGTAGTACTTCCTGTACAATTCTATTGCTATGTTTTCTTTTTTGCAGAGTTTCATTAAAATGTTAAAATACTTAATGGTGACAGCAAGCTGCGAGTAGATGTCACTGACAACATGCTTTACACATGTCCAGATGCTTCAGTGCAAGTGCAAAAGCGTTGCTCTCTAACTATGGCAACACGTAGGGGGAAAACAACATCGAACATGCTATACATATATTTTATCTTTTAAAAAAAGGAAATATGTATATTTAAAGATAATTATGAGCCCAACATTCATAAAAACGTAACATTTAACTGCTAAACCTGAGCAAACCGATTGGAGCCGAGAAACATCAAGGCCACTGACTTTAGTGTAATATTTAGTTGCAGATCCGAGATTTTACTTGGCTTTATCATGAATAAACATTATGCATTTGTGTAATCCCTCATTCCAGTGTTTCCTCGAAGCCAGCAAAAAATAGGATTTCTATGGCTCATTACAGGGATGTTAGGGTAACAAAGAAGATTAGTCTCTGGTGAAATTTAGGTAGGGCAAACAATTAGATTAACAAAACAAGGTGGGCAGGGTTTACCCAGCAGAGTAGGATAAATATCTGAGTCCTCAGATCACTCTTGGATGAGATCACTCTTTAAATTTTTTTTTTCAAAAACAGTGTCCAGATGACTTCAACTGAATCTTTTTCTACGATAAACATTATGAAGTTTTGTAACAAACTCAATTTAACCTAAATAACTGGCGAACTAAGGCTACAACTGTCAGTTTCTGGCTATTTAATTAATGAAAATATAGTCAAGCTAACGACTAGCATGATTGACCCAAATTGGGGAATGACAGTGCCGACAGAACCACTGCATTTTCCACAGTGGTCAGAAATGTTCATGTTAATTTTTTAACAAAGATTGGAATTGTGAAACAAAATCCTCAGTTATTGTACTAAATGTGCTGATATTCACCAGGAACATTACAAAAAGCATTGGATTTGTTGAGATA
Organism: Chaenogobius annularis; assembly: GCA_015082035.1. Taxonomy (NCBI): domain Eukaryota; kingdom Metazoa; phylum Chordata; class Actinopteri; order Gobiiformes; family Gobiidae; genus Chaenogobius; species Chaenogobius annularis. Next base: position 1,117,894 of record BJKM01000147.1, on the reverse strand, counting down.
GGGAATTGTATCTTTTTCTAAGACCTCCAACACTATAAGAATCCCCTCCCTGACTTTAAACTACAAACATATTGAAACTCACTGGTGTCAACAAGGTCCAAGTTGTGTCTTTCCCTGATTGAAAAGCAAGATTTAAAGTTGGATTAAATAAACAAACATGCGATCTGCCCCACTGGTCTGTTGTGTTAATCTGTAGCTCCATCAAAATGCTATTAGTACTGCGTGAAATGAGAGAAAATAGGTGTCGTTCTTGTGGGACATTAAAGCCTGGCAAAAGGCTTTAGGCAGATTTGTTTGGGCTTATCCTGTCTGTCAGTGGAGAGACAGAGAAGTTCAGATAAGCTCATAAATACACTGCTGTTCCTCAAATGACCACAAGGGACTGGCTCCCAAAATGTCATTTGAAGATTTGAAGTTGCAGAACATATGCGTTAATAAATAACTAGCTGTGTAACTTGCCAGAAAGCATCAGGTAGTCCTTAATCCACCATACCAGATTCTCACATGGCTCATAAAAAATAAATAATAATATAGTTTAAACCATCAAACAGATAACAGTTTTCCTTTTATTTTATTATAACTAACAGTATAGATTTCAAGGAGCAAATACATTAAGTTATTATTCAGTCTTGTTCAGGTGCATTTATAAGCCACTGGTCACATCAGTTTAACTCAATGCCTTTTTGCCAATTTTCCACCAATGTTGTGATAATATATATCTCTTGTTTAGTCAGCTAGTGAAATTGGTGATTGTTCTTGAAATGCGATGATGTTTTTAAAATGCTTTTGAATTGAAAATACACTGTTTTACATGACATAAAATGAGACATCACAGCTACCTCTGGAGTTGTCTGTCTTGTTAGCAAGGTTCCCAACAGTGCTTAGTGCCTGTGAACGTAAAAGCACTCTCCTGGATATATTTCTATTTATTTTAAGTGTCGGCCGATTGACTGTCAGGGCAAAGTTGTGATAGTGACAGAGGTATAAGAAACATAGATATGCAGACAAACTTTAGACCATGTCATGGATAAAGATCTTTTATTACAGGAGCCCCAGAATGGATAGAACATAAAACTGTTTACAAATAAGCTCTAGCATCGTGGCTTTCAAACTTTTCAAACCAAGTAAAAGAAAATATTTGGCCTTTTGAGTACCACCAGTGCATTACCAGATCTTTAACAGGACTATACCAGATAAACTATGGTTAAACAAAGTCTAAATAAGTACTATATCAAGAACATGTGAAAAAAACAAACTTTAAATTAACACTAGACCAGCTGAGGACCACCAGAAAGTCTGCATGCATACAACCAATGGTACAGATGACACAGTTTGAGAAACACTACTCTAACATAGGGTGGTTGATTTTGTTTATTAAGCAATCAAGATGACTCAAAGTTGAACATTTTAGCCCTAGTTGGCGTCAAAAAAACACGTAGCAGAAATTTGCATAATTCGTAACTGTGGTCATGATGGAATATTGACTAACCAATAGAATATCGCAAGTTCTAGTTTCTATGACATATGAGCGATCTGTCTGTGTCTCTCTAAATCATCTGACCTGACAGTTGGACATTGCACCTCTTATCTTGAACATAATCATTTATCTCCACACCATTGTCAATGGTGTGAGCTAAAAGGCCTTTTCCTGAACCCATTTGGCTCCACATCGATTGAGGATCTAGACGTCCTCCATCTTCTTGTCCGATAACAGCAGGAGCCAAGCCGAAGCAGCACTGTCAGCACTGGGACCCAATGATGGAGAGCCTCAGCTGGGCACAACTGTGAGCTCAGGTATGGTTAAGTGTGGACAGAGGCTAAAGCTAAAGCTAACACCACTAAATATCAGATGCAGGACGTTTACCGACCTGTCAGGGAGGGCTATTGATTTCCCTTTGTGTCCAGTCTAAACAAAGGAATGGGGCTCACATACTCTATGGTGCTGTGCTACGATCAATAGGTGAGGTAAGAAACATTATTGTTCTACTGAAATGAATAACCCTGCATGTACGGTTTTCTGTAACACCCGTCATTCTAGTTGGCCATATAAAAGGTAGACACACTGTTGTTAGATTAATATTTGAACAATTGCTGAAGTTTGATAAGAAGGAAGCTAAATATCAACGTGTATTTTACTGTTTGACAATGCGTCTTGAGGGAATTCCAGGCGTGTAAATGGCTATTTTAGAATGGAATGAGCAAACTTCTGACACAGCAACATGGACATTATTTACACTTCTTTTATCTCATTTCATTTGATAATGTTATAGTGGCTGGTGGTGTGTCACGGCATCATTTGGACAAAAAGTGTGCCTCAACTGGTGTACATTACTGTATAATAAACTGTGAAAAGCTGAGCCGGTTATATTGTCAGTTGACAGAGTTAACAGAAATGTTCAGAGCACTCAAGACTCAAATGCAGGACAATACAGGATTCCACAAACATCGAAATTTAAGTTTGTGTAAGCTTATGATGAGGAAACACTGTAATTTCATGAAGCCCAAAGTCACTAGGATAGGCTCCAGTAACCCGCGACCCCTAACGGGAACAAGAGGTAGAAAATTAATGAAAGAACTGGGTCTAGACCAAAAGGACTGAGGATGCAGCCGAGTTTCAAAGGAGTGCAAAGACGATCTTCCATTAAGTGTCATTATTTAATGCTAATGAAAGGAACTTTTAAATGAGGTTGCAATGCATTATTTTGCACCCCTGTAGGCCCAGTAGGAATTATTTCATGTACAATTCTCAACATATTCTTCTCCATGGTTTTTGTGGTACTGTTACATTTAAAATTTAAGTTCTCCCTTCAAGAGCAAAGGCTGGAGGGATTGTAGAAGCAGGGCAATCTGCTCTTAAAGATGGCCACCAGGAGAGATTTATCACAGCACCTGCTCTGGTAAAAAGAGACCATTTGCTCCACTTCCTCCACACATACATAAAGTGGTGCTGCTCGTGGTGAGGGGCAGAGCATCCATCAGAGCGTACTTACTGCCACTGTGCCCATGTTTCTGTCGAGAGCGGGGGTGTGAAAAGGTTCTTTACTGTAAGGCGTCAGACATGCATCAGTTTAGATCGCTTCTCAAACTGGAATCACAGTGTGGGGTTTCATGTCATGTCTGACGCTGTTACTGTCAAAGTATATACACAGAAGAGGTGGTGAAAGTATTAGTGGGAAGTCAATTACACATTAATTTTTCCGAAGGATTTTAGGAAAATTTCAAAAAAAGTTAAAATGCCCATTGGTTGCTATGTGGCAATGAATGACCATAAAGGGGTTGTTCTAGTACCAAAAAAAAAAGTAGGTCCTGTATTGTTTAATTATACACATAGTTGATAAGCCCTGAGCAAGGTTTCAAGCTTTCATTTATTTTTTATATTTATTTTGAGAAAGTTTATTGGAAAAATGAATGGGCTTTGGTGGGCCGTCAGTGTTAAAAGAGCGATATCGAGGGTCCCAAAAACACGAGTCACACAGGCCGGTAAAAATTCAAGTAACAATAACAATCAAGACAACTAAAACAACATTTTAAACAAATAAAATAACACGTGTCTCATCATACGCAGTCAGATGCACAAACCTAAAATGACTGTCAATGACTGTAAACAAAAATGGCAGACACTGTCCTTAAATAGGGGAGGTGGCTGCAGGTGATGGTCAAGATGGTCAGGTTAAGTTGCTATTTTACATGGAGGGGAGACACATTATTTAACACACAAAACAAAAGAGGAACTGCAAGATTTCAATCCATTTCCAAAACTAATTGGTGAGCTGTCACAATTGAGCTCCATGGTATATTACTTTTACAACATCTATTTTTACTACTACAATCAACTACTACTTTTTAAAATTTTGAAATATTATTTCTGTTTCTCAATGGCTTAACATCTTTTTGATCGCCACTAAAATGGTTTTAATTTATATAGCACTTTACTGTCTCCAAGGCACTTTTTTTTAAAATCTAGGAATCACCCATTCAGACACTGAAATAAGAGGAATTACGTGTCTTGCTCAAGGACACAATAGCACGTACGTGACGTGGGGGATGGAGCTCACTTTTCCACTGCAACCTTTACTCCTTTCTAATGTTTCCAAGATCTTTACTGCAAAAACCCAGGTGAGTAGAGCAGGCTCCTCCAGTGATCCAAACAGCAGCAGACAGGCAGTGGTCAAAAACCTGAAGCATATCACAGTATGAGCTCCGGGTTGAGTAGATCATCTGTCTGTTCAGATTTGACCGTGCGCCCCCTCACAGTCCGCCACAGCGACGTAGGCCTTTGCAAACGAAGGCCTGGCCACTGTAATGTTTGCCCAGTTAACAGTGATATTCAGCAAAGCGTGTGGTGATGTGTGTCAGCCTCACTTAGCTCACTCTGTCTCCTGGAGGCTTGTACTCCAGGGGGCAACAACTGCTTTGAGCCGCTGCATACAAAAGAGCTCTCCAGCTGCAGTCACTTCAACAGCCATAGCACTTAAAATAGAAGTACTTACAAGGCGGCTTTATATTAGCAAATGAGGATTTTCAACACACACGTGATGAAAACTTGTATGTTTAAGGTTTTTGGCTCCATTTGGTAAAGTGCTTTTTTGTGATTTGGTCAAGTCCAGTTAAAGCCCTATAGTTGACACCAAATCAAATTAATCTGGGAAGTCAAAAAAACATAGACTGGACTAAACGCATTTATTAAGGCTGCATTCCACTCTAATTTTGATGTGGTATATGGGCAAGTGTGAACGGATCCCTCTTAATGTCTTAATAAGTGCTGTGGGTGACTAAAACATCTCAGCAACCACTGATCTTTGATGGAGCATACATTTCCAGCTATATGCCCTTTCAAACTCATATATTTGATGATGTTATAATATAAATATAGTATCACTTGTAAGCTTGTTTCACTGCAGCAATAAGCACCAACCATAATCCGTCTGTTTTGGTGCAGCTTACACAAATGTAAACACAAAACTTATAATAGAATTATGATCATTTTGAATTTTGTGCAGAACATGCCATTGCAATAAACAAACAAACAACATTCTTCAGAATGATGCAATTATAGTTGGTCTTATATTCAACTATTCATTCAGAACAAAACTGGACACATGATCATACTCAAGGAGAGCGACATTAATTTTTTCAAACACTCAAACATTCCTATTACCTCCCTGTACAGCTAATTATAACGATTGGCAAATATCATACAACATCAGATGGTGTGACACATAACCCTACTGGAACCATTTCCATCAGGACGTAAAGTATTACTCACACAAAAACAGAAACCAAATATCAAAGGTTACCGTCAGTAATACACTACTCTGTTATGGTTTAAAATCATGCATTGCATGGAAGGTTCACATGCTTAAATCAGCACATGTCCAGGCTCATCTGAAGTTTGCCAATGACCACCTGGATGATCCAGAGGAGTCATGGGAGAAAGTCATGTGGTTAGATGAGACCAAAATAGAACTTTATGGTATAAACTCCACTCGCCGTGTTTGGAGGAAGAAGAAGGATGAGCCCAAGAACTCCATCCCTACTGTGAAGCATGGGGGTGAAAACATCATGCTTTGGTTGGAGCTTTTCTGCACAGGGGACAGGATGACTGCACTGTATCAAGGAGAGTATGAATGGGGCCATGTATTGCACGATTTTGGCCCGCAACCTCCTTCCCTCAGTCAGAGAACTGAAGATGGGTTGTGGCTGGGTCTTCCAACATGACAATGACCCAAAGCACACAGCCAGGATAACCAAGGAGTGGCTCCATAAGAAGCATATCAAGAATCTGGAGAGGTCTAGCCAATCTCCAGACCTAAATCCAATAGAAAATATTTGGAGGGAGCTGAAACTCTGTGTTGCTCAGCGACAGCCCCGAAACCTGACACATCTAGAAAAGATCTGTGTGGAGGAGTGGGCCAACATCCCAACTGCAGTGTGTGCAAACCTGGTCAAGAACTACAAGAAAGTTTGACCTCTGTAATTGTAAACAAAGGCTTTTGTACCAAATATTAACGTTGATCTTCTCAGGTGTTCAAATACTTATTTGCAGCAATAACATACAAATAAATAATTTAAAAATCATACAATGTGGAACAGTGGAAATGTACTTACAAGGAAAATTTCAGACCCCTCCATAATTAAGTGGGAGAGTTTGCAAAATCGCAGGGTGTTCCAATACTTATTTTCCTCACTGTATGTAAATATGACTCACTTAATTAAAAATAATAAACAAAAATAATAAAAGATACAATTTCAAATCATTTATACATTACTGTGTGTCTACTATTAGGTTATTGTGGTTAGATGTTATTACATCTCCGTAAGTTATTAATACAATTCTGTTTTGATTTGCTGTTTAAAAATGCCAGTTGTCATCTTGTAAATCCGTTTGTGTAGTGTGAGAAATCGAAAAGAGTCGAGTGTAGCCTTCCTGGCTGAATGACTGTGCACTTTTCTTCTTATTAGCGGGGGCGCAGTGCCAGTGTCCTGCTGGGGACAGAAACAGCAGCAGCAGCAGCAGCAGCAGCAGCAGAAGAGTCACCGACGTGTGGCCAGAATGTCTAATGAGAGCTCTACGCAGATAATGGCAATTTAAAATTTGCTCACCACAATTCAGACCCTTGAACAGTGTAGTTTAATGAGAATTAAATATTCAAGAGCAATGCATTTTATATCAATCAGGCAAATAACCAAGCAGAGGGCTGTGTGGAGAGAAGAAAATAAACAACAGCTTTTGGTTTGAAAATAGCAACCAGTCAGTCATAGAAAAATCTGATATAATCTAACTCCTCTAATACCTATCACATTAATTAATTTCTTTACAGTAAATACAGTTCCAATTTAGTTTGACTTTTTGATATGCATTGTATGGTAATCTCAGCCTTCTTCTGCATATTTAGTGACTAAATTAAGATTATACAAGTTTTTCTTTTCTTTTCTTTTTTTCTAAGTTTTCTGTTTTTATAAGAGTTTTCTTTTCTAAGTTATCTGTTTTTATTATTATACTGTGCATAATCTGTTTCTGTACCCTTTATTGCAACATTGGAATTTCTCCATTGTGGGACAAATAAAGGTGATCTTATCTTATCTTAAATGATACCGTTCTTTGAAGCAGTAATTGTTAAACAGTTCTGCGTTTCCTCACTTAAACTGTTCCATAAATCAACCCCACTCCTAAAAGCCTGACGCCTGTTTCAATAATCTGGTTTGGGACAGGTATTTCTTTTTTTACTTATCCCCTGAATATCTGTGTTTATTGTGCTAATATGACCACCACAGAGAAAAAAATACATTAAGCTAAAGCATAAAATAGCCCCACACAACTTCATGGAGCACAAAATATATACTTTAATTGTACAAATTTAAATGACACTATCCCATTTCAGAGATGCCATGTGTAAATTCTGCTTCTTCTGACTCACATGCCCTGCCTGGGCTCTCTGTGATAGATAATTCCCATTATGTAATCATCTTAACATGATAAATAGACTATGAGAATGGCTAAGTGGTGACTTTTGTAACCTTTTATGGGTATTTTCCTCTAGCGGAGTGATAAGAGGCTCGACTTTGCAGTGGGATCGAGCTCGCTCTTAACTCATAGCGGATCGACACCACTGACAAACTGCTCTCAGAGGAAGGAGAAGATGAAGTCTATAAAGTCAGACATATTTCCCAGGTAGCACATGAAAAGAACATGTGGAGTTTATGGTTCTCGAGAGAGGGCGGTTGCTATGGCAGCTGTGTGTAAATTATGTTAAACAGCATAGTAGTAAAGCGCTAAATAAACAGCTGGAGGTTCTGACAGCTATAAGGGAACTAGACGTGTTCGTCCAGCTAAACACAAACACTGTGGTCACATCCTTGTCAGTTTAAAGTGCAAATGACGGGTTCTCAGGTTTGTCTAATTTTTACTTAGTTTGCAGGGATAGTCCCTGTGGTAAATATGTATTATACATGTGTCAAGTCTGTGAAGAAAAATAGTAAAAAGTAAGTTTCAAATTACAGCATGTGGTGCTTTCTTCTAAAAAGGCATCCCTCTGTCTATGTCATCAATAACTGACATTTCAACAAAAATGCAGGGAAAATGTATTTGCAACTGACACATTTTCTACAGTTTAACTTTAATTCAACAAAATAAAGGTGTTATCAGGTAACTATCAGGCTATTGTTTACATTATTGTTGTTAGATCACTGTTGTTTAATTACCTCTACCTAATGCTGCGTTAATGTGGTCCTCGGGTGCTCGTGTTTCTGAGAAGTCTTTTTTTTCATTCATGATCTTTTTATCTCAGAAAGTCAGCTCTAAAACAGCCTTAAATAGAGCTAACCAGGAAGATTTGTTGTTGTTATTCTTCCCAAAAGTTAGTTTTTGGAAAACATCCAACTATTTTTACTTTTGCAAGCTAACGTTTTATTGGTAATTAATCGCCAGTGTCTGGTCTATCCTACGTGAATCTGTTTTTGCTCCAATGATATGGACGACTGACAGTAAACCCCTTACTGTAACATTTAGTGTAAGAGCTCAAATGATTAACATACAGCAGGTGATCTCAGTTGCTTTTGACCCGAGTTCCTGAGTTGAGCATTTTTCAACTCGGATAAACATTTTCCCGACACAGCATAGTAGGTCACTACTGTGAGTCCAAGCAGGAACCCCTGCCACTTTGAACAATTATTCAAACCAATAACCACTCATTGCACTTCCCTAAAAAAAATCTGCTATTCTGATCAACTGGAAATTGTGTATATATTCAGATCAAGTATATTTAATATTAAAAAAATGGCAATGGCAATAAACCCCTTTCTGATTATGAGGCAGTATTAATATAAACTTGACAAACTGGGGAGAAATAGGCTACATTTTGAGTAAAATCTTAATCTTCATCATGTTCACTTTGTTTATGTAAAATGTGTAATCTAATCTGTTAAAATACATTTTCTTGTAAATTGTCCCTGTATTTGTCCTCTGCATTTGACCCATGCTTCAATGCCGCTGGTGCATCTCCACAGGAGCAGGGGGGGCTGCAACGCTGTGAGGCGAAAGTGCTACCCACTCTGCCACCGTGCCACCATTTAACTATGATTTGAAATTACACTGGTCCTACATGTCATAGCAATAGTATAATTCAAATCAAAATAATATATCTTTTGAATGGGGAAAAGTCCTCAAAAAATCCTTCAAACCAGGAGGGCATAATTTGCCTGAAACCCATAAATCGCCTGCCTCTAGCTGGTTAAACTGATTTCATTTCATCTTCAGATTCAAATTCCTTGATCTTGACCACAAACATTATTAACCTGCTTTGTTTGGACAAGTAGCAAGTTGTTTTGCAACCTGTTTTACTAATTGCTATTTTGCAATACAAAGTGGCAAAAGATATTACTAGACTAGATGGTAATGTGTAACATTTACAGCGTTGGTGCCAGTGTGAGCTCATAGATACACATTCACAATTCAACTCAATTTAGGGAGTTGCCTCGAAGGCCGACAACGAAAAAAGCACCCCTGTCCTTAGACAAATGTCCCAAAGTCCCCTGTCTGTAATCTTGTGTACATAGTAATGCCTATTTCTATTTTTATTTTTATTTCATACTATAGTAATTTTAAATTGTTTCTTAATGCATGCCCACCTTAAGGCCGAGATAAGTGTTTGTGAATTTTGTTCATTGACAATGGCAATAAACCCTTTCTGATTCCGATTCTGATTTAGACCCTCCCTCTCGTCAAGGAAAAAGTACAATACCTCCTTGGGAAAAGCAGAAAGCTCGAGGAGTTCCACAGTGAAGGAGAGATCCGAATCCCTCGGACGAGCAGGCGGACGTGCTTAAATTTGCAAATAGACTGTGGAGCCGGAACCACTCAGGAGGAGAACTAGATCTTCCAGGCAGATGAAGAACCGTTGGGCAAATGATGAGCTGTTCATCTGGAATAGAGACCGTTTCTTCAGGCAGTTGAGGAGCATCCGGATCCACAACATGCACAGTGGTCTGTAGGGCAAGGCAGTCGCTGTAACAGTGTAGCTGAGGAGAGTTAGTGCTCCATTGACACCTCCGCATGAACATTCAGGTGCAGCGCTCCGGCATGCTCATGTGATGTAAGCATGTGATCCTTTAGCCTTCATCTGCAGCAGTTAACAGTATAGCTTTAGCTTTATGACAATCAGTGTCCATTTGTTTCATGCTGTATTCTTTCGTCACTCAAATAATAATAATATATAATCTCTCTGTAATTGCTCTGTAAATGTAATATGTGCACTTTATTCACCCTATTCTGCCCCGCCTACTTTTACTTCTGACTGCTACTGAGCCATTACAAAAATACATATATTTCAAACACACTTTTTTCTTCAGGTCCCTGGAGCATATAAATAAAATGCATCATTAAAATATTAAAAGCATGTGCATTTGTGTAAAATGTTCATTCTTCTTGTACATCAACAAGTCAACATTTTCTCTGGGAGGCATGAAAAAACGGCTTTGCAGTCAACGTATTTGGTGTTGACAGCCCCAAAGAAAATCACACAACCCAAAAAAAGCCACAAACAAGTCAGAGAGTTGCCATGGGTCGTTGTCTTTGTCATAAAATTTTTTTATATTTATAAAATTGGTCAATTTCTTGTATAATGGACTGTTAAAGGGGATTTTGGATGATAAATTACATATTGCACCCACTCACAGCTCAACAGTGACTGCCCACTGGTTGGTTCTGAAAGTAAATTTTTGATTCATTATCGCATTGATTAAAAGTTTGAAAGTTTGCTTAGAGCAAATCCGCCATTATGTGGTAAACAATGAGCACAAGATCAAGAATTGTATTTAAAATCTGTTTCTGAAACTTTAGAAATAATAATAATAATAACTATAATAATAACTATAATAATAATAATAATAATAATAATAATAATAATAATAATAATAATAATAATAATAATAATAATAATAAACAATAATAATACTAAAGTTATTGGAAACATTTTGCTGAACTTTTAAGTTATCCATGTGTGTCATGCATGTTTTTTTGTAAATCTCTTTTGAGTTTTTTGCCGGAACTTTGAAGTGGGTGGGACAGCAAAATTGTGTGATTGCGAGTGTGACTTTCCCTGTATGATTATGGTAACATGCCAGGAGCTGAAGGGCAGCGCTGTCACCCACAAGTCCGTATCCACACAGCAGAGTATAGCACCAATGACCGGCCCACACTAATCTGAGTGGTCATCCTCTGGGGTCAGGGCTGCCACACGTCTCCCGCTCTCTGACAGTGATTTCCCTGGTGAGCTGTTATTCTGCTGCCATCAGGAATGCAGGCACTGCCCCTACACCAAACCTACACATACTCACTCACTCACACACACGCACACACAACACGCTGGAAGGCACTCAGGGGGAGAGCGTGTCACATGGACAGACAGACAGGCTGACACTACAAAGCCTTTCACGTTTCCACACCCACCTATACATCTTCTTAACTGACACGTTCACTTTGCTTATGGGAGCAGATAAACTTTTACTTGCTGATAGATGATTTCTAGGTTGGACAACCACATCATCATAAAGTAGTGGTTTCCACTGTTTTTGAGTAACAACAATAGTGAGTAGTTTTAAAAAAAAAAAAAAACATTCAGAGTCCTCAGATATATTGTCAAATCAAATATAAATTTGACTGAACAGTTCCTGTGGATTTATTCGCAGATACAAAAAGTACAAAAAGAAAAAGAAGATCCTCCATTTCCTTCCATCTATGTATGACTAAACTTTTCAATAATGCACGCAAAAAGGCTCTGATATGTGTCCTCATAAAGTTTGTGGCATCCCAGGTTTAGTTTTGATTGCTGGAAACCACAAGGAGCACTTTATTATTAGTTGAGGTTTAATGATCAGCCAAATGTGAAAATGTGAAAAGTGTAAAAATATGACCCTATATTATTTGAAAGTTTACTACATAACTTTCCCCCCTTCATGTTTCTATTTTAAGTGCCATTTATTATACAGAATATATATATATAATTAATGTAATTTAATGTTTGTCCCATCTGCTATAAAGACTGTACAACAGCTGTGTCTGAACTGAACTGAACCGAACCTGAGCACTTTATTACTATTAATAGTAACTTTTATCAGTTTGTCTTTATTTATTTATTTATGAATGTATTTGTATTATTGTATTTATTCATGCATGTGTAGGTTATGTATTGGTTTTGGTATGTTAGTTATCAGACACCTAAATTGCTCCAAAGGAGGATCAATTAAGTATTTATCTATCTATGAATCTATCTATCTATCTTCAAAACAACATTCATCATATTATCTACATTTTGATATTGCCCTTTTCTCAAGTCTGTCTTGTGTTACACATATCGCATGAAAGACCTTCACTTCTCTCCAGAGTTAGGGATGACAGGTATAGAGTTAATCATTTTAGAAACATTATTGACTTAAAGTTCTCCATTTGGCTTCTGAACTCATAGACAGCTCACAGCTCAGACGTGACGCGTGTCTGTGCACCTGCCAAGCCTCCCTCTGCTTTGGGACCTGAGGAGCCCACAACAATGAGGCCTTTAATAAGACTGTTCTGACAGTCTCCAACAGGGGCAGACACGGAGCCACTGGAGACGCCGGTGGATTACACAGACTGACGCAGGCACATCGTCATTCCTCTGCATGCGGTGCATTTATACATACGTTCTTCATTGTGGATAACATTTTATGATACTATGTTGTTTAGGACCCATAAGAGTATAATGTTTGACAACATAAAGAATCCCTGTAGTCTTTGATAAGGGAAATAAATTGTATCACTCATCAGAATCAGAATCAGAATCAGAAGGGGTTTTGTGCCATTGTCAATAAACAAAATTCACAAACATAGGAACTTGTCTCGGCATTAAGGTGCAACATAAAACACTGATCAATAATAAAAAACACATATTTCACATATGTGAAATCAAGAGGCCTGTAGTCATTAAGTCCAGTGATCCGGGGCTTCTTGGGGACAATGGACGACTTGAAGCAGGCTGGGATGTGGCATGACCCCAGGGAGGTGTTAAAATGTCTGTGAAGACGGGGGTCAGCTCTCCTGCCTAGTGTCTTAAGGTGGCAGGAGTGACACCGTCCAGCAGCTTTTTGGGGGTTGGATTTCCGAAATAGCCTGTTTACATTCTGTTCCTGAACTGAGAGAGTGGTGTGGGGGGGCCAGGTTTGGGTTGGCAGAGGTGGCCACTGTGGGGGAGGGGGTGGTCACATCAAACCTGGAGTAGAAGGTTCAGTTGCTCAGCCAGTTTTTGATGGGCTCGGGGCTTATGATTGGTTGAAATCAGAATCAGAAAGAGTTTATTGCCATTGTCAATGAACAAAATTCAAAAACGTAGGAACTTTCTCGGCCTTAAGGTGCAACATAAAACATGAGAATAATAAAACAACTATATTCAATCAAAAAAGGGCATGCATTAGGAAAACAATTTAAAATTACTATACAATAAAAATAAAAATAGGCATTTCTAGTACACAAGTTACAGTTATGTTAAAGTTATAGTGCAGAAAGTGACAGTGCAGTGAGTGATGAATATTGCAGTTAAAGACAGGTGTTTTCAAGTGTTCATGAGTCCAACAGCAGAGGGAAAGAAACTATTCTTGTGGCGGAGGTTCGTCCGGATGGACCGTAGCCTCCTGCCTGAGGGAGTGGTTCAAACAGACCATGTCAGAGTGAGAAGAGTAGCTGTGATCCGACTGCTCGTCCCAGACCCTGGGACGTACAGGTCCTGCAGAGATGGAAGTCTGCAGCCGATCACCTTCTCAGCAGAGCGCATGCGCTGTAGTCTCTGTTTGTCCCTGGCTGTGGCTCCAGCGTACCACACGGTGATGGAGGAGGTGAGGAGGACTCAATGATGGCCGTGTAGAACTGCACCATCATCTGCGCTGCAGCTTGGCTTTCCTCAGCTGCCGCAGAAAGTACATCCTCTCTGGCCTTCTTGATGAGGAGCTGATGGTGGCTCCCACTTGAAGGTGGATGGTGGGTGCCCAGGAAGGGGAAGAGTCCAGGTGGTGATGGGGAAGTCTGTCATGATGAGGGGGGGCTGGGGGGCTGTGGCTTTCTGAAGTTCCACGATCATCTCCACTGTCTTTCTGGGCGTTGAACTCCAGATTTTACCGCTGCACCAGGACACGAGCCGGTCCACCTCCCTCCGTAGACGGACTCATCCCCGTCCGAGATGAGCCCGATGAGGGTGTGTCGTCCGCAAACTTGATGAGTTTTACGGAGTCGTGGCTGGAGGTGCAGCAGTTTTACAGGGAGAAGAGCAGAGGAGAAAGTACACACCCTGTGGAGCTCCTGTGCTGATAGTCCGAGTGTCTGAGACAGAGCGGGGTTGTTGCTGCTTCAGACGCATATTGTACTGTGATCTAGCTCGAGACACCTCTTTGCTAAATCCATACTTTGCATCTTTGTAGCGCTCTCTGTCACCGCCCTGTGCGCTGCCTCCTTCTGCTGCCTGAACTGCCTCAGTTTTGGTGTGAACCAGGGTTTGTGATTGTTGAAAGTGACTTTGGTGTATGTTGGTCTGATGCTGTCCTCACAGAATCAAACGTATAATGTCACAGTGTCCGTGTGACATCCATACAAACTATCTGTGGCAAGTTCTGAAAACCTCCCAGTCTGTGATGTCCAAACACGCTTGTAGCTCCTCCGCTGCCTCATTGGTCCACTTCTTAGATTTCCTCACAGCAGGTTTGGAGAGCTTCAGCCTCTGCCTGTACGTGGGATCAGGTGAACCATGGCATGATCTGAAAGCCGAGAGCAGCTCGGCGACGGAGCGAAAAGGCGTTACTGACTGTTGATGACTGTTAATGATCCAACATGTTCTGTTCTGCACTTTAATAAACTGTCTGTACTTTGGTAGTTCGTGGCTGAGATTCACCTTGATAAAATCATCCAGGATAATGCACAAAGAGCCCTGGAAGGTCTGCTCCACCCTCAGAATCAGGTCCGTGAGCGCGCGCTGTGCCACGTGCACGTTTGCGCTTGTGGATGTAAACAGCAGCCAGAATGAATGAGGCGAACTCACGTGAGAGAGCAGTAGAAGCAGATGCTTGGAGATCACAGTCACATCCGATGACCAGGCGTTGTTGATGTGAAGCCCTCCAGCTGCACAGCACAGTTCGGGACCGGCTCGCTGAGCCACGTCTCCGTGAAGCACAAAACAGGAGATGAAGAAAAGTCTCTGTTTTGTCTGATCAGCACTGCCAGTTCATCCCTTTTGTTGTAGAGTGAGCAAACGTTAGAGAGGAAAATAACAGGTAAGGGCGCCCGAGTGCCGCATCTACGGAGAGGCACGAAGACCCCTGCACGTTCTCCTCGTCTGCGGCTTCTCACTCTTTTAGACAAAAGAAGGGCTAATTCTGCAGCAGAAGCTAAAAAAGCTGGAACTAGGTCCGTAGGAGCTGTGGTTCGGAAGGACAAGAGCTCTTTAGGAGTGTAAGAGCACACTGACACACAATTTACGAACAAAAACATACAAAACAAGTACCGAAAAGCCAGGGCTCCATCTTGGTTAATTACAGAGTAAGTTTGCTTGTCTGTGGTCAACAAGTTACATTTCACTGCTATTGAGTTTGTTTTTTTGCAGGTAAGCTTTATGTAGTGGGAAAAAAACCACATCATTTGCGAGTGAGCCTGGCAGATTGTTACAGAGCATCACTGACTCTGTCTGTACTGCCCCTGAGGTTAGCACGGCTGTCACTCAAAGTGTTTTCCAATCAATGCAACTTCAGCCGACATACTTGATTATGGCCTTAATGAGAGCCTTGGATTGATTTCCATTAGTTTATCACAGGCCGGCCTGCCTGTGGGGCAAGCTATAATTTCATTGGTATCATTTCACTTCCAAAGCTGGGCTATAACCTGCCAGTTATTGGTGAGTCATTGTTAGAGGTGATGAGTTGGGCTGCTGTGATTGCCTCTGGTCTTATTGCCAGACACTATAATATAATCACTATCTGAAACAAAGAACTTCTCACCTGTCCATCTTCATCATCTGTTTATCTTCACTAGAGTCCTCAGAGCCCATCAAAAATACTTTATCTCTAAACCTAAAAGATAAATGTAAGAGGATGCATGATCAGAAACAAATCCACAGAGGAACAGACAGTTTAACGATCATCGCTGATGCATTTAGTTGCAGAATAGCTGTATCCACACTCCATTAAGGAAGATCAGAAAGAGCACCTGCAATGAGCGGATTAAATTTAAGCTAATGTAAATTAAACGTGATAAAAGCGTACAGATAAGAGCTAGAGAATAGGGGCAGAATGTGAATATCAATAATAATTAAATAAATACAATTTAATTAACATTTAATTACGCACATTAGACGACATAAAGACATAGATTTGTCTCCTAGGTTCAGAAATTAATTGGAAGAGGAGGTCAGTCTAAATTGCATCACATTTATTATCAGTACTTGCTGCCAGTGGCGTTAAGATTAAGGAGGTTGCAGCCAAGCCAAGCTGCTGGGGACAAGTTGATTGGTGAGGCTGCAAGAACTTTACTGGAATTTATGAAAAAGTGTTCAAATTAAAGGACATTTAATAGCAAAAAAGCACAATCAACATCTTGAATCTTAACACACAATAACATACTGAGGAACAGTAGTACTTTACTCCTGTAAAATAAGCAACTCTGCAGTGAGTGTTTGGTTATGTACAGTTTGAATGAACGCTCACAAGTTAAAGTGGCTATGATCACACTTACTGCAGCCTGTGAGCCCATTTTTTTTTGCGGGACCCTGTGCACTGGTACTTTGCTCCATATTTATGCCCTATATAACTGTCTTGTTGTGACTTCATAGACACATTTATATGTAAGTGTTTTTGCACATCTGATTGCTGTGTCGACACTATGTTATGGCCCATGTGTTAGCCTCAGGGAAGGGCCTGAGTGCTCTCTGCTTCCTCCTCTGCATCCATCAAAGCTGCCAAACAGAGCTGTGAATTTGTCTGCTCCACTCAGATTTATAGAAACGACAGACACCACACCGGCTGCTGCTGGCAGCGGTTCAAATCTGCGTTTTGGAAATAAAAGCACTTTTCAGTACAAGTTACTGGGGAGGTGCCGCAGTGTCACTAAACTCACTGTTATAAGCTATAGGATTCAAGACATGACATGAAACCTCAAGATGCTTTAAACCAGGGGTGTCAAAATCATTTTGGGCCGTGGACCGTGGGCCGAATTTCGAGGCTCTGGCTGGGTCGCGGGCCAAACATAACGTAAAATATACAACAATAAAAACTATAAGAAATAAATAGCTTTATATAAGCCTCGTAATAGTTCTTTGTGGACACTGTTGCACAAATCTGCAGCAGGTGAGTCCATATTCATGCTGCAGGAACAGGAATATGGACTTTATATATGATTCTGATATGAAATGTTGATATCACAGACCTATTGCTGCTCAAACTCAGTCTGAGCTCACTATTTTATAGTTTAAACTTATTTTAGTGACAAATGATTCATGTAGTACTAAAATGAGGTCATTGTATTCACAATCACATTAGCTCACAGCAGCTTCACTCTCTCAGGTTCATACTTTATATGACCTGTGTTTTTACCTGTGGCTCCTGATCTGTCCAGGTTTGCACTGGTTTTTATGTTTTCCTCACAGAGCATCATCACAGAGGTTTCTTTCTATCGGAAATACCCGTGCTTTAAACTAATCATCTAACACCATTTACATTTAGTGATTTTTCTTTAAATTAAACCCAATAAACATATGCTTGACCTTGAACATTTAAGATTTATGTCTATTACAGAAGCATTTTACAGAGTCAGAATAGAAATAATAATAATTTTGTAGAAAATGAATCTGTTGTTTTTTGTCTGTGAAATAAGTCTTGAAGCTTACACAGCTCTGTGAATGTAGCTTTTACAACAGGAACATGGAATTTAAAGCATCAATCTGATATTAAGACGGTTATACAATATTTTACAGTACTTGAGTTGTTGTTCCCATGTAATTAACATATACATTGAAATTACAAATTAGGGTTAGAAGCTGAGGTTACATGTTGTTACATGTTATGTACTTAAAGATGACGATATAGTGTAACATAACGGACATGACTGCTGTCATGTCAAACATATGCAAGTAACTATTCCAGTAATATTGTGTTCTTAGTTACATATATGAGGTTTTAGGCATCCAGGTGTATCTCAGGGGTCTATGCTGTGGTCACTATTATTTTCAGCTAAATTCTAAAAAAAACCCTGCAGTAGTTCATCTAGCCAGCAGTGATATAGTGTTTGATTTAATTTTGAACGAAGCTTCATTTCAAAGTTTTTGAATGATTTTGTGCCGTTTTCCAATTAAATCAACAATTCATTGGCACATTGAGTCGATTTATTTATTGTGGAAATCATATTTTTCATATTTTTCTCTCCTCCTGGTGACAGCGACCAGACGATGACCCTATCTGCCACTAGCTCTGGGTTAGTTCAGACCAATCAAAGAGCGGCATTGCCTTTAATGCACAGAGAGCTTGTCTTCTGCAATCAGGGCCTGTCACTGTGATACAGGAGCCTTGGCTCTGACCTTGACCCTTCCATAGAACCTGCTGGGAACGGCCTGTAACAAACATGATGTGGGACATGATGGTGATTTCTGCAAAAGCTCCTGTTAAAAGAACTGCAGTCACAGACAATGTATGAAGCCAGTAATTAGTGCTCGCTGGTGCTTTTTCGTTCATTATGAAAGAAGTGACATGATTAATGGACTGTGGATAACGAAAGCAGTTGAGGGATTGCATTCACTGACATTTAACAATGCAGATACTGATGCTGCTTTCTTAGAGAAGACCCACTGTGCTTTTGTCTCCAGGTAGTTCTAATCTACGACAGTCGTGGATCATTATGTTATGTTTTGGACATTTTAAATCGCAATATTGATCTAAAACGACTTAATTTAAAAAACAAGTTCCGGGGGGGAAAACTGTGGCCCGTCATCACCGTTAATGTCATTGCAACATTAATGCCAAAATGAATATCCGACGCTGCAGAATCCTGTGTACTGTATGTGACTGTTTAAGGACATAAAATTGCAGAAAGAAGAAAGTAAAAAGCAGTGGGCGTGTATTAGTAGAGAATAAGGGGAGCAGTATAATGGGGATTGCTGGCGCAATGGCGCCTTGACCAGAGGGAAAAGATTACTCAAACAATCACTCTAAATCCAACTTTGAGTGGTTTAGTGAGAAGAGTAAACAATCTTAATATGGTTAAAAGCTCCTTTGAAGTCACTATGTCTCCATGGACGAGAGATAAGGTATTGATTCATCCCAGCAAAGTCGGATCTGTGGAGAGTCAAAGCTGCAACACCTGCAATTAAATAATACGTTGATTTTAAGAAAGTGTAATGCTAAATAATGCAACATCTTCACAGAGACAAACTTGTGGTGAACCCCTCACCTGAAATGTAACACAGTGCGCTCTGATTTGAAGTTTGCACCAACAAAAAACATATGTACCTGCCCTAGCTGCACATGTGCAAGAAGAAGCACTGCAACAGCACCCCAAAGTTTCAACAAACGGACTGAAAAACAATCTTAGAGAACATTTTTTGTAGCTCAGGCTCTGCTTCATGTTCCAATGATGTTGTTAGAAAACGGCAGGCATTTAACGACATAGAATTTTTTTAATGAATAGTCAGTGAAGTGAGCTTATTTGAACTATTTAGCTCTAAGCTACGGTATGAGGGTTTAGCTCAGTAGAATAGGCGTTCGCCTTCACACGGGAGACCCATTTCATTTTCCATCCATCTTCTTCCGCTTATCCGGTCGAGCCGTGGGGCAGCAGCCTAAGCAGGGACTCCCACATTTCCCCCAGCTCCTCCGGGGGATCCAGGCCAGCCGAGAGACATAGTACCTCCAGTGTTCCTGGTCTTCCCCAGGGCCTCTTCCCTGTAGGACATGCCCGAAACACCTCCCGAGGGAGGCGGAACAGATGCCCGAGCCACCACAGCTGGCTCCTCCCGACGTGAGGGAGGAGCAGCGGCTCTACTCCGAGCTCCTCCCGTTTGACTGAACTCCTCACCCTATCTCTAAGGGAGCGCCCAGCCACCCTGCGGTGGAAACTAATTTCGACCACTTGTATCCGCGACCTTGTCCTTTTCTATTAGCCAGTAAATATTAATGAACACCCCAGGTATACTTGCCAATCCATAAAAGTCACTGCACACCACTGATTTTCACAGATATACACATTATTTCAATAATAATGTGTATATCTACACATTATTATTGTGTCTGTCTTTTCTGCATGGTGGACTGTCCTGTTGATCTCACAGATATAGCTCCTATAGTTTTGGCGCCACAGTGCTCCTGGTCCGCGGTTAGACTTGAGACAGTCTGAGACGATGTGTCCTAATCCTGCCTTCTCCCTCCAACGGCTCTCGTTACACCTCACACTCACCACTGCTCTCCCGGCAGAGGTCACCCTTAATGAGCGTCTTCAACTGCATTTCTCTGCATCTTTTACATCAGTGTGAATGAGTTCAGTTGGTGTTTTCATAAATAACATTCACAACACCACACTGTTGCAGAAAATGATAGGGCCCAGCTTATTTATTTATATATCAGTGTTTGTAAATAAAACATGTCAAACCATTCAACCACATGTGAGCCTCATTAGAAAACATTACAGTGTTTTCTGTTGATTATAATCATTAAAGATTAGTGGAAAAATGTGTAATACATGCTAACAAACACAAAATATACATTTCTTGAATATAACATTATGTTGGACAATCATGCACCAAAACTGCAGTGGGTCACAACAATTTGACATTGAAATTTCTAGTTTTAGTAAAAAAAGCACCCTAAACATCAAAATTGAATCATTTGGTTTTGCTTCCTCATTAAAAGGTTGTCTGTGTGTAGCTGCTGAACACTTGGTGTCATTAACAACAATTATAAAAGTTATTATTTCAGCAACAAATAAAAATCCAGGTAGTTAATCTTGTCATTGGTTGCGATTATAGGACCAGTGCATCAGTAGAGGTCTATTGTTACACAGCATCAAGCATGTTTCATTGTCCCCATCAATTATTATTTTTCATTCTTATAGGAGTTATGTTTCTGAAGAACACCCACTGCACTGAGTTCTGCAAAGACTGTATTGATTTTTGCTTTTGTGGATGTAAAAATCCCACAAAATGTGTACAACTCTCAAGGCAGTGAGTGATCTTAAAATATGCTTTTTTTCCCTTTTTTTATCCATTTATCTGTAACACTCCACACAAACAACTATTTCATTTTATTAAACATTCTATTTACATCATGTTATCAAAAGCAACTCAAGTCACAGAGGCAAGCCAATGCATTATGTGCTAGACCCAAGCCCTATATTTATACTACATGTGGTAGGGTTGTGTCGGGAAGGGCATCTAAAATCAAAACATACTGTATCTGATTTCATGCCTGGGCTGCTACATATGGATAAGTGATCACCAAGGGTCTGTGATTGGAAAAAGCAAGCTATTAAAATGTTTTCCATGTGTTATTTTTTTCTGCTAAGATGAGAAAGAGATTTCTGGTGTTGAAAATATGGTATAAATGCTAAACATTTCAGATAACATTTCTCATATGGTGCATTGGATTGAATCCATAATGTAGCAGAGATTTTTTAATTATTTTTACACCACAATTCACCTCTGAAGGTGACAATACTTAAGTTGTAAAGTAATAAAGATTCCTTCCATCATTTTAAGCATTGTTTTTCTCGACTCCATTGTTGCATTTTTCTGTTTTTCTCAGCCTCCTCTACTTCTCCTCGTTCTGTCTGTCTGAACACCAAACTGCAGGAAACACTGTGTGTTCTCGTGAGCTCCAGCGCACAGATCAGTCCTGACGCACACAAACACAAGCACACAAACACATGCACATAAACACACACACACAAGATCTGTAGCCCAACTCCTCTGCACCAGCCACGGGCCCCGGCTCTCTGTGTCCAAATCCAAATGTCAGATCGCCTTGACTTCAAAGACACCGTCACATCAGAGGACTCACTCACACAAGGAGGTGGAGGATTCTTTGTGAGCTTATTGTGCCAAACTTACTTTGATGAGCTTTTCACAATGTAATGATGTTTCCTCATCATAAGCTTAAACAAGAATGTGTTTTGAGTATTTCGTCTATGTTCCTGTATTGTCTTTAAAGAAAACTCCTGTTTTCACCTGCCCCTTGCCACACCCACAGCTCTGTTCTTTACTAAATGTCATAACAT
Organism: Chaenogobius annularis; assembly: GCA_015082035.1. Lineage (NCBI taxonomy): Eukaryota > Metazoa > Chordata > Actinopteri > Gobiiformes > Gobiidae > Chaenogobius > Chaenogobius annularis. Next base: position 1,095,633 of record BJKM01000147.1, on the reverse strand, counting down.
CTCTTCTGATCCTTTTGTTGTCATCTTCTATAGATATTATTAATAAAAATATGGATGTGGATAACCGTTACTTTTACTTCACTACATTTGAGACCAAGTATCTATACTTTTTACTTCAGTTTTTGAACTGGACTGAAAAGTATAAAGTACTTTTTATTTGGTTTTGAGTGATTTAAGCTCTTGACGGTGACATGCAACCAAAAGGTTTTGAGTGTAAAGCTTTGAGCAAACAAAAATACACACATAAGATTAAAAAATTATGAAACTGATTTGAAATGGCCTTTGTTGACCAAAGATCTGCACAATACTTTAGTAAAGTCATTACAGTACATTTAACACATGAAATAGTTCACAAAATTGGTGTGAAATACTGTTACTTTGTAGTCTTAAAGTAAAAGTTTAAAAAGGTATGCTTCAAAACATTTCGCTGCAAAAAAATACACAGCAATCCATCAATCACTTTTTAAATGACACTTATCTTTTAGCTCTTCAATTATACTGTGTCATTGTTTTGTTGTCCTTTTCCTACTTGGTTTAGTTTGGATGGACATAAGAGTCCAATGACAATTTTTTTGTGGCATCTTGTGTACTCTTGTAAATTTACATAATGTAACATCATGAGTACTTTATTGCAGTTTTGAACCATGTAGACGAGCATCAACCGCATAGTAATGTCTCTGATATACAGGATGTGTTGGTCCATAACATTACTCTGTGTCATATCGCACTATAAATCGCATCATCAATTTATCTCTCCCTCGGCTCTGCGGCACAAGTGATGAAGTTAGGGTGCTCTCATAATCCTATTATATTGGTACGCTGCTGCTCTGGACCAAGGCCAAAACACGTATTACACAAATAAACCAGGACATGTAGAACAAGACAAGGGATGTGACAAAGCCATTTAAAGAAAGATTACTTACACATGAGTGGTTAGGTTTGGATGTCAGCACTTAAAGCCCATATGTCAAGTTTTCATATTTTTTCTAATCATGACGTTGTTTGATGAGACAGTCCCATTTGGTAAGTAATGGGCATAGTCAAGTTGTAGTTTGGGAAGAAAATTATTTTTTTGAATTACAGGAAGTAGTGCTGAGTTTTACAACAGATTACCTTCACCTCTGTCATCAAAAAGCGTTTTGATTTTACAATCTGGTTGCTAAGTAACATTTGTGGAATTACCTCTACAAGATGTCGTATTTGCTGCTTATGTCCAACCAGGAAGTAACATTATAATCGTCACCAAAATTGCTTGTATTTTTTGGTTCAAAGTATTTAGTATTAACTGATTTGTTCTTGCCAAACATTTAAAATAAAGCCTTTGTGACTCACTGACTTGAATATTTACAATTTTTTTTGCTAAATCGGGATAGATGAATGGATGTGATAATATAATCAACTTGAAAGAGAAACATAACATGATGTTGTCCAGCCAAGAATCATGTATTTATGGCTTACTAATTCAAGCTACAGAACAATATTAGAAACACAAAGGAAACTGAATATCAGATATCAAGTGCCCTGATTAGAGGGTTGACCGCAGAACAGGCTGAGCTCCAGAGCAGGAGAAGATGAGGTGCAGTGGATGGAGTGAGTGCCTTTGCCTCAGAGGCCGTCAATTTACTGCACTAGTCCAATGTCATGTGCAGTACTTAGTGTTGCTTGGCTGGCAGCAGCAGTCTGTGGGGTGATCACAACTCAATCAGGCCTACTCCAGCGCTGTGTCACTGCCAGAGACCAGTCATCCGTTAGAACACATCTGACGGATACCACAGCCACACGGGGGCCATAAATTTAACCTGCCCCTCCCTGCGTCAATAAAATCATGTTCATGGTTTGTTTTGATACAGAATTATATTTCACTGTAACTTTATTCACACTCCTGTTAGACTCTGTTATACCTCAACATTCACCAGTGATACACAGCCTGTGGCAGCTCACTGCTTTATGATCACATAACTACTAACAGGTGAAGTGAAGATCACATGATGCCTTCATCATGGTGCCTGTTGGTGAGTGGGATGGATTAGACCGCATGTACGTTTTACTGAATGCGCATACAAAGCTAGAACAAGGATGTTGCCTCAGTAAAGATCGTAATTGTTGCTTTGTGAAGTTATGAGCAGACATACATTACATTTATAATGGTAAGCATGGTAAAGAGCACATGAAATGTTTAGTATAATATTTTTCACAATGCAACATAAGGCATGGACCCAGTAGAAGTAGCGTGTATAAATAAGTTGGAGACAAAGCCCACCGTTGTCTCCAGCTCAGATACATGGAAATGAATCTTGCATAAAATTGATGTCAAATCAACATACAAGGAAGATATTTTTCTTTTGTGACCCACACAACTGTAAAAGTTGCAGTTTTTAAAGGAAAACACCAAAGGTATCTATAATGTGTGAATGCAGACATGCATGTACAACATACATTTTACATTGTAAGCACTTCACTGAAGCTCTCCAGTATTCAGGCCTCCTCTGTCATAGCACACAGAAATTCAATTCATAAATCCCACAAGGCAAAAGGAGGAAGTCAAAGCGTTCTGATGGAAAGCTATTGTCTCTGTGTGGCTCTCCGGAGAGATTCCTCAGCAGTCAATACATTAAAACTGGCCTTTAAGTACAAAGGATTTTTACAGGCTGCTTCTGAAGGCTGGTCTGTGTGCAGGTAAATCACATGAGCTCATCACTCCAGGGAAAAGTGTATACAGCCGCCTCATCATAAAGAATAGAGCTATGGAGTTGTGCAGACGTCTGAGGCAGGTTCAGAGGAGAGGTTTTGGAGAAAGAAGGGCGTGTCAATGCAAAATTAGAAAATAATTTCCAAAGAGTTTTTTAAAATCTGAATCTAAATATGCCACTTCTGGATAATTCTCCTCTAGATATTGGCTTTACCCAAAACAAAAATAGATTGCTGCATTTATTTCAATAGTCCTACAAACATTTTTCACACCATCTACACTGTTTATACTACGTAGACAGATTCCATGAGATTTTCAGTGCATTCAAAGTCAAATATGCATACAACTATGACATATGCAAATGTAGGAAGAAAACATGCGTGAACACAATCTGGCCACAGCCTGGAGGAAAGTCGTGCTCTGCTGCGTTCCGGTCCTTAACCCAGTGGAGTGTGAATCATACAGACCACAGTCAGGTCTGTTAACCCTGGTCCAGTCCTCTGCACTCACAATCTCTCCGACAGCCTGCATCTATATATATATATATATATATATATATATATCTGCTTCAGGTCCATGTGGAATCCAGGTGAGCAACGTGGAAGATGGGTATGAATTTTGATTTGAACGTGTTTACCATACATCATATTATCCCACCAGAGTGTGTGGTTGAGGTGCATATTGATTTACTTTTGGCTACCGACAAAACCAAATATTTTGTGGTGAGACATTTTGATAGTACCAGTAAACTTGGAGTTTGAAAATAGTTGTGTGACAAGAATAACAATGTGTTGTCTGTCGAGTTTCAGGCAAACAAATCCTGATTTGAAGGTTTTTGTAAGAACCTTGTGATTGGAGTCAGAACCAAATTTGCATCATAATTTTAAGTGAGTGACCAAACATTGGCTACTAACTACAACAACACAAACGAAGACAGTGCAAACAAAGACATATCTGGTTAAATAAAGTTAAATAAAAATAAATAAATACAAACAAACTACATCGATCCTTTTTTTCATTTTTCGTACATTAAGTTTTTAATTTTAACACAAAAAAACAACCGCTAATTAACTATAAACTCAGAGAAACATCAAGGTCAACTGACTTTTCTGTAAAATATAATTCATTTGAAGATCTGGGTAGGTACTGCTGTGAAAAAACTTAAGTAATAATTATCAAGAAATAAAGTAAAAACAATAGAACAGAGTTTGTCTTTTCTCAAAAGTGAATGGTTTAATTCTGCTGTACAATCAGAGTTAATCTCCGTACCGGCTCCCGGGAGGGAGCAGGCACAGCGTCCCTTCCAGTCTCAAGGGCCCCACATAAAGGAATCCTGTGTGTTTTATAGACCACAGGTTGAACAAATCACATGACATATCATACTTGAACATGATTGGCCCGATGAGGAGCAAAAGGGTAGAAAGTTGCTGATTGAAGTTACATTCTGATCGTCTGGAGAGGGACAATGCCCTGGCAAAGGCTAGGTGTACAGGAGCAGAACCACGCCTCCACCTCTGTCTTCGGGCCACACCTCTATTACCCAGGAGCCTTCTTATACCAGCATGATGCCTCCGTCACTGCTTGACACTGTTCTCTCAAACACATTGTCGCGCAGAGCACATTACTGCCAGCTAACCAGAGTCTCAAATTGTCCATTAGCATCATGGACCCAGAGCTCAAATCAATCAGAATCTGATACTGACCTGTTCGGCCCTTCTCCGGCTTCTGCCACCTCCCAGTGCTCCGCTAGCCAGAGGAGTAGCTAACAAAACCATCTAGCAGTGCGCTCCTTGGTACGCGCAGGGAGCCGGTCAGTAGCTAACCCGAAAGTCATGCCTCCTTCGTCATTACTGCAGGCCTAAACATCCAACATCCAGAGCCCTCCGAGCCCATCGGCCTTAGGTGCAGCAGAGTCCACAACTGTCTCCTCCCCTGACTAGGCCATGGCCAGCCGATCTCAGAAGAATGAGAGTGACCTTCAGTCGATACGACAACAAATTTAAGCTTTTCCAGCTGTATTCGTCTCATGCTTCAGCCGCCACGCTCGCCACCTCAAACACATCCCTGACAGCAGAGCACGCCAATGCCATTCGTTCACCTGTTGCTCCGCAACATCAGGCTGCCGCTCCAGCTCAATCTAGCGGGAGCCAAGTGACCCGAGTGACCCTCTGGGTCAGTTCCCCCAGCTTCTAATATGAATGATTTTGTGGTATATTTTCTGTCAACCCTGTCTGTACAGGTTGCTTACTTATCCAATCCGAATGTCTCTTCTCTCTCTCCCAATGTGTTTAACCAGTACAACCCTAACCCATAACCATAACCATACCACTCCAACCCCACGCTAGCCACACTCCTCCGACCCATGTGAGCCACACTCCTATGCCCCATGCTTACTATGCCACTTCTGCTACTCCGACTTCTGCTACTCTGACCCAGGGCCGGCCCAAGCCTTCAGGGGCCCCTAAGCAAAATTTTCCCTGGGGGCCCCCCACCACATCATCAGAATCAGTTTTATTGCCATTGTCAGTGAACAATTCACAAACTATGAACTTGCTCCACAACGCAACTTGGTATTCCGCTGACATCATCTCTGCTCCCTGTACAAATAACACATCACAGATGCTGTTACAAATGTATTCGTGGGGGTGTAAAGGATCTACAGCCACATTCAACAGGGGGGTCGGGGGGCACTTCCCCAGAAATTTTCAGACCTTTTACATGTATTCTGGTGCATTTTAATGTAGTCTTTCCGGATAAAGCAGGATTAAAATGTTGAGGTTGTAATGCTATAAAATGATGAAGAGATGAAACTGTGCCCGGAGAAAGTGACTAAAGCCAGTTATTAATACATTAGTATACTGAATTACTCAATACAAAATTGGCTATGAAAAATAGTTAGGGTCAAATTGTGTTCATAACAAAATAAATGTACCTAAAGCATTAGGCTATTTGTTGAATACCAAGTTAAATACCATAATGAACTATGAACCAATCACCACTTAACATGGATGGATGGACTCATCATAGCATAACACAAGGAAGGTTAAGTACAAACTGACCAAACATCAGCATAACAACAAATATAGTAGTGATATAATTGTAAACAAGCAAGTTAAAATTCTCTATTTTTCTACATTCTCTATTTAACTGAAAATGTAAAAGTAATAGTTCCTTACTAATTTATGTTTACTGCTTCCGACTGTTCCTTCTTGCCAAAGTGACAAAACAAGTTACAGTACATTAAATTAAATAAATGGCATAAGCATTGATTGTTTAACAATTAACACTGATAAAACTACACAGTGCAAAAATGCTCATTTCCACAGAGAATGAACAGAACGAGTGAAGATCCACACCTTGCCGTTGTTTCACTATCATGAAAAGACTGCGTTTCTGCCACTTTTATATTATAATATATATATTATTATTTTATAACATACGTCTTTATAATGGGCCTAGTTATTCTTCACAATTTATCAATTTATTCTAATTTATAACAAATAGTCTAATGGTGCTTTTTAAATACATTGAAATGTTTTATTACTCTATTAAAAGCTGATTAGAATATAAAGCTGACATGAGATGTTTGTTCTGATCAGAACATCACACACTGGACTCTGACTTTCCTCTGCGTGAAACAATGCAGCGATGTGATTGGCTGATGGGAGTTACATGCAGAAACCTTTACGTTCCTCTTGTCAATCAGCGCTGCGCTTATTTCTCATGAAGTCAAAGTAAAATGAATCATGACTGATCTGCGGTTTAGGCTTTCTCAGGCGGAGAGAGAGAGGGAGAGGGAGCGAGAGAGAGAGGGAGAGTTTCAAGTGAACTCCCAGTTCACTTGAAACTATTTCTTAAAACCCGCTCATCTCTTACACACTGAGGCTGCACTGCTCGTTCTGTGTTTACTCAAAAGTTTCATGACAGAGGTTCTGGTCCGGACGAGACGGCGCTTGGGTCCGGATCCGAACCGGAGTCCACTATTAGTGACCTGGGGCATAGACACCGCCTCACTCCCTCAACTGCTGCTAACACCACCAGGCCGGTGTAAATGTTATGCTTAACAACCGTCATTCAAACGTATTATTAGTGGTGCGGTGCTCGCTAACACAGGTATGTATATCTGCTGCCATGGCAGGGCCCCGGCCCACGGCACTCGTCTCGTTGCCAGCCTCAGAGCGCTATCGGAGCACTAACATGACAAACTCATGTACTTTCAAACAGCAGCACTAACAGTCTCTGTAAAATAAGTTCAATACCTGGAGAGTCTTGTTGAGATTGCAGTTTCTTCTATAGTTTTTCAGCACCAGGGGGATATATTCTTTTCGACATGAAGACCACGTTCTGTTGTGTTTATGTCTTGCTTTCATTCCGCTCGCGCACAATAAAGTTGACCAATCAGCGCAGGTCAGGTCCTTGGTTACCAGTTTGTCATTACAAATAAATGCTGTTTGTGAGTTATATGTTACCGATGTGTGCGCTGCCGCGCCAGCAGCACTGCTACGCAGTTTGCGCAGCAACAGCGCTACTATGCTTGTGGCGCACGCTGCGCTTGCACCTCACATGAGTCAGGTTGCCAGATTGGGGGCCCTTTTAACGCCTCGGGACCCTTAGCGGCTGCTTAGTTCGCTTATAGGCTAGGCCGGCCCTGCTCTGACCCATGCTAGCATGCTACTCCGAACCCACGCTGGCATGCTATTTTGAACTGAAGTCATGCTGGCATGCCACTACGACCCATGCAAGCCAACGAACACTGATCCATGCTAAAATCGCTGCTCTGCCAGCCACTCTGCACTGAATCACACTATCCACGTTGCTTTGATCCATGCCAGCCACGCTTGCTACGCTTGCTCCGATTCACGATTCACACCAGCCACGCTGCTCTGATCCTTAATGGCCACGAAACTCCGACTCATACCACTTAAGCTATTTCTATTCATACCTATTTTCTCATCCACTTGTTTGGTCCATCATGGATGCTAATCGGTTATTATAATCAAGTCATCTGGGCAACTCCTGAAATCATTTCGCATCCCCCATTGGGTGTTAGAGGAGAGGGAGCGGCTTTAAATATATCAGTAGAAGAGATTGCTGCTGCCTGTCGTCTGACTTTCAAAATGTGAATTTATTCGGACATAAACAACATTTTGGTACATAGGCCTTCTTTGACAAAAGGATTTCAGTAGTAATAGTAGTAGTGACTAACAACGGAAATATGTTCTAAAGGACTAGTACTATTGACACAAATTTGTTAACTGACTCAAAGACACCATTCAAAAGGTTTATTATTTTGATTGAAATTGCTTGATTGCCAAAAACCCATGACATAATTTTGCAGCCAATCAATTTGTATCAGCATTTCAATTGAGATCATTTGGGATAAAATAGGCACAGACTGGGCTGTTCTATACAATGCTCCAACATGTTTACATTTCAGTGGTGTGCGAGAATGAGGCAGTTTCAGGTTGGCACAAGTACATTCATATGCAGCAGCAGCAGGCATCAGTACACAGAGCTGAGTCACAGTTCCATTCCCTTAAGAGGTATTGTTCATTCTGACTTACAACACTCTCTCTGTGGGGGGTTGACCTTGCATATCACAAACACACTGATCTGTGGATCTGATTGCTTAAAAATCTTCATAAGTCAACTCACAATACATCTGCAAAAGCTTCTGCCTTATATCAACAAGAAGTACTATCTAAACTTGAGTAAATGCAATAGTCAAAAAGTATATACGTACCCTTTCAGTTTGTAAACAAAAACATTCTAAAATCCGGAATGGAGGCAAAAGTGAGGTGGAACATTAACCACAAAATCACAAAATATGAAAAACCAAGATGGTTTTGGTATCTGAAAACCACTCAGGAGTGATATCAGGGCAGAAAACACATTGCAGACTCCACCCAGAGAGATCATGTGATGTGATGTTTGCCCGGGAATCAAACCTATGATCTCCTTCTTGGGAGGCGAGAGCTCTAACCGCTCTGCAACAACACATGTTGAGGTTTTGAAAAGTTTATTGAGAGTTTGGCGTTTGTGCAGAAGCTACCTGTGACAGAAAATATAATTTCTATATGGGCTTTTATCAGTGTAACAAAGATAATTGAAATGTGATCTTACCTTATGTGTCTGCCATCTTAGGTGTTCCGGCCAAAAAAGTCCCGGAGGGAGCCGGAGCACCTTAAGAATTTTCCGGGGGATTGATGGAGAATGGTTTTTTTTGTATTAAAGTTGAAGATTTATATTGGCACGGTTGACCGATTATGAACTTACCTGGTCCTGAAATTGAGATGGTCCAATTAGCACAATGGCCAATAAAAATGTGCCTAGTTGCAGTTATTTGAGGATTGGTGCAGAGACATTTAGTGCCAAAGACAACAGTTTTGGAAAAGTCTCAGATTTACACCATTTTTTAAATTATATTTTTCTAGAAGAGCACACATGTGAAATGACTGAGGTCTAGCATCTTGATTGAGCTCTTGTAGACGTGTTCAATTGGCTTGTGTGCAGTAACACCAGCAAACAACCACACTGTAAAACGTGTGGTCATCTATCGGCTTCAATTGATGTCACTTCGTTGTTGAAAATGTTTGTGGTTGTGGTTTTTGCCTCCCTTACGGAATTTGGAATGTTAATGACGTGAAAGTATTCATATGCTCTGTTAACGTGACTCATTAGCATCTATTCCTCACTTTTTGCTGATTCGAAATCGAAAAAAACCTTAAAGACAGTGACAGTATTTAGCAGATACATCAGCTTCTTCACTGTACCAGAAATCGTTACTGTCTGCTGGGTGTGACAGGGACTACCACTCTGCCGCACTAACTTCCCTCTCATAGAAATACAGGCGAGGGAGGGGTGAGTGAGGGGCTAGGGAGGAGCGAGGGAGGGGCGAGGGAGGGGCAAGGGCTACACGGGACCTGTGTGGCCTACAAACACAAAGCGCACAGAGCTCCTGCCTGGAAGGGTCCGGTCCACAGAAGTGCACTAAAGTTCATATGACAGGTACACGTTTCACTTAAAACATAGTGAACATGATTAGGCACAGTATTTACATCAGATGTCCTGTCTGCCACAACCGCATAATGAACACAACACGATTTGAACCACCGATTCACTGGAAAATATCAAATCTGCTTCAAATGACACCACTGTAATTAAAAACACGTATTTGGTTTTATCATTGAGATGTTATTCATTACACCCAAAACCTTAATTATTCTCTGGAGGGAAAAAAAAAAGAGTATTGTTTACGCTATTGGAGCCCCTGAATGATAAAATTGTTGACCTTTTTGTCCTGGTCTGGGCACTATATATTGAAAGTCAGATATTGCTTTTATAATATATCAGCACAATATAATGAGAAAGAAACAATTTCAACACTGCTTTGCCTTTCTCCACCTTAATTGCTCCATTAACCCATTTTACTTTAACCTTTCTTCAACTAATTTCTTTGTTGACCTTGAGCTGACCTTCAATAATTACTGCAATAATTAGTGGGTAACTGTTCCCTCATTATCTTTGCGGGGTCTTCTTTAGTGCTTCTCCGGACGCCTCTGTTAATTGCTCTTAAAACCTTTCACCTCAAGAACGTGAATAATTTAAGACGACATTAAATTGTTTAACTGCCTGATTATTCTGCTTGAAAGAAATCCAATTGGTACAGTCACAGTATGAATTAGAACCTAGTGTTTTACCATCAATAAAACAGTTTTAGGTGACACTAATTTGAAAATAAATATACTACAAAGATTACACTGCTCACTGGCATATGAGGTCACGACACTATTCATTTCGTGTTTTCTTGTACATGCAAAATATGGTTATTAAGTTGTTTGTCACTGCTTGAAACATTAGATTATATTGGAACAGTGATTTGACACCAACAAAGACATATTTTTTTACAGTAATTACATCCAAAATACATTACGTGAGATGGGTTCTCAACAAAAAGTTCTATTGTAAATGTTCATAAATGTTCTTTCTTTAGAGTTTTCACCAGATATAGAACCAGTCTTCCATTAGAAGGACTTTTTCCAATTGTGATTGAATTTGCAGTTTTAAACACGGATTCCGATGGTTCCAGTGAGTGTCATTATTGCATTTTAAAAGATTTTTTTGTAACATATCATGACTCTTGTAGATGTGTGTCGACAACTCTTATGTAATTAGACATTTTCCCAGATCTTCTAACCTCATCACAAGTGTTATTTGGGGAGCAGTGTTTGCGTGGCTGGTGGGAGAGCAGAGATTGGCTGCCAGTCTGGGGTGTTGACCTTGGAGGACTACCTTCTGGCAACAGATCTGCTTCCTGCATTGATTTTGATTTCCATGGCTGGGTTATTTGGGTTTGTGCCCTCCGGTCCCACAGAGGCAGTGAACAAGGTCAGCTGAGGAGACAAGGAATATGTGTGTGTCTCCATCGCTTCTAACCGTAAGAGGATCTGGACGTGTTGGCGGCACAGTCATATCTGCCTATTCAATCTGCTGTTGTGTATTACAGTCGTATTTGCTCTGTCTATAGCAAGTCTAACAATAATAACGGTGGATATTTTTGGTTGTACAATATTGCAGAAATCAAGGAGAATCTGGCAAAAGGTGTTGGTTCATATTGCACCGAAGTAAAGTAAAGATGCAGGATCAAATCTTGTTCTGTGAAACTCAGATCTGTATTTATTCAGGTGGTCTGGTATTGTGCTATGTGCTATGTACAAATAAAAGGCCTCTCAGGTTTCTAGCACACATATTCCTCAAATAGAGACAAGTACATTTGACCAATCAATCTTATCGTACTGATGGAATATTTATGGAACCTGCTGCAAAATGTTGTTGACATATCTTGTTCTTGTCTTGTCTCTGTGTTCACTGTTAATTTCATTACGTGTACAGACATTCCACATGCTGGAAAAATCCCATGTATTTTTGGAAATGTTAGAAGTAGAATTTTATCAGCATCATAAAAATGCAGCTTGCCTACACACTGTCCTTTCATGTTTCGATGTGTTTGCAGTGAGGAAACTGTTCTGTTCATGCTTTTTTTCTCCCCAAAGGTGCTTATGAGTACGTTTTGTTTCCAGAAAATCAACACAAAATTATTGCTGTCTATGTTTGCTTGAATTATATCTTATGATCTATAATGTCAGAGGAGAATTGGCGACAACACTTTAAATCAAGGTTTTAGTCAACTATTTATAATGAATTCATAAGCACTTGTTATTTCTTTAGAAGAACGTATAAGACATTTACAAGCATTTATCATTTTGTTATTGTAAACAAAGCAGGTTGTTAATGCTCTTACAAACATTTTGTACATAATTTATAAACACTGACATGTTTTTGATTTATTGCTTATGTATAGGGTATTTTATGCCATCTACAAATGCTCTTAATGTATATGTTCTTATAAACAAATAACTAATGCTTATCAATGCCTTAAATTGGTTACTAAGGGACCTTATCTTTTAGCTTTGGCAACTTAAGAGCTATGGTGCTGTCCACATGTGGAGGTGATGGATGATGGGTGCACACAGCAGCTCACTCTCTCTGTGTACAAATGAATATACCTTGCATCCAATCCGATCTGTCCCATGATGAAGCGTGACCCTCCTTTTATAGCTTGCATGGAGTCGTCATAACTGCTGATAGTGCCACAAGGATGGACATGTGTGTCAGTGTGGACGCTGACCTGCCAATGACCCACTTAAACAGAGATGGACCAACAACATCTTCCATCCTCCAGTGTAAGGCCCACTGCCAGACGCCCCTTCCCCCACCACAGAGGGCTGTGTCCAGGCAGAGATAACCTCCTTCTTCCCTCTGAACAGTAGCCGTCTGGACCACGCCGGACAGGGCTAAGAAAAGATCAAAGAACATGCAGCACTAGCAAGCATAGACAGGAAAAGACTGTTCACATGTGGTGAGAACTGGACCAGCCTCAGGTCTTGCAGAGTGTAACAAATAAGAGTGGGCTATACACATACAAGAAAGTACACACCCACATCTCACAGTGTAGCAGTTAGAACATAACCATGATCCATTCCTTTCACATCAATTTAAAGGTGCACTATGAAACCTTTCTGGTGGAGGGTCAGCCACCAGCTTGTCACCATGACGATGTGGTTGGAATGTTCCATAGTATGTCATTAAACAAAATTCGCCATCTATTTCAATTACACACGTTAATAAAAAAAACATTTCGACTCGTCAATATAAGGAGAGTAGGGTTTATCCAGTTTAGAGTAGGATAAATATCTGAATTCTCAGACTAGATCCACAGATTGAGATTGACTCTTGGATGAGAGTAGAAAAAGATTCAGTTGTAGTCATCTGGACTCTGTTTTAGAAAAAACGAGTCCAGTTTCTAAAACAGACTCCAGATGACAACAACTGAATCTTTTTCTACGATGGAACACTCCTGGACGAATGAGGGATTACACCGACATCTTGGATGAGAGATGAAACATCTTGTTTTTCTAAAACACAGTCCAGATGACTAGACTTGAATCTTTTCTACTCCTGGAAAAATGAGGGATTACAAAACAAAAACCTAAATAAATAAAAATACCAACAACATGCATTCTTACTACACAACATCTCCTTGGAGACAAGCAGGTGGTGGACCCTCCCCTATACAGTGCACCTTTAAACTGTTTACATGTAATAATGGCTCAGACACTTTTAAACGTGTTTGTTTTTCAAAGATTGTCAGGAAGCTCCATTCACACCTTCAGTCCAATGCTAACTATACTGTCAATGTATTGAGCCTTTGTTGCGTGCTAACATGTTTATGTGGGGATGAAGGCTGCTTGGTTAAAATGGAACACTGCTGAGCACAGCAAAAAGCTGATGCTGATGTTCATTAAATAAGCAGGACCTGTCCCTCAGTTGGGACAGTGAGGCCTTCTAAACAGTTGGTTCCCTTTTATGTTTGATCCGGCCTGCTGTAAATGATGAACCTTGGATTGTGCAGGAGAAATGAACCCGCTCAGTTATGACAGATGCTGTGGTTTTGTAGACATTTCAGTGTGAAAACAAACACAATATTGTGTAACTCAGCTGTCAGCTGAGGAACATCACTCACTGTAATAATACACGGGGATTTGTATGATGCAAAGAAATGCTCCCATCTAGTGGTAACATTGCTGTTATTACAAAATGTATTTTGTAAATGTGCAAAATGTACTATAAAATGTGGGCTGAGTAGTTCTCAAGAAAGAGCATTATACTTCAGAATAATATTATTCAACTAGAAGTACAAAGTAGAAGTCCATAAGTCCAAGAGTAAAAGTATTTGTATTTTACTATAGAAATAGGGGGGAACCCGTCTGGACAAAGTAAATGGAAGGACAAATCAATAAATTATGGCTCAAAATGTATCGATATCCACTATTGATATTATATAATGTTTTATAATATTGTATTTTATTTTATCATACACATACATAAATAAACATTCATAACTCCTACATTTTACTAATTAGAAATGTACAGTGATATTAGGACGGTAGGTTTCCAACTACTACATATTCCGTTAATTATTATTCGCTCAAACGTATGTTCATGAACTCACCAGCAGATGGCACTAAATATATGTGGAGGGACCTGTGTCTAGCTGAAGCTCAATTCATTAGAAACATTATTCGTATGTGTATTAGTTGGCTATTATCTGTATATTAACATGTAAATAATGTAACTCATGGTTTGTTTGTGTGCAATAGCTATTTTCAATTATTTCTTCTCTTGATGACTTTGAATTTGAATTGTTGGCTCTTTCATGATTTTTTTCTTTTGTTTTTTATCTTCATGAAACAATCTGTTATTTTTACCCAATACATTGTAAACTGTTATGCTGACAAATCAACTATTTGATTACATTGTTTGCACTTTCATCAGATAAACAGCAGAGGGAGATATTACACCATGTACTTGCAACATTGACGCACCACGTACCACTGACCCCTTGTTCTGTAACCAAACTGGACCACAGTACAGCGATGTAACAGCATTTGAGGAAACAATTAACATTTCAATTATTATTCTTTTGAAAGACTATATCTTTTATGTTACTGCATTAGTTCGTTAATATGTTTTTTTAAATTTTGGCTTCAAGTGCCATGAAATGTGGGTATGTAGCCCTAAATTAGTGTAGAATCGGTTTTTAAATATTCATGACGAGTAGGCCTGGACTCGATAACAATATTTAATCTCTAAGTAAACACACCCACAAATGGCTTATTGGTTTACAATGACATCGACACAAATATTTAAATTCGTAAAATAATGCTCTGAAAGCACTAATAGAATAAATGTGCAATGGAATAGTAATGATGCAAAGCATAATGTTGCTGAGTAAATCGATGGATTTCACAAAAACAATGACAGGACTTTTATTGATTAAATTAAAATGTAGCTGTGAGTGAATGTATGGCATAACAGGATGTGACATCACAAGTGCCTTTACAGTGATGGTGATCGCGGGGGATGCTGGGATGCAGGATGAGAGTGAGGGTTGGGGAGGGCATCGCGGTCACAGGTGACTGTCATGTTTAATAATGATTATCACCACGCACCTGCGCCCCCGCACTAATTAACTGGACGCATATGCAAATGAGTCCAGGGATTTCGAGAAAAAAAACAGGCGAAGAAGAAAAAACGTAGCTGGAGTGGCAGTGAGCGGTTGTTGAGCTGCTGGATTTGATTAGGGTAATGAACGGTCAGAGAGAGAAGGAGACAGTGGCAACAGGCGGAGCGATGAAGGAGAGAGGAAGGAGGAAAGGATGCAAGGAAGGATGGAGAGGGAGAGAGATGTCACTGTGGAGCTGTAATGAGAACAGGTGGACGAGAGGCCTAAAGAGAGAGAGGGTTATTACTGCTAATCTACTGACTCCAAGTTTGACAGTGTGTTAGGTAGACCCACAGCGTTACAGGGGAGTATATCTCAGCTTTTGTCACGGTACAACAGAGTGTTGGACCCACACGGTTTGATGAGATGCTGTGATATGATTACAATCGTACACGATACAGAGGTCTGCAGTCAATATTAACAGCCGACTTGAACCCCAAAGAGGAAAGAATACCCTTGTGAATGCATTTCTGCCACAGATATATTCAAATCCACACCAACACACCAGTTTAGTCAATTGAAGTGCGATACATTACGATATGCATGTTTTATGGCGATGTCAGGGCATATGATATTAATGCATGTTTAATGTAGGCATATATTATATACAGTATGTCGATGTATTATTACATCCTACTGCATTATTACTAAGTACGAAAGATATGCTACTACACAGTAACATTAAGATGTGTCTAAACATCCGTATTAAGGGTTTAATGAACACTTATTTTTAATAACAAATTTACTTTGTCATTGGCTCATAACAGGGATGGGACAAGATCTTGTGCTACATGATTTTGCGGGATAAAATTGTCACAAGATGTGGAAAATGTTCATATGTTTTAAATATGTTTCTCATGCTGGGGAGTTACACCTCAGGAGAAAATGTAGTTACAAAAAGCAATGCTGCAATGACTGCAAAAATATAAAAGAAAATACATTATAAATTGTGAGGCTAAAATTGTGAACTGAACCGAACCATTTATTTGTTATAAATTATGTAAATTTTGTTCAATGTGTGCAATTTTGGCTATATTGTTGACTAGAGTCTCAGTATCTATTGTTGCTTTAGTGCTGTGCCAAAATAAATTGTTCATTGACATTGCAGCATTTTCATGGTGAATAAATTAAAATACAATATTTTGCATCACAATTAGGGCTAATATAGACACATTTTACTGGAATGCCAATAGGTTTAGTTTGAGCAAAATGTGTCCAATGACAGAGAGCCACATCAGCCAAAGATGCATGATGTTATTGGTTTGCACTGACTTGTGTCCACTCCGTGTGCCATTGCAATTGACATATTTGCATGCTGTGCTCAAGCTGAGTAAAAATAGCCTCTCGTTCATTTCTTGCACTGCATTCAAAACACGCATCCTATACATCTCCATACGCCGGTGATCCCGGGCCGCACATGCATATACAGCTACCTCTAACAAAGCAAATTGAGGTTCATCTACCTCCATGGCCCCAATCTCGGCCGGGGGAGGCAGGCTCGTCCCTCACACAGATAAGGGTGAATTAGGGTCTCGCTCTGGGTTTTACATTTCAATTTACCCTTCGGCTCCGGTGCCATTAGGGGCCTAATCTAAAGCGTGGTCCGCAGGGTTCTCTCTCTGCACCAGTCGCAATATTGTTTTATTAACTTTCCATTGTGTCTGGAATGGAAACTCCAGCAGATTCATTACAGCACATTAAGTCCATATTAGGTTTATTTGTGATAGGAAGGACCTCGTGTTTGCAAACCAGCGCCAGTAGTGAGTGTGTTTGTAATGTGCCGCTGCGGTGTTGCCAGCTGGTTGATTTGAGAGACTAGAACAGAGTGTAAATGTAATTGCGAGTTGATAATGTGCCTGGGCATGCAGAATGACCGCGACGCCTCTTGCCAACAAAGCAGAGGAGAGGCGCGTTGGGAGGAATCGTGCAGGTGCAAAGTCAAAAGGCGAATATAACTCTCTTAAGATGGCTCTTTGAAGACCAGACAGAGACTGATTTTGAGTGTGGCATCTAGATTAAAAAAGGAGAACAGAATTTATGGTGCAGGTATTTAGGTAGAGGTAGAGTAATTTAGTTCACTTGAAGGAGACATAGTTTCCTCGTGACTAGCTTACTCAAAGTTGTAGTTTGATTGATTCATGAATGTTTCCTGAGTGCTCCGAAAATGTCTATTTTCACCTACTCGCCCACTACTCCGGTCTGACTTGCCATTATATTAAAAAAAATAACACCACCTGTAGATTATACATGTTTGGTTCAAAAAGGTCAAGTAGCCATATGTTTTTACAATAATGAAAAAAATGAAAATAGGCTGCTTGCTACAGTGAAATGCTAGTGAAGAGGTGAAGTCTCTCAAGAAGTGAGTGGACCTTTTAGTATTATTTAGTCATTTTAGATCAATATAGTGGTTCACAATGAACAAAATACAATGAAAATATCAATGTTATAGTTTCATACTAAATTAAAAAAAAGTGTCTTCTTTGAGGCAGAATATCTGAGGAAGCTGAGTAGGGACTGCAATTACAATTGAATAATTCACACTATTAATCAGCATGCAATGGGTCAGAACAGCAGCATCACTGACTCCTCATCAATCCAAAAACCCACGGGGCTCCCCACTAATAATTCACACCCTATTCAAAAGAATATGGCTCTCTAGGCTTGATCTTCTAATAAGACAGACGATGCGAAAAAGCTATACGCTTATTTACCTAGCATATTTATCAGCTGTTGAGCTGTTGTGCCCAGGCGTGATCAGTTTGACAAATGTGGCAAATTCATCACACTGACCACTCCTGCGCCCATGTGGTGGTCTCTGGACAAGTGAGTCCAACATGTGAGCAAAGGTAAACGCTCCTTCATCTCTGTTTATAGTCCGTGCTCCCATCTTCTTGACTTCAGGTCAGTCTGATGGCTCTACCACATCTGTCAAACTGACCACGCCTGGGCACAACAGCTCAACAGCTGATAAATATGTTAGGTAAATAAGCGTATAGCTTTTTCGCATCGTCTGTCTTATTAGAAGATCAAGCCTAGAAAGCCATATTCTTTTGAATAGGGTGTGAATTATTAGTGGGGAGCCCCGTGGGTTTTTGGATAATACAAAATATATGGATATAACATCAATAAGAGACACGTCACACCATCAGCTGAGACCTCTGACAAAGGCAGAAGTCGTAAGGCTGATTAATAACTTCATTCAGCTCCAAACAGTTTAATTAAACCTAACCCCCAAACCCCAACCCAAGTTTAGTGTTAAGAACTAAATTATACTAAAACTGTATTAAAAAGTAACAAGCAACTAGTACTGTGCAGTTTTTTTGATGCATACTTTTATTTGAGTAATTTTGCCAGCAGTACTTTTAATTGAGTACATTTGCCATGTAACCATACTATAATTTTCTTTTTTCCCTTTTTTTCTTCTCAATTTTTAAATACATAAAATGGAACAGAAACACACACACACTCTCACCTTTCCACCTTTGGGAATAACATTAAGATCCTGTATTTTGATGGTCATTTTGTTGTTGTGTTGATCACCAGGCTTTCATAAACACCACATTCATTTCAAACATCCTAAGGGCCATGATATTTAACGTTCACTATTCTCTGCATTCAGGAATTATGATAATGTTGTACAATTTCACCTAATACTTTGTAATATAAGTTAATTAACTCATCACTGCTTTTGTTTTTATACCTCTTTTCACTCTCTCTCCCCCATACCACTTTTCCATTGTGGTTTTCCACTGCACACAGGTCAGTTTACCCTGCTCTGGGCTCTTTGGTGTGGCGTTTGAGTTCAGCGTACTCGGGTGGTGCGTGGTGGGGGGGACTTGGCAACAACAAAATAGTGCATGTATGTAAGTGTATATTGAGTGTGAGAGTATGAGAGAGGGAACATGTGGTAGTAATCTGCTTGTTTTACTGTCTGACTCTGCTGGCGAAAGTGTTGGGCAGGGGCTCACAGCGGCCTGGATTGTGTCAGAAGCCACCGGAGTCAGGTTACCTCCGATAGGCTAGAGCAGAGAGAGAGGACGGATATTCATCACATTGTGGGGACCTGCCGTCCTTATGGGGACAAAAAACAGGTCCCAGTTATGTAAATCCTTTATTATTACATCAGCAATATGATTTAAGTTAAGATATGGGTTAAAAAAGCTTACGGTTTAGGTAAAGGTGGGTTAAGGTACGAATTGGTCTCCAGAAAAGTAATGTAATGTCCTCATAAAACATGTAAACCCAACATTTTTTAAAGAACGAGAGGGACAGAGAGAGATTTACAGAAGTAGACAAATCAGGGACAAATAGCAACTTCAAAATGCAAGAATAAATCAAAAGCAAATGTGAAAATTCACACTTTCATTTTATGCTTTGTAATACCGGCTAAAGAAAAGATGATTAGCAATGTATGGATTTAGCACACAAGAAAAAAAACGATTAGTTGCCCAAACCCTCCAAACTGCTTCCAACTTACTGGTGTAGTGTTCAATATGATGCCCTCAGCCTGGACACATTTAGACTGATGTCTCAGAGATGCTACGCAAAGCACCAAATGATGAACCTGAAGAGCAAACCAAGAATTATGTCAGAAACTGCCTTTTCTAATACACTCACTCACCAGGACTATAGCTTGTGCCCAGGGTGAGACCTGCGCTGTCTTTCCCTGGACGTTTCGATCGTAGGAGCTGTGGTGGAGCAGTGCTTATCCTGGAGTGCATGTGTGTGTGAACCGGGGCCAGAGGACTCCACAGACGACCACTTGAACCAGCCCCAGCTGAGAAAACAAATGGCCTTGACTTGTCTCTCCCTTTTCCTCTTCTCCCTCATCCAATTTTCATCTTTTTCCTCCTCCCCTTCTCCACAATGGGCATTTAATCAAGTAGGGAGCTAATCAAAGCCAGAGGAAGGCTCCTGAACCCTCAGCTATCTCCTCCCTAATCCTACAGCTCTGCTTCTCATTTGCCAGTGACCTCCACAGCAGCGGTAGACTGTCCACTGAACCTGCCATAGGGACACAGTGGGAGTGAACGGAGAGAGTTTAGCGGTCAGTCATAGGTCATATGTTCATGTGTGTGTGGGGATAAATCCATATTCTAAGGCACAGTAAAATGAAATGTCAACAAACCTCTTCAACTGCAGTGTATAAAACACACAGTGGACGAGACGGATTGGGTTCAGGAATGAGGGAGTCGTGGGGAGCAGAGAGAAGAAGAGGGAAGAGAGGAGAAGGAAGAGGATGCACAGGGGGTCACGGAGGTTCAGGTGATAAGTCGCCTGCTGGGGAATTAATAGGGAGCAGATGGTGCTACCTTTACTTAATGTAAGGGTGAGATGCAAGGGGAAAGATTTATCAGTCTGAGTGTGTGTGCTTCCCAAAACTGGACCAGGATTTAAAGCATTCTTGTTCAGAGGCGAGCTGGGAGGTGACTGTGCTACGGCAGAGGTCTTCTGGCCTGTCAAATCCTGAGATTTAACTTTAAAATAATGTTTACCTTTAACATAGTAATCTATGGAGAGGACTGCAAGAGGTGAAAGCTGTTAGACTTGTCACTTTACTTGCTTTGTCTGACCACAGTTCATTTTTGGTTGGAGTACTTAGGACTTGGACATTACTGGATTTACAGAGTGACAACAGTTTACAAACGGTACTGTAGTTGGTGTGTAATAGACTAAACTTTGGCTGGAGTAAAAGATAGGACATAGAAACCTGTAATTTAAGAAGATTATCACCATATTAATGCAGCAGAGTAAACACGTGCTCCAGACACAGAGTTTTTACACAAAAAGCTTTATTTCTGACCTGTAAAACTGACTATGTGATGTCTTCTCAACTTGACCTAGTGCCAGTGATTTCTATGGCCACAGCTAAAGAAGTGCGGAGCTGAGTGGGCCCATCACAGTTATCACTTTAGTGATAATAGCCGTCACATAAAAGATGACCCGCTGAACTCCACAAATGCCAGAGTGGCCCAATTAGCCACTATGCATTTCATACAATTTGCAAAGGGCAAATGTTCCCAAGCTGTAATTATGTACTCACACTGCCCACCTTGGGTGACCTGCCAACCAGTCCTGACGCTCGCCCGATGTAGAGGTCGCCATGACAGCATTGGCAAAAAAACAGAGAAAAATGAGCTGCGGGCCCATCATTGTATCTGTAATTGGTCAAGTTGTGCTTGTTACCTAGTAGCGAATACATAATGGATAGTGCTGATTGCCCCGTGCGATGCATGAGGAAATGTCACCGTGGAGGAAGGATGCACTCTGAGTGGGACGTGCTACTGTCCACAGCTCAAAGCTGAATCTCCACTGATCAATACACGAACACAATCATTTTTCATGACTATAATATCCGCTCATGATTTCCTTCAGGAGGATTCAGCCAGTTGCATTTTACTGACAAGATGCAGATTTATTGAAGAAGGGCAGCCTTTGCCGAAAAAACCTATTGACCAAAGACAAGTCAAACATATTTGTCAATACCAATTTTTTCCTTGTCAGTCTGTGTAAGTAATTAAATTCCATAGTTTTCTTGCGCTCACTTGTTTCAATCACTGTAAAGATCTGTCTTACCCTGTTCCAGGTTCTGGTAGAGCTGAGGTCCAGTGTGCAGAAGATGCTGCTGTGAGGCTGGCCCTCCCAAATGTCTCCATTGCCTGCAACTGACCCCAGCCGCCAGCAGTGGCCAAATTTAGTTTGGAAATGTGCCACCATGGGAGAGCCGACAGCCCCATTAATCAGCAGGAGTCTCCGCTCGGTTCATCCAGGAGGTCAGAGCTGGGGCACACTTGCACACACACTTCATGGACAAAAACAAATGATAGTGAAAACTTTGAAAATCCTGACAGCACGGCGTGTATGCCTGCGCCCCTAAATCCTATCTCACCTCTTCACACACACCTGGCCTCAGTCGCCCTTCCATCACTCCCAGTCCCATCCTCGCTCCCTCTCTTCTCCACTGGAGCCAGGCCCATAGTCCCGGTCATGAAGGTTACGCGCGCAGCTCTACCTTTGGCTCACATCACATACAAAAGGAAAAAGATGAGACAAAATGCTCTGTACTGACCCTCAGGAGCAGAAGTATATATCTCTGGCCTCAGATAATTGTAACAGGGAGGCCATCTGCAAACTATGATGAATCGTTGGATGTAAGCAGAAGAATCCACCGTTTTGAAGGGACAAAATGGATGTGAAGTTGGAAAAACTGACATAAAATATATGTGGCGCAAGACCAGACAGACATTTATTATGATGTGTTAGATGAACTCAAAATGCTCTTGCCTTTGGGAATACACAGAAGTCCATAATGTCTTATTCTCCCTATACCGATATACATCTGAATACAAGCTAATTGACTTGTAATCAATGGTAGTATTTTGCAATTAAAACTTGGAGGCAATGAGGATGTGGCCGGAGCAGGACACACTTAATGGGCAGTGGATCCCTGTGGGTCGGTGCCAGGAAGTAGCCCGTCCCGTGTGAGGGTGATAGCTGGAGAGCGTTTATGCGCACTGTCGCTGGTCCTCTTTTCCAATGCGCAGCTCTGTGGGGAGATGAACGGTGGGATTGGACGAGATTAATGAAGGTTACCGCAGTCCCCAGATGTTTGGTTGGTAATTAGAGGCCTTTGTTTATCAGGAAAACAAGTCACATCAAGAGCAAAGCATTCATTATAATTTTTCATAATCTTAATAATTCAAGTGGAGCGGCTTCATTTTGTTCCCAATTTATCATGCTAATGATGGGAATAAATCTGCATATTTCTAGCAAGGCCGGTTGGATCCAAAGCAGCAAACAATAAGAAAGAAGTTTCAAGAGCCAAGAATTTGTATTTATCAAATTACTTTAGCTCATCTTAGGACAAATGTGTGAGCAAGGTCAAAAATACCAAAAGGTCAATGAACAACATTTTGGCAACATTTTGGATTTGGCTGCATGGGGAAATGAGTAATACTTTATAACGTCATTATTGAACATATTTAAGTTCTCATTTGATAATGGCTCATTATTTGGTCCTGTTCTAGTTCTGATCTAGTCCAGCTTTAGTTCTGGGGTTAAATCCCAGTTTACTCCCAATTTTGATGTGGTGTGTGACTGGATGGGTACACACACTTGTTTATGGGGACAAAGTAGCTCCCCATGTTGTGAATTACTTATTATTATTATCAACAACATTGTTAAGATATGGGTTCAGAAAGGTTACGATTAGGGTTGAGGTTAGGCAAGTAGTGACTATAGTTTAAGGAGTTTAAGGACGCTATGGGTAAATTAGTCTAATAGAAATCACTGCTAATAACAACCTTAATAAGGAACTTGTCTTGGAACCTCAAGGAAAAACGACTAAGAAAAGCTCCATTAAAATTCCGCACAGGTGAAGTACAGTGTGTAATCCGTGTTTGGACTTGGGGCTCCAGCTGGACACTTGCGTTTTGTCTCGCCCCAATTGTCTTGTCACAAATCAATCGCAGATCACAACGTGGTTTTGCCGTGGTAGGTCAGTCCTCAGTGTGGTCTGAATATTTCATGGGTGACTCAGGTCCAGGGGCTTTTAAAGATGTGTGCTGGACCATGCTCCCCTCTCTCTGCCCTCTCAAAGTGACAGGGCGCACGTTTTAGCCCACTCCCCGACCAGGTTAAATCAATTAAAATCTATTATTCATATGGCAGCGCAGTGACCTCCCTGAAAGCTCCTATAATTTTCAGAATAGAAAAGAGAACTGGAGAGGGAACTTTGGCTTCTTAAGTTTTTGAAAAGAACTCTGGAACAAGCGACCTTGTTTTAAAAATAAGGCCTTGACATAAAATAGCAGCATGAAACGTGATGTGCTCCTTTGCATGAAGTGTTTTTGTTAAGACTCTGTTAACCCGCTTGAGAGAAAATTGTCTCCACATTTTGTTTTAACTATTAATGTTAAAGTTACCTTTAACACACATACACAAGGTCAGGACTGTTGAAAAGCATTGCATGTTTCATGCAATAATTGTTTAATTTTTGTCGTTATAGAGTCAATTTTGGTATAGAGTCAATTTTGAGATTGACTCTATACCACACTTTTGCTATTCCCCTTAGTCCGGAAGTTGCCATGGGCACCAACATTAATTATGTCCCTACTTCCAGCTATTATTTTCACAAGGCTGCCAATCTTAACTTCAAAAAAGTACTACACAGACCTCAAAGCCGTTTTAAAGTCATCCAGAGAAATGGTGCATAGTTCACTTGTTGATGCACCTGAACATTGGACATTTTACACAAATCAACCTACTTATATTCTACCTATATTAGAGACCTCCCTCATTCTCCTCTAAAGTGAACGGAACGCCCGCTCGTCCAGAAAAGCCAAATGACCACTAATAATTACAACTCCAACAGCTGTTCATTAATAAGAGTTTTCTTTGTTAAGGTGCATTATGTTTACCAGGAAAGTCTAGAACGATATCTCACAATATTCTTTATCAATATCATCTCCCTGAGTTCAAATGGGCGTGATCGACACATGAATTAGCCAATCAGGGACACACATGGTCCATCCGTCACAAAACATATATGGCTTATGAGGAAAATAAGAAAAGAATATAACATCACAGGGGACTGACAAACATTGCAGATTTCTGGAGAAGGGTTAGGTGTTAAGAATTAGAAGTTTGGTTTTGTTCTAAATGATGATGAACAATGAGCTTATTCATTTCATCTGCGTCACTGAAATAAAGAAATCTGATTGCACGGCTCCGTGTGAGTTTGGCTCGAGCTCTTCGTAAAGAATAGAAGAAGTGTGTGTTCTGGATCACTTTTCTGGAGTCCACCACCTGCTTGTCTTCATTAAGATTTTATAGCTTTTTACTAGAATTTTCCACAGTATGGCTTTAAACTTAGCTATCTCTATGAAGACAAGACAGAAGCACAGGCCAAGCTACAGATGCTAGATAGACAATTTAGATAGATCATTCAGTGCCATCCTTTGGAACGTTCCAGATAAAGTATTAACTGATCCAGGTATTATTTTTACGGTCATTTTGGTCAAATAAATCACAAAAGTTCACACTTAATCAACTATAGATTGATATTTCCTCTTCCATATTGTACTCCATTGCTCAGGAAAACAGGACCGCCTTGTCTTGATGGTTTTCCAACTCCTTGCTCCTCTGGACAAAGAGTTTCAGATGCACAGGGGCCAAAGCTGGCGACAGGCTGTTTGGACCATAATAAGAAGAGAGGAGTCAGAGGCGAGGTCATTAAGCCCCGCTCATATATAATCATTCCAAAGACATGTCCATGGTTCCATTTCCCCCTGAGTGTGTGCGTCTCTCACACGCAGATGAAAGCCCCGCGTCAGGCTGAATGCTCACAGAATGAAAATGATGGAGAGGCTGATAAGAAAGAACGCAAGGAAAAGATGAAAAGTGTTTTTTGAAGTGGTGCGCCACATTAGTCGGCCCCCCCCACTGACCTTACAATTTGGACAAACAATACACTGACGGCAGCCCCAACTCTGAGATGAGAGCGCGGCGCCCAGAGAGGAGTGAGAATTAGAAGGCTGGACAAAAGATGGTGTACTCTGATAAGAAAGTAAGGCTTTATATGTTATTGGTTAAGCCTTGAGCACTTTTCATTGTCTCCAAATGTTTATGTTTTTAGCACTAGTGTAAACAGATTCTGGCTTTCATTTAAGACGACAAAACCACATCAGTCATGTGTTTCTTGTCCTTATTGTAACATCTACATGGCTTGTACTCAAACTGTGGCGTGGGCAAGTGGTGATACGTGGACATCCGCTGTGATTCTTTGGAGTCTTAAGAAACACACATAGTTCCTTATTTTAGAAGAATATTATTCTTATTATGAAATATGAATCTGAGAACTTTTGTAATAAAAAAATATCAAAGCTGTAAAGCAGCGGTTCCTATTCGTAGCTAGAACGCACCTCCTCCCACCGATGGCTCCAGGGCCATTCCACTGTGTCAAAGACTTTTGGCCCTTTGTGTCTCCTGTTGTTCAGTGGTGCTGAGTGATGGTTGGTCTGAGATCGCTGTGGCCCAGAAACCCATTCTCATAGAGTAACATGTAATAAGGCCATCCTCCCTCTGAGGCAGAACACGATGCCAGGCAGAACACAATGACGGTATGATCTGACAAAGACCCTGTGCTGCTGACCAGTCAAACTGAAGTTACTGCACACACAATACGGTATTTAAAAACTGCATTTGGTTCTTATAGCCACATTTAACTTGGACACTGTGCTGATGTTGCTAAGCTTGCTCTACTTAAAAGGTACTCTCCACTTACTCCAGCAGAGCAGGCATATTGTTTCTATCTAATTGACACTAAGCTCATGGCTATTACCATGTCAACACTGGATTACTGCAGCCTTTGAGCCTGTGGAGTGGCTGGCTTGGCCCACATTCAGACCTTGTTTTCCTTTCCCCTGCTGCAGAGCTCATAGACTCCTGGTTAGACGCAGTGCCACATGCACACGGTGGCTCTTTTACATGTGCTTTTCTTTCCATCCTTTTATTCTGCTCACTTACACTGCAACACCAGAGAAGTATTCCAATGTGGATTTCACAGATGCTAAAAGTCCCTAACTCCCAGAAGCCTTTTGGGTCAGAGGCTATCCTGGCTGGTGATTGGCTGGTCAAAGGCTACGCTGCTTGATGATTGGCCAACTCAGGCCCCTGGTGCACAGTGACAGTAATTAGCACACGCCAGCCATTAACAAACACAGATTAGGCATGAACTCATATGGCAGGCTGCCATCAGTGCAGCGTGGATGTATGTGTGTGTGAGGAATGCTATTCCCCTGCGTCTGTCTGAGTGGCTCATCTTTGTGGCGCATGCTCGGGACTTGGCATGTGTGAATGTGTTTGGAGCTGCTGTTTGAACGTGGACGCCTTCATAGCAGCCTGAGCCTGCCTCTCCCCAACCTGTTCCGGAGCGTGTATGTGTGTTTATTTGTGTTGAGCCTCATTTGCTCCGTGCCTTCTGGTCAGTTTTGGCATTTGTAAGGAAAGACGCTGTGCATTCCCCACGGCCCCTTCACTGGCAGCTCTGAATTAGAGATGGGGCTATGATATGTGGAAATGATTTCTTAAACGCTCCCAATCTCTGTTCTCCTCCCTCTGCCCCCTCCTGCAGCCAGCCTCTCCTGGGTTGCTGCGTTGGCCCTGCTGTGTGCGCTTAATGAAAGATAAGAAGGGTCCTCCACCACTGACACTGAGCCGCGCAGCCTCAGAGGAGCACACTAATCTGCTGGCCTCCTAATGGGGACCACTTTGTGTCTGCAGAGGATCATTTCATATCAAACAAATTGTGTCCTGTGAAACCCATTACAGTTTGGGCCCTTTGGAGATGCTTTGCCCTTTGCTGACATACAGAGGACAACTCCGGCCCTACTTTTGATGCTGTAAATATTTCTTACATTGTGCCAGTCAAGATTAGTTCACTAGATTGTTTTTATGTTGGATTAAAGAGATCGTGTGAGCAAATAGCAATTCAGACAAAGAATTATTGTCTAAAGTGAGACAGAAATTCTACTCAAATAAAATGATTGTTATTTCTATCACTTGAGTATGAATGTAAAAATTATTTTTCTTTTAATGTTTTCATTTGATCAAATAATGTGTAAATCACATAACTCCCATGAGGAAAACTACATTGCTGCAAGGTTGAAGAAGCATGTTTCTAAACTCGTTATTGCAGATTCTTCAGGTTCTTTATCCTACACTAGCAATAATAACCGTAAACTCACTATTTGCATTGGAGGAATAACATTTTTTTATGTAATGAGTGAAAAGTATAATCCACAAAACTCTGGTTTAGTGTTTACAGAATAAGATATTTGTTTTAGATAGAACGTGCAGTTTAAAGGTGACATCAAATCATAGGCATGGGGGGTGTGCAGGGACCATCACAGACAACAAGCTCCTAATACATCTCCACTCACCCAGCAAAGCGCAAGTGTGTGGTAAGCAGCGGCAGCTGCGACACATGTATAGTAAATTTCTATTTGTATTGACAATAGTGTAATCTACTGGGACAGTGTCAGCCCTTGTGCAGGTCATCACTCTTAATGTTTATGTTATGTGTGGACTCTATGCATGCCTGTGTGCGCCCGTGCATATGTGTGCAGTGTGGCTTTATTTGTGTTTCTATGTATATGCCATCAGTTCTGCAAGGGAGAAACCGGGGAGGGGAGTAGAAAATGATCCAGGGGCCGATACATATGAAACAGGAGGGCTCATACATAAACATAGCACCAAGGCCCCGGGGCCAGGCAATCTAGCAGGCAAATTGCTCACCAGTCAGCCATGGAGGCCGCACTGTTTACTATGCATGAGGTCCGGTGACATGCTTTAAAGCCGCCCCTAAAACAGGACGACCGGACCAGTGCTGCACGAGAGCTGTCTTTTGACTCTCCATGGTGTTTGCTGGACAACAAAATGTAGTGGAAATTGGAGCTTCACCATTGAGCTGTAGTGCACTTTTGACTAACTGCCCCATCAAAGACCTTTACATGTATTCATGTATTGTGTCAGGTCATCAAATGTTTTACACTGAAAATATCTTAGTTCTGCTAGGTAAGATGGCTTTGAAAGTCTTTGAACGTACCATTGCGTGTTGACATTTAAATACTACAAGGGACTGTGCACGCTATAATGTAATTGCTGAATATGTCAATGAATTTATTTGAATACTCTGATAACTTGACAAAACAACACAATGCATTTGAACAAATATTTAAATTGCACTGTATAACTTGATGCAATGGACCTTGTACTTCATCGAACAAATAAAACACTCATCTTCAAATAGTGTTATATTGTATATCAGTGAATGTATCTGCAATATGATGTTTTGAATGGAAAGGGTGTTATAATATAAACAAGCCGGGACTACAGATGCTCCGAGCCTGCACTTACCAGCCCATGATTCCAGGGGGAGCTCTCCTTAAATTCAATCTCAATCTGTCCCACCCCTGGGGTCCAGGTTCAAGTTCAAAGTCAGTCATCTCTAACAGAGATATATGTTTAGATGAAAATGGGACAAATTCAATACATGGGCTTTTCAAATGTCCTTTTTTCTTTTTAGAGGAATGTCTTTTTCCTTGTGTGTGGACAGACACCTTGGCCCCTGTCTATCTGTCTTCCCCCTCTGCTCTCTCTCTCCCTCTCAGGCTATAATTATGCTAATAGTATGTATATAGCTGTGGCCCTGCAGGCTCGGGGCGTATTGAAGGTTCCCAGGTCTTTCTCTCCTGTAACAGTATTTGGGCACTTTTGAAAAGGGTCCTGCGGGTGAGGGAGGGGTGAGCGAGGGAGGGGGCGAGCGGGATAGAGAGATAGTGCGGGGTGGCAAATGGGACATGACCACCGTGCACCCTGTCATGACGCCGCCCATTGTCTGGCCAAAGAAAGAGGGTCTGAGTCGCCAATGGGACAATAATAAAAGGAGCAAGAATGGACTGTGCATATTAAACAACACAACAGAGAGGGACTCAGAGAGGGAGAGAGAGGGAGAGAGAGCGAGTAAGAGTGAGAGGGATCAGCATGGGTACAGGACAAGAAACGTGGTATGAAAGAACGCTATACTAACAGAAATGTCAACAGAAATACCACAAAAAAATATATTTATGTTTCTTTGAGAGGAAAGGAACAATTTATACAATTTGTAACATTTTCTTAAAGTTTTGTGTGTGTGTGTGTGTGTGCGTGTTTGTGTGTGTGTGTTTTATTATGCATTATTATATAAAAAATGTTTCTATAAATTTTTTGATGTACTTCTAGCATGTACTTGTATTTAGTCACATTTCAAATTAAGGAAATAACTGAGTCCCAATCCTGCAAATTGCTCAGCTGTTTCACTGTTGTTTATGTTCAATACTAACAAACACACATAACATCACTGCATCGCCTGCTCTGATTGGCCAAAAATCAGATAATATGTGGATTACAGTTTAACAACTAAATTCAGTTTTACAAAGTTTGATTGATCAATTTCTATATAAAAGGATGATACATTTCTATTATATTTGGTTGAATTGTAACTAGTATTCTGAGTAGTATTTTTCATGTATACTTTTTTTTACTTTCACTCAAAGTGCATATGACAGGTTAGACTATATATTTCACACACAAAATTGTCAACACAATTATATTCAAGACTTTAGAAAAGATTCTGACAATTGTTAATTAATTGTTACTTCCTGGTTGGACAAAGAAAGCAGATGTGTCCTAGTAACCATACTGCAAACAAGAGCCAAAATCCACATAGTTGACACAATAGTTATGATTTGACAAATAATAATAATACCAGATAACACCTTTGTTTTGTGAAATGTCAGAAAAATGTGTCAGTTGTGTGAAATATGAAATGTCGCTTATTGATGACATAGACAGAGGGATTCTGGTATAAAGCTCAGCTCTGCTTCATGTAATTTACAACTTCTATTTTTCATAATTTTTTTGCCTATATAATAAATAAATAAATGATAACCTACCAAACAAAGTAATAATTTGATAAACATTAGAACCTGTCATATGTACTTTAACATTTGTTGACAATACGTGTCATTGTAACATGAAACTGTACTTCTACTTGAGCAGAAATCCCTTTCCACCACTGCCAATAGGTTATCATAAAGTTGTAGGTATAAAACATACTCCGCTAACTTCCTGAATAAATATTGATTTGCTGCAATACATAACCCAGGTTGCAGATGCCCTTATGCAATATCCCCATTTATTGTGACCTGCAACAGTCACGTATGGTGAAGGCTGTCTTGTGATGCTCTGTGGTTAAAATTACATTGCTTTGTAGTTGATTGCAATATTTTCAAGACAGTTTTGCATCTCCAAAGCGGACTGAATATCTGATCACTGCAGCGCTCTCCTCTCTCTGTAAGCGTGGAGATGAGTGGAGAGATACTGAGGCTGGAGCGTGGGTGTGGGAGGCTCCTCCATGGTTCACGGCTATCACATGTGCCGTGCTGACCAGGCAGTGCAGCCACCATCTGTCTGTATGTCACCAGCACTGTCACTCACTTCTATTGCCTCTGCACACCTTCAGCTCTGGTGTGGTCCTTATTGTTATAATTCTACATATAACTATGCGCAGATTTAAGACAATTTTAATACTGTTAATAAAGACAATTTTTACAGTTTTTATTAACTTTTTTGATCTTGGTTGCTATATTTTATGCATTATGTGTTTTTCTTTATTTATGCTATATGTTCACTCTGCAGCACTTTGGAGACATTGTGTTTCTAAAAGTGTGCCATACAAATATTACAGAAAGAACAGTTTAACACCCACTCAACCACCAGGCAGCACCCCATACACATAAAGTTGGATTGCCTTGGAATTTTAACAGCTATATCAATAGATTATTTTCATTTTATTATTACTTTCTTACACCATTGTTGACACAGAGAAAGAGTGATCATATTCCCTACACTGTAGGGAAGTGTAAAGTACAGCAACAGCACTCACAGACCAGTGAGTGGCAGTGTACCACGCTGCTTCTCAGCACTGCACAGTGTACGAGGGCTTGGAGTCAGTCCTATTGTACTGAAGATCTTCATATGCAAGAGAGTCTGTGTAGAACCTATTGAGCACTGATTTTGTCTGTCCAAGTGTGCTGACACTCCTGTGCACTGATCATGCAGACAGACAGAGCAAAAGCAGTAGCCAGCTAAACATAATATTTTCATTAAAGAATTCTGCAGATTAATAGTCTTAAATACCTGGAAATGTTCTAAGATCTAGTGTCTTTAGCTGGTAATTTCCTCTGCGGGTCCTAAGCACTGCAGCTGCTGTGTTGATCTTGGCATTCCTGAGCCGGACAGAGAACATCGCATGGACACCGATACCTTCCTCTGGGATCGCGCTCCTCTACGTTTGATGGAAACCAAAAACAGCGCCCATTATGTCTCAATGACAGAAAAACGCTCTGTGCTCTCCTCTGCGCTCTCCTCTGCGCACCTTTACGTCCCAACAAGGAATGACATATGCCCCGCTAAATGAACAGGAAGGCAATTTACCTGCCAAGTTCAGGTCAAGCTGATTCATACTTGCCCAAACATTAAGTATTTTCACATTTACATATTTCCAACCAGATGACTTCAAATACAGTTACCTAAATCTTTGTAAGATGATGACAATAGGTGATGGTATTAATGAGCACAGAGTCCAATGCCCTGTTGCTCCTGTCACATACCCGCCTCATGACCTCATGGTTGTGTATGTATTAAACAGATGTGCCCGCAGTACGAGGGGCCGGTAACAGGAGAGGAAAGCCTGACCCGCTCCTCTATGGCCTTGAAGCAGGGACCTCAGGACAGCAGAGATATTTGTGGGAGTGAGGTGTGTGTGGCCAAATTCACAAAATGGATATAATTCAGATTCAGATTGTCTTTAGCATGAAGCTACAACATAAACAGTCTCCAAAATAATGTGTGTGGCGCATTCAACACCCAAACCCTGTTTTCCACATTGCTGTTACATGAGAACAGCAGATTTTCATATGGAGATGCTCTGGCAGTTTGCTGGCTCATGGAAAAATGTCTGGAATAATCAGAATAAAAAGTGAAACACTTTATTGTGTGTGACAGTTGCGAGAATAACATTTATTAAACAGATGCCGAAGACAACTGGGAACTTGGTGGTCGGGCTTGCTGGTGGTTTAAGATGTAACACTTAAAGGCACGTTTCCATTGGCTTGCTTTGGAACAGAGTGGTACTAGCTCCCAGAGTGTGCTTTTGAGCGAGATGTAAAGAAGAACATATGTAGTGGTGCAGTGATGAGATACAAACGATGCGATTTCCCGCGGGACACAACTCAAATGATGGGGTTTAGACAGCGCCTCGGCTGGGTCTCGAGTACCGCTCATGTCCTGTATGGCAAAGCAGCGGACCATCTTACAGCTGATACTGAGCCAGAGCGAGAGGAGAAGCGCTCTGACCAACCTCAGGTGGATGTATTATCACACAACAACAAAACGTTGTACAATGAGAGTAGAACAAAGCAACGCTGGAGAAGGAATTGTTAAAAAAAACTAAAAACACTGTGGAATGAATGTGCTCTGTGTGATGGGCATGACTGCAGCGTGATAAATGCATGAGAATATAGTCGTACACCTCTGAAAAGTTTCCATGTATTATTATATCACAGTAATATATACAAGACTTTATTTTGACAGACTCCTTCAGATTCTCTTCACAGCCTCCATGCTACTCGTGTCATGGGGCAAAGCCTATAAGCTTCCGTGTAGATAACTGTTACTAAATGCATGGCTATACATATATATATATATATATATATATATATATATATATATATATATATATATATATATATATATATATATATATATATATATATATATACACATACACATATATATATATATTGTTGTTACAGTGGGTTCTCTCCGGGTTCTCCGGCTTCCTCCCACCGTCCAAAGACATGCATTTGTTAGGTAAATTGGCAATTGTAAATTGGCCCTAGTGAATGAATTCGAGAGTGAATGTTTGTCTGTGTGTCTATGTCTCTGTGTTAACCCTGCGACAAGTTGGCCACTGTCCAGGGTGCACCCCACACAAGGCCCAAAGGCACTGGGATAGGCTCCAGTCACCCGCAACCCCTAACGGGAACAAAATGAATGAATGAATGAATGAATATATATATACACATTTCTTATGTTTGGCTGCCGTCAGATTCTCACGTAGCCGACATCAACAGAAGTGCCACGAGATACATAAAAATTATATATTTATATAATATATAATTATATAGGGCCAATAGAAACTTGGCTTATGTGGTTGTTACTACCTCTGTGCTGTGGGTTTTCCTCCTGACCATGACCATTTGCTGAATGTCTCTAGACCCCCATTTCACTCAATCATCTCCAATAAGGATTCTGGGCCAGAAAATCTTTAAAAATCCTCGCTGTATCCATGGTTGTTTGAACAAAAGTGATTTTATTATTTCAAATTCTGTAGAAATCGATATATTTTAAGATTATAAATGAGTAACAGAATTTTGCTAGTACAGTCACAAAATGGAGTGAGTTACAGGGACGATGCATCTCCCCATAAGAGCTGGTGTTAAATGACAAAGCATTAAAGGCACAAAATGAAAGGTCAGCAGCGGTTTCCATGGCGCAGTGATGAATCGACTTCCTGTTAGCTTCTCCCCGGGAGCCTGGACCAACGATGGCGCTTCACTCTCCATACTTGCACAAGGCCTTTTACCTGCGTCGTCCTCTGTGCCCCTTTTAATAGACACATTTTTCCGCCGAGTCAAATAAAACACATTAAACCTAATCAGCATACAAGATGGATAATATCCCTGACATAATGACATATATACACTGTGTAACGCGGTTCTGTTAGCAACTGCTAGCGCCATTAGCCAGACTGTCACCAACCCAGGCGGCACTCTCTAACTAGCCCACTGCCTCAGACGTATTTATCCTCCAAATGCCAAATGTTTTGCCCATTTTTTTTCCTGAATCTGATGATGAACTGGCACCATTATTTTTGTAGGCAAACCAAGAAGAGATAGATCCCCAAACCAACATTATCTCTCTATGTCGGAGGTGTCTAATATCTGGGAGGTGCTGGAGTCCGGAGGTGCATACGGAATGATGTCATTAATCCTCCAGGGCAATCTCTCAGCCTGCGCCGTGCTTTATACAGGCAGCAATGTGGAAACAGACATTTGCATGCCGCATATGTTGCCAGGTGGTTCTGGGCTGTGGGTACAAATTAGATTTCCTGGCGACAAGGTGTAGAGGAGCGGGAACAGTGCAAGTGAGCAGATTTCATATCTTGTTCATTTTGTTCTTTCTAACGTGATCCATTCTGTTGTGAAGAATATCTGAAATGACTTCTGCTCTGTTTTCTATATGCTGCTGATGAACATTTATGTAGTACAGAACAAAGTGAGAAGACCTCTACCTTTAACTACTTGTGATTGTACAAATTGACAGAAAGGGTGTAACTACTGTGGTTTTACTTGCACTAAAATTGACATTACGCTTCATACTGATGATTGTGTCTGGATTTATTTGCTCTCTTTTTCAGCCAGGACACCGCTCAACATCTTTTTACACTGTGAAAACGACAAGAAAGATAAAGAAATGCCTCAGCTCTAAAGATTAATTACAAAACAGTACAAAGGAAAACACACACACAAAAATATTTACCGTGTTCGCCAACATATGACCAATGGTAGTTAAGTAGCTTAGTTTCCGGCAGACGTTTGTCTTTCCTTGAACCTTTTGCCAGTGTTTTCTTTTTACCGTCCCGTTTTTCTTTCGTGGCTTCTCTCTCTCTCTCTCTCTCTCTCTTTGTTTAACTTCCGGGGCAATAACAGCGGTCACATGACAACGCACACAGGTAAATATCAACTTAAATAAAATGCATAAATACTGGATCAATCACAATGATGTTTGGGTCAATTTGGAGAGTAACAAATTAATTTCCAATGTTTTAGGCTGACCTCTCTGTTGCCATAGAAACATACTGACAAAATTAGCGTCAGCTACAAAGGGTTTCTTTAAATTGTCTCCTCCCTCTACTTTCATAAGTCTTTCACAAGTTAGAGTAGTGTGAATCATTAAATGTGATTTTGATGATTCACAAGCAAGGTCTACAACCCCAGCTACGATGCAAGGTGTTCAATGACCTACGAGAAAGATGAAAACACGAATGTACAGAAATGGATGCAGTATTGGGGCTGTAGGCTCCCGGGCCTCGGTACCCCCATCTAGGAGATACATTTGAATAATTAGAATAATTTAAAAGATTGTGGGAGGGAGGGGCACGAAGTCATGAATGCTGATGTATGTGACCTGGATGCTTAAATAGTGTGGCTGCAGGAAGGGGCTTGAAAGGGTGTGGTCCTGCTCCGAACTTAACAAACTTATCTTCATTTCATTAGCAAGGACCACAACCCCAGCAAAGATGCAAGGTGTTTTTTGACATACGAGAAACATGAACAACACGAATGTTCAGAAATTAATGCAGTTTTGGGGCTTCTGCCGATGAGGGCTGTAGGCTCCCGGGCCTTTGTTGGCTCCCGGGCCTTGGTACCCTCAAAAGAAGCTTAACTGAGGCAGTGCCGATTGGCCAACTAGAGCTTGCAGAGGTTATGGTGGGTGTAGACCTTGAAGGACCTGTGTTCCATGATTTAATGAGGCGGTCAGAGACTCCTTGACTGGAGGCAGATGTAGCAGCGCTGATGCAGGAAAAATTTCAGGTAGAAAATGTAGGGACCATGACTTGAAGTAACCTGATGTGATCTAGCCTTGTTCGGTAATGAGGAGCGAGTCCTGAGGGGAGGCACCACATGACAACCGGTACGAGAAGTTCTGGAAGATTGCGAAGGGGCTCAAAACAGAATTTAGCTTGAAAAAGTAGATCGTGGTTAAACTACCACTGTGATTGATCTTGCTCCTTTGCGGGGAAGACTAGGCGTCGGTTTAAGGTCCTTGATGCAGGAATGAGGAGAACGGTTGTAGACAGGGCAATCTCTGAGCGGCGGAGGAAACCTAAGAAGGCGAAAAGGAACATGCCAATGAAAGCCTTTGACACCATCGTTGTGTGGTCCCTTTGCAGACCGGAGAGGGGATTGCTGAGCCTAAGAGCAGCCTAAAAAGATGTTGATGCCGCTCAGGTAGGCTTTAAGTACCGGTAAATAAAGGTGGATGGGATGTAATAGGTTTGTGAGAATAGGTCGAACGCGGGGAAAGGCAAGTTAAAGCCATTATGGAAGGGGCAGAAGCTGTACCAGGTGGTCTAGTAGGAAGAGGTCAGCCAGAGCGGAGCTCAGGTGTGGAACGTGGTAGCTGAGAATGGAGGAACTGGGGTCGACAGATGACAGATCTGCCTTGATAACCAATGTTCTAAATGTATTGGTTGATGGTATCAATGACTGCAGGGTTATCGGAATGGATAGCCACGAACATGGATGGCCCGACAGGAAGACAGCGATCCCAACTGGATCAATCTAAAATAAGGCAGACGAAGGACATGCAAACTTGCAGATGAAGTAGGGGAACTCGTCAAGCCGGGGGGTGGAGAACCGCCTGCCTCCAAAACCGGCTGATGAAAAAGCATATCAAGTGGAGCACTGACTTGATCGACTGGATGAGAATCACATGGCTGTGGAGTGATTTAACAGAAGACGCTAGGGTTGGGAGGTGGGAGATGAAGGGATCGCCCTTGGGGATGATCTGTATGGCGAATTTGAGATGACCAATGAGTTGCTGCCTGGGAACTCCCAGAACATAGAAGGACCGGCAGCTCTGACGGGGGAATCCCGGTGCCTGGTGGCGACACTGGAGGGGGATCCCATCGAGTGGCAGCGACACTGGAGGGGGCATCTGGGGCCCGCGGCGATACTAAAGGGGGCATCCCGGTGAGGAATAAATGGATTAGGGGATACCAGCCGATACTACAACAAGACCGATATGAGCCAATCCGTGATGAGCATCCACGATTAAACAACGCAAGTGGATGGGTAAATAGGTATGATGGAAGTCGCTTAAGCGGCATGAGTCGGCGCAACAAAGCTGGCATGTTCAGGTCCCCTGTCCTTAGACCCTGGTTCTCGGCAAGGAAAAACTACCAAACTTCTTTGGGAAAAAGTAGAAACCTTGAGGAGTTCCACGGTGAAGGAGAGATCCAACTTCTCTTGGACGGGACAGGCAGACGTGCTTCAGTTTGCAGCAAGACTGGAGCTGGAATCGCTCAGGATGAGAACCAGTTCTTCGAGACAGATGAAGAACCATTCACTTGGTGGACGGAATCCGGCAGGGGGGAATGATGGTCCGGTGGGCGGAGCCCGAGGCGCAGGGGGTGGGCTGTTGTGTTGTGAGGTCGAATGGCAAATCCAGGCTGCCGGACGTTGGAACTGGAATGGGGAAACTACTGAGGCACGGCCGAATGAGAAGGCTGGTTGGAGGCTCGAACCCTGCATGAAGAATTGTTTGTCTCCTAGAAGCAGACAGAATGGGTGGATGTGCCGGATGGGAGTGGATGAGCGAGAGGGCAATCCGGTCCCCAAAGCACATTGTGGATTGACAGAAAAACACCAGGCAGAATTATCACAGATGACATTTTGCATTTTGGAAGGCCTGATTTGGCCCCCGGGCCTCATGTTGAATAGCCCTGCTTTAGCATGTCACCATGAACGTGATAAAAGTATCAACTCATACAATGAAAAATACTTTTTACTTTACAGTCCATTTAAAACATGTAGTGCAGTAGAAAGTATATAGACCTGCTCTCACATGTAGTGAAGTAAAAGTAAAAAACGTAAAATGTAAGATTTCTTTTTTTTCTTTTTTTTTACTTACCGTATTTTTGCGGCTATAAGCCGCTACTTTTGTCAGATGTTTTGAGCCATGCGGCTTATTTAGAGGCTGCGGCTTTCTGTGGTTTTTTTCTTTCACCGCTAGGGGCGAACTAACCGGAATTAGAATCAAAACTACAGAAAAGTTAAGCAAAGAAGCAGATGTTGCTTTTTTATTCAGCTAGCAAATAGAACACGGACGACAAATTACCAACTATAAATTATTTTCAAATTCTTGCCGCATCATTATGGAACCCAAACGAAGAAGTTCGTACGAAGCAAGTTTTAAGCTGAAGGCCATCGATCTTGCTAGGAAGCCGCGCGCTGCACGCAAGCTTAACATCAATGAATGTATGTGACGCTGGAGGGGACGGAGGGGACAGCGGGACGAGCTCATGCGATGCCAAAAGTCAAGGAAAGAGTTTGCTGCGGCCTATAATACAAAAGGTGCGGCCTATGTATTGTTTTATTATCGTTTTTTTAAAAATAGAGCAAATACGGCTTATATAGGGGAGCGGCTAAAAGTCCGGAAAATACGGTATGTACAGTACTTTTACATTTGTACTTCATTACATTACACCACTGGCTATTAGTAATCATTGAAAAAAAATAATACTTTATACTAAAGAATCACTACTCAGAGTATCAGGTTAAAGCTTAAGCGGTACTGGAGGAACCACTGGTAAATTGAAATTTTTCACTGAATGAATGTGTAAATGGTGGAATGAGTTCTTTCCTTCTTGTTCACTACAGCACAATAGTCTCTACATGTGGGCTGTGATTTGCATTTACATGTCATAGGTTTTACACCAGATGCCCTTCCGAATGTAACCCTCTCCATTCATCTGACTTCTACAGAATGATTGTGTTTCTGCATGCACTTCACTGACTTGTGACTTTATTGTGTTTCAATGTGAGTCCATGACATCGCTCCAAACGCAGGCCAAGATTTCTGAAAGGAAGGGAAAACACACAAGTCTTTTGTGCTTAAATGTTGACCTATTGATCTGATGTAAACACAGGTATCTGAGGGAGAGGTCTCTTTCAGACGCTCCAAGGACTTTACCTTGACACATAAGGGCAAATAGCTCCAGAAACCGGACAAAAGCTGAGCGCTCTGTCTGGCCTTCTCTTCAGCGCAGAGAAATAATGACTTTGTCTGTTTGACTCAAGTCAGAACAAGTTTCACATATAAAACAGGTTAAGGTGGGACACTAAGTGGAGAGGGCACGTTTGAAAACATTTTATAATAAATATATAATGCTAAAATCAACATTTGTATTTTTTTATTTTATTTTATGGGAATAGGAATGAGGGCAAATGTGTAGGAATAAAATTACACATTGAATGAATAAAGGTTTACGTAAAATGTTTTGTTTGTAAAGCACCTTGTACATAATTAAAATATAGTGTCAGAGCTTGTAAATGGTACTATAGTATGTATTTATTTTATTTTATCACGAAAGCTAGGCAACTTTCTGGAAGTGGAAAGTGACCTGCATAATTCCATGGAAATAGAAAGTTGAAACTATACTTTGGAACATTCCTCATGGAGATTGATATGTTTTATGCCACACAGTGTAATATTTCAGATAAAGGAACAACATTTCCATGGAGACAAGCAGGTGATGACTCTCCACCAGGCCAAGTTTTGCAGAGTCGGAGATGCAACCCTGCTCAAAGTAAAGACACGGTTTTTAAATTTGAGTGCAATAAAACATCCAAAAACAAACAAACAAAAAACTTTTGTTTTTGTCTATTTTGGCAAAAAAGTGACATACTGGGCCTGACACAACTGACCTCTGCAGACGCTCTCATTATCTTGCTTTACCATATCCACAATAAAAAGCTGCTGCACCCCCCACATGTGCCTCATTTTCTCCCAAATTCACCATTGCGCCACCATTGATCCGTCGCTTCAATTAACGTCTGGGTTTGTCCCCAATCAATTCCTATCAGCGCCCCTCTCGCCCCTGTCCTGTGTGTCTGTCTCTGTCTGATCTAACCCCTTATTCATTCTCCACATTAGTCTCTGTTTTCCCTGTAGTGCCCCTGCTTGGTTGCTCATACCTCACTGCCTAGGGTCTGGGGGGTCGCTCCCTCCAAGGTGATTCACAAACAGCGGCTTGCACAGAGAAATCAATACTTTATCAACAGGCCACAAGGGGCTTTTGCACTTATCCTATATGATCTTTGTGGTAAAGGGCCTCTGAGCATCCATCTCCTCCTCTGGTCCGCTCCCTAAGCTGTGTTGCTAAGACAATCAGAAGAAAGGAGAGAGGGGAGATGGAGAGAGAGGGAGGGAGGGGTGAAGATTGTGCGGGTCCAGGGGCTCACTGTTAGAGGAGGGATTTGCTGCTCGGCTGCTTTTAGCTTGATCTGCATCTGATTAAGGAGAGAGGGCAGCGTTGTCCTTCACCCCGCTGCTCCCCTGTCCCACCATTATGTACCCTGGCACTGAGATCCATCATCCAGTGCTAGTCCGGGCCGGTCCGCCACAGCCTGGGGACTTATTAGACCGGCCCTGCTCTCTTCATACCGCACCACTCTGCATACCATGAGGGTACGAGTGCGCACTGTATATTTACTGTGCATGACAATGACACTACTGAGAGAAAATATACAAATGTGTGAAGCCTGGGACTGTCAGGTACATTCACCAAACCCCAATGCATTCAGAATCAGGTAGGACACTCTCTTTCCTTTCACAAATGATCTGCATTTTATGTTGTGAAATGTATATTTGTCATTGGTTTGGGGACTGCAGTGATCTCTTGAAAAATAAAATTAAAATCAAAAAGTGTAATATTCAAAGTGGACATATTATGCACAATTAACTTTTGTTAATTTTTAGTCATGTTATAATAGTGTTATCCTCATCATTAGTTTCTTCAAAGTTGTATTTTGGTTGATTCCTGCATGTTTGAGGAATCCTGTATTGTCCTGCAACTGAGACTCTAGTGCTCAAAAAATTCCTGTTTACACCTACCCCCTTTCCCCGCCCACATCCCTGTTGCGATGATTTGACAAATTAAGTCTTAGAGTGACACATGCAGGGTTCTAAAATGTCACATAGCACTTTTCAAAAATAAAAACATGGAAATGACAATCCTCTGCGTGTTACTGTCTAAATGTTCTAAATGTCACTATGAAGAGGCGGAGCTTATGAGATCTGCAGTTTTAATTCAATATTGTGATTTAAAATTAATAACATTTTAAATGATGAAGTGTTTTTTAGTGTAGAGAGGTACGAATAAATGTTTTATTTAATTGAAGTTATTTCTTATTATATAAATTACAGATTAAATGTCAATTCAAGGCAAAATTTAGTCTGATCATTTTTAAATCCAGGCTAAAACTGTTTAGCTATGCAAATTACTGAAAGGATCTGCACTTTATCTGCACTCGTCTCTTTTAAAGTACATTTTACAATCATTATTTTTGTTTGTATCTGTTTTTATTGTGATTTGAAGCACCTTGAATTACTTTGTGCACAGATTTGTGCTCTACAAATAAACTTGCTTGGCTTTGCCTGTACATTGCTGCAAAACAACATAGTTCCACAATAGGGTCACTTTCCAAAATCTTGCTTCTGTTTCTTTTAACACTAATCAAACAAAATTGTGATGAAATTTAAGTCTAAATCTCAAGGTTTGGATGAGATTTGTCTGTTGCCTGCTGCATCTTGTCTCCCAGTGGGCCTTGTCCAATAAGCTTGCCACAAAACCGTCAGACAGAGAATAAAAAGTGGAGGAGCGCGCTGTGTTCAAACATCAATCCTAAATTTCCAGCCTCAATACCATCATGACCTTGGTTCAGAATGACATCTATTTGCTGGCTGGCTGCACACATCTCTTTGCAAATTGTATGGGCCGGGCTAATTTGTTTTTATGCACGTTTAGTCAAGAATGTGATGCCACGTTAGCTTTGGGGAGCACTGCCAATATTGCAAAGGCTCTGGAAGTGACAGACAGAAAAAGGGTGATTGAAGATGATTGTTGTGCGTCTAGTGTCGAGATATGAAAAAACAGTCCTTGTAAGCATGGAGCAGAATGGGTTCACAGCAGCTCAAATCCACCTCTGGGACGAACCTAAAGCAGAATATTATAGTGCCTACATGGAAATAAACAGTGACCCTTAAGGACCTCGACAGAATAGAAATGGTGCTGTAATGCTTCTTTACAAAGAGTGTTCAAAAGTAAATCGTGTCTAATGGGCAAATATACCAATACTTTCGTCTTCAGACGCTCATTGTGCATTGTAAGAATATACATATTTTCCTCAAAATTAAAATCCAATCTGAGTCTTTTAAACATCAATTGAAAACTAAAAATGTTTTGTTGAGACTGCTCATTTACAGCGTAGCAAATAAAAATATCACAAAATCTGCTGTAACAAAGATGAATTTAGGAAATGCCAAGTTATATCAACAAAACAAGCCTATGCCCACATTAGAGTGAAATATACAAAACACAAATGTGTGTGTTCCTCATAACTGTGATGACCTCACAGCTTCACAGTCCACTTGAACTGTTGTGTCATTGCCTTTGCAGGGGTGGGCTGGATCACTCATACAAGCCGACTAATTGGTATCCCCAATCAACATGTTTTCATTGGAAAACATAATATGATAAAACTTTCAATGTTGAAGGACAGGACTGTGGCAAGATGATAATCGCGGAAAATCTTCACAAAACTGCTAACACCTAAACACAGCAGTGCAAAACCAAAGACCCGGGGGAAAATGTCTTTACAGATGTATGAAGGTATAAGCTTTTGATTCTTAATGCTAGCAGTTGAGGGTCTGTGGAAATAACATCTTACAACCATGCGTACTATACTTACTAATGTAATTTCACACTTCTGGCGAATCAGGAGCTTTGTCGTCATGTTGTAGTAGTTAACCAGCTTTGTTTGTGTGGAACCAGTGGGACCAGTCTGACTTCCAGATGAGGGCACCAAGTGGAAAAGTGGAAAAGCCGGGTAGAGGCGCACTTACTGCAGTTTGTTAATTGGGTGTAAAGGGAATGGGGCTTTGTACCCAAAATGTGTATTACACCCTACATACTGAAGCAGTCTGAATGTGCAACAACTCATCTTGACGTTGGAAATATTCTAGCTACAAATAATTATAAATTATTTATTATATAAATATAAATATAATTATTTATTTTTTAAATCAAAAATGGGAATAAGCTTTTATAGCCATAATCTGGTACAAGGATCTTTGTCCTCAAGCATTAGGTAACTGTAAATTGTCCTGTTCAATAAATAAATACAAAAGCAAAACTCTCAAGTATTCATGTTTACTTATTTATTTGTTGCTCTCGCCCTGGTGCGAGTGTGGATATCTGCTGTATTCTTACATATGGACATATAGCCTTCTCCATTCTCCACGTCCTCTCATGACCGGCGCCCGCCTGACAAGAAGCTGTCTTCATATTACGTGACGAAAATAGCCCATGTGGCAGTCATATTGAGTGCATTCTCCATACAGCCGGTGGATATGTACATTCAAGTAAATGGCCTTGACCTGGTGATGGTGTCCTTTTGTACTGGTTCAACACATGGCCACAGATACAGGTGAAAAGGGTCATAAACCGATAAGAACTGTGCTCACAAAACATGCCTATACCAACGTACAGTGTAGAGATAGATACAATATGAGGCAGAGCTGAACCCTGGAGCCAGTGGTACAGAGGCTCCAAAGGTTACATTCCTCAG
Source organism: Chaenogobius annularis (assembly GCA_015082035.1). NCBI lineage: Eukaryota > Metazoa > Chordata > Actinopteri > Gobiiformes > Gobiidae > Chaenogobius > Chaenogobius annularis. Next base: position 1,051,238 of record BJKM01000147.1, on the reverse strand, counting down.
ACATATTTCATAGGTCTTCATGATATATATGTCCAGGGCTCAACTTGCTGTACACTGTAGATAGATCAGGTGGTCCAGGGGCAACAAGTTCATGTGGAGCATTCATACTTTTATTGGATCATGTGATTAGTTCATTTAAAAAATAAATTGTCTGAAAAATAAGAGCAGTGTTTATAATGTTAGAAGAAGCCAATACACATTTGAATAACAGGTTGTATATCAGTGGTGCTAAAAATATTTGTGTTTTCTGGTATTGCCGTATCCAAACAAGGTCTGTAACATAAAGCCCGGGAACCTGATTTTCAAACCACGCAAGGAGTAATTAAATTGACCCAACTCGTGCTCACAAACCCTTTGTATTCGCATGCAGTCATTTTCAGGCGAGCGCACGGCTCAAGAACAGCTTTATTCAGACGGTGAAGTGAAGCTGGGGAGGTCCGCCCAAGCGGAGCCAATCAGAGCACTGCTTTCGCCTCTTACTTCCTGGTTGACAAGAAAGCGCAGTGGTTGTATTATGTCACAAAATCTGCTTTTACAATACACTCTTTGGGGGAAATCACAAAAATAAAAGTCAGGTACATCAGCTTTATCAAGGTCTAAACTGCCATTTAACCAGCCCCAGATGCACTCGTACCATTGCCACAGATTGATAACTGCTACCTTAGAAGATCCACTCCAAAACACATATAACAAATAGTTGGTTTAAAGTGTTCTTCTTTTTCCTTCTTCTGACTAAAATCAAAATGTGTTACTTTCATCTGATTGTAAATATATTGTTTTCAGGCTTTAAAAAAATAAGATGCTATTCTAAAACACACTAAAACACTTAATTTTCTGTGTCGATTTCACAAAATTTCCATTCAACCACTCGGTTTATTCTTAAATGGTTTTATTGGGCAACCATTGAGTTTGAATGGGTCGCAACTTGTATCCTTTTGTCCTTGCATGTGACAATTTCACGTGCTCTCCGGTCCACAGATAATAGATGTCCTTTCATGCACTGTCGGCCCGATAGCCGTGCACTGCCCTCGTACCCCAGAGTGGCTCAAGGCTACAGCTCGCCCACATCAGAGAAACGTCCAGCAGCATCTGATTGAAACTGGAATGAAGAGATACAAGAGCGGCGCGTGATATAGCTGCAGGGACGGGGAGCAGTTTGGACACAATCTTGTAGACCCAGTCATATCAGGAATACATCAGGTACGCTGTGTGTATGGCCAGCGGGGCTTCCATAGGATTAGAAAACCAACATTATCTCTAGGTTTGGCTTGAATGTGAAAATACTGCACATTAAAGCTGGCCTGCATCCAGCCAGTTAACAATGTTTTTGTTGTTGTCACATTTAGAAAACTTAAAAAAATATATAAATAATAATAAATAAAATAAAATTATAATAATAAACTTTAAAAATATATATGTTTTTTTTCAATCCTTGTTATTACTGTGGCTATAATACATCTTAAAATAGAGCAAAATTAAGAGGTTTATAAAAAATAGGTCAGTTTTTTCAATTGCTTTGAGTCACATATTGACATTTTGAAAACAGCTCACACGAGTTTAACAGTTTTCAGAAACATTTTTGCACAGCAAATTTACTTTACCAACACCCAGTTTTACTATAAAAACTTTCAAACATTGGTCAGATGTTTTTATGCTGTTTAATTCATTTGATTCTGCAGCTGCAGCTCTCTTGATCTCAGTGACCAAAATGACCACTGGTTTAGTGCAGGCTGCAATTGGGTTCAGACCCTACACATATGACTTAGCATCTGGAGGAGTTGTGGTTTTTGTCCAGTCGATATATTCAAACACATTTTTATTTTTATTTATCAAAATATTTAAGCTGCAGAAATGTAGTGATGGCACTAAAGCAAATAAGTCAACACTGCTTTTGTATGTGTTGTTGAATATCAGAGAAGACATTACATCACTGGATTCATATTTATATACAGTATAATCTCGCTACAGTCTGTGCTCTCTGTTGAGACCATTGTCCTTCTGTTTTGTTTGATTTTGGGGTGCTCAAAAATTATTGTTCTTTGCTGTTATGTTTGAATTTGTATGTTGAAATAGAAATGATTAGGGCCAAAATCATTTACTTTGTGTCAACAGGCCTGTAGCATTGAAAAAAACAAGGTAAATGTGTGCTGTTTGGTTGCCGAGTGGGTAGCACACGTGTGCTCCACGTGCCCCGCTGCACTGTGAGTTTGAATCTGGCGCTCGACAGTTTGCTGCAATGTCCTTCCCTAGTCTTATCCCCATTTCCCTCTATACGGTCTAATAAAGCCTATGTGCCAAAAATCCTTATAAACAAGGAAAAACAAGGTGTATTCACTGAACAGGTATGTTTCTGTATGAGAGCTGTGTTCTGTTTCAAGAAAGAACGTGATAAATGTGTGAACTGTTGTAAATTGTTCCAAAGCCCCTATTCAAATAAATGTTTCAATCAAGTGAAGAAACTAAACCAAGTTTCAAAAATGTGGTAAAATGTGACTTCTGAAAGGAATAGTTTGAATTCAGATGGCAATAAAAATGACAAAATGCTGAAATATTTATTTTGCAGGTTTAATTTGTGCTAATTAAATCAATATAACAATGTTCTATTATTGTTTTAACCAGTGATGGCAAACACTGCTCTAATTGGTGTATTCATTAGTGTTGATCTATGGCTATTCACAGTGAAGACAGTAGCCATGCGTGGAGTCCAGTCTTCCCTCCATCTCCCACCATCTCGTATTCAAACTGATACTCACACGCGCGCGCACACACACACACACACGTGTGCCGCGCGCACACACACCCACACGCACACACAGACACACGCACACGCACCCACACACACACATAGAAGTAGGTCAAGGCAGGCAGGGCTAATGGGAAGAGCCTGAGGCATATCTGCCAGGCAAATGATCTTATGAAATGATTAAAGAGTGCTTCTTCTCGGTGAGGAAGTGTGGCACCAGCACTACTGCTTCATATGCAGTTTTATCCGCTATTTGGACAGTTGTGTTTGTGAAGCTGACCAAAGCAAGAACCAGTGAAGAGAAGCTAAATGTTTTGTTTATTAGTTGGAGAGAGAGATATATTCAAATACCGTGAAATTCACTGTCAAGTTTTAATAAAACTTACGGTAAAAAAATAACGACAAATGTTCTCTCCGTCTTTCACTCAAGCTCACTCCATTTTAACGTATGATAAATAGTTCATTAAAAGAATGGGGTTACTTTTGGCCTATTTTAAGGATCCAATCAGAATTGTTCATGTCACTTTTGACACTTCGAGCCAGTACTTACAGTAGATGTCTTTTCTCAGTCGGATCATTTAGACCACTTTACAAACTGGATGGCTGATTTTCTTTCTTTCACCTATACTCATCCATTGCCTTTCTAAAAATACATTTTGTAAAGACCATGGTATAGTTTATGTTCAATGGTACAGCCATTAAAAAAAAAAAATCAACTAAAGACCTGCACAACTTTGTCTCCGCATGTTGTTTGCACTGACATGATCGACATTATGTGTGTCATCTGCCCTGAACTGTAAACAATTTCACCTCAGCTGCATGTTTCTTTCTTTTCCTTTTTTTTTGCGCCAGAAATCGGCTCAATTGCAAAGTGCTGACAGATATGCAAACAAGCCCAATACGTGTTAATGACTGTTAGCTCTGTGTGCGAATATCTAGGTGTTGATTGGTGCTGCTCGCTGCAAGCTGCTGTGTAGCCGGGGCCAGACTGACCCAGCGCTGCAGAGTGCTAACACACGCCTTCAGCCAACAATAACTAACTCCTGTCTAACACAATCCTTCTCACTTGTTCTGTGTCTTCTGGAGTAGATACAGTTTGCCCCCTGGCCATATGGGAGAGGAAAGGCGTCCTAAATGAGAGGATTTTGGACAGAGTACAAGTGACCCATGTGGTCCCTGGTCATGCCTCCATCTTTGCTCTTGTCCTGTCTGATTCTTGTCCTACTATTTCCCTACTGGCTACATCTCCTTTCTCTTCTCCACTCCTGCTCTGTCGTGGAGTCTGATGCAAACGCCTCACGCCATTACTGTTACTGCAGTGACAGCAGACAGATGTTTGGAGTCTCTTGAATGAGAAGTGAAGGGAACATACATAAGCAGACTGTGACATTAATATAGCACAAGGCATCTGCATCACGCTGTTAGAAAAAATGGTGTCCATGTGTTGGTTGTAGGAGGTGTCACAGACTTTAACCCTAATCTTGATGAAAACACAGCCTTGTGAACATCAACTAAAAAGTCCTAAAAGCCTGGGATCCCACTTGTCTATGCTAGTACAGCAAAAATAAATGTAATAATTTTTGTGACAATGCTCATATTATAATAATCAAACTTTATATATAATTTTCATTATTTGGATTTATCCTCAACAACCAAAATTAATATAAATCTTTGCAAATGCTGACTCCTTTATTTATCTTGTGCTTCAGGATGTTGCAATATCATTTTTTTGTGAAAACATTACAAAATAATGATTATTCACAATTACTGAGAACATGAACTAACAACAAATTCTTCAATTTTCTTTCATTTCAACCTGAACGCCTACCCAGCTAGATAAAAAAGTTCACTTAACTTTACATTTAAATGCTTTTTTAAAACTACAATTCGACTTAATATTGCTAATTATTTATTTATGTATTTTAGTTTTTTTTTCTCGATTATATTGTGACTGAATAATCACTATAAACGATGAATCTAATAATCTTGACATCGTCACTTGTGGTGTAATAACAGTTGTAAAGTATATGGACACAATAATAGTATAAATATTGCCAGAAATATACAGTCCATTCATTACATTGCACCATTAAAAATAAAATCTCTTAATAATTTTGCAGTGGTGTCTTATTATCCCTGAGCTGCTGTGAGATGATTTTGAGTGTTATGCAAAGCAGGCGGCGCTCACACTTTCAGGTGCTCAGATCATGGAGGAGCCGTGTAGACAGAGTGTCACAGGATCACACCAACAAACAGACATAATCAGCTCTCTGGAGACTCATCCTGCTGCTGCTGCCACACTGCTTGCATCTGGACCAATGCAAACATCACACAACAGCACCGTCCACGAATACTTTACTTCTGCCACACTTTCTCCTTTTTGAAAGTGTATTTAGCCCTCAAAAACTGCTCTACTGGTATTTGCACATGCTGTCAATATAGCTATCCTGTCTGTCTACATCTTGCATCAAAAGAAATGTCTCACCCTGAGAGTGACACAGAGCAGAATAATCGCATAATCTTCAGTCTAAGAAGTCCTATATATCCAAATGAGAAGCTGCTTTCCCGTCATTCCATCAGTGAGGATTTGTATGTCTGTAGTTACCCCTGTCTCCATTACTGTGGCAGAAAAATGTATTTATACTTTGACTTAAGGTTGTCTGAATAGATGCACATGCAGAAGAAGTTAAAAACAGTGAGTAATAATGAGCAGTAGCAAACAAAAATGAGTGTTAACTCGAAACTAATATGTAAAGGCGCAAATGAGTGAATGAGTTATGCCAACTATCAAATATAGTGTAGGATAACATTCATTTCAAAAGTAATTTGAGCCAGTATGACAGAGTGTACTCATTTCTTCCCACCTTTGCATACATACATAGGTGCTTATGCTGGCTGTGAGTGTGTGGGTGGTGATGGTGTCTGCGTCTGGGGATTCACCCGTCTGATGCATGTCGTCTAGACAACATTTGTGCCCTGCGTCCGAACGAGCCTGATTGTCTTATGCTAATGAGGCTACGCTAAAGCAGTGACACCTCGTCCAGCATGTGGGTCATGTGACTGAGGGAGCGCGCTCACGCTCTGACAGTTGATAGCCTGCTTTTTTATTTATTAGCACAGCCATTGTTCACCATCACCTCTTCAGGCGGCGGCGACACGGCATGCTATTCAGGCCACGAAGATGAATACAATGTGCAATTTGACACAACCTCTACTGGTAATCCAAGGCCAACACACAAAACCATTTTATAATTATGTAGAGGGGTCGTATAAGTGATAAAGATCTGTTTTGGTCATCACATTGGTCAGTCAAAAGGGATATTTGTGTGTACAGGAGGCTAAAACATGCATTGCTAAAACTCTTTAGCAATGCATCATGATAGTACTTTAAAACCAAAACCGTTTTCACTTTCTGTGAGATATAACAGTTCATCTTCTAAACTGGAGTATTAACATTGCAGTTCTCTATAATTTAATTGATCCCAACATGTACTGTCAGTGTCAAGGCTGGACTGCACTTCTTGACACCGCTCAGAGCGGTACACCATCATGCTCTCTGGCCCTGCTGCACAGATGTGGCAGCCATTTTCTCGTAGCTCGCAGTCAAAATGCCCTCTTTAATTATCAAAGGCAGAAGGGCTGTGGTGAGGAGGAAAACACTGTCAGGGTGGGGGTCCAGAGGGGCTCGGGGCAGGAGTGGTGTAAATGGATTTCCAAACAGATGACCTGCATGAGGACCTCATGATCTGTGCCTTCCAGTGCTTCCATCCAAGCTTTTTTACTCCTCATCTCCCTCTCATCATTCAGCCTGTTTTTCTGTCTGTTTCATTTGCACGCCCCCCTCTCCCGCCCCTCACATGACATAGCCCAGGGTATTATCATAGGATATGTCCAGAGGTCCACAGCCACCTTTGACCCCGGTCTCCAGGATAGAGTGGGGCCCCGCTTGCTGCCGGAGCACAAAGAGTGGCGGGGCCAGCGGCAGCATTGTTGGAAGGGGCTTTGACTGGCAGCTCATTTTTCACCCATTGTTTTTTTCTTCTTCTTTTTTTCAAACAGCTATTTTTTCTTGCAAAATAACGCCTCTGCAACCATGAAAAGTTTAGCTTCAATGCATACGTCTTCATGGAGCATAATTCAAAATATGTGCACGTTTATTTATGGACTGTGCAGTGTCTGTGGAAAAGGATAAATGACGATGCGTCAGGGCATTCCTCAGTGCATGGGGTCCACTGTTGCTCAAAACCAGAAAGGGGGCACAGCCAGGGCAAGAGGCCATTTATCGACAAAGACAGAGGGGGCGGGGTCCACCCAAGCAATATTGATTATTTTGAATTAATCGACATATAATAATAGCTCTTACAATGCAGTTTCATGCATGATACTCCTGAAAAGTTTGCCCTAACAGCTGTCTTCATGCATTCAAATAACAACAAGAAATATCCAAATGATCTAAACTAAGGTAAACTAAGATGGTCAAACGTCTCATCTAAATCATATTAATCTATTAACAGGGGTTTTGAATTGTGACGTTTAAATGCTGTGGCATTCTGGCATAATTCTTCAAGTTTAAAAACAGGTTTGCACAAAGTATTTTTGAACGGTTTTGTCGCCTCAATCAAGTAATGTAAATATTACATAAACAGCTTGTAGCCCATTTAAAAATTTTGAATAAAAGGTTTTGAAATCTCTCTGACCTTTTGAACTTCCACTAAAAATGATTACAGGCCCCAGTCAACATGTTTTTGATTTGTTTGTTTACTTGTGTTTTTACAGCGGCTGACACATGCACGAGAAGAGCCGCACTGGGCTCGGCAGCTCTGCCTCCACGTCCTCGCTGCCTGGTATCTGGCACTGTATCAAAGCAGGGAGACGAGGCGCGCTCCAACTTTTAAATTGAATTTCATGCTGGATTAGTGGCCCTCTTCTCAAACTCATGTGAGCTTCAGCCTAATGACGCGCTCGTACTCTTCACACTCACTTAAGAGGAATCTGTGTTTGTGTTCCTATGTGCTGCTTATCAGTCAGTACAACAGAAATAGCAGTAACAATGTTTTATTACAAAACAAGCTAATAGGGTTTTTAATCGTGTTCCAAGTGATTGCACACTGGCCATAGTCTAAAATTGAGGGAGGACTTGTCAGAATTGGTAGAATTTGACATAATGTAATGCCGACCTGGTTTATTTTTCTAAATGTAAAGCCAATGAAACAAAAGCTGGCATAGAGTCTCTTCTGTCAGTACAAGTGAGCTCTAAGGTGAATATTCTTCTTTCTATCGAGACAAAATGTGATGGTGCACATTCATTCATTCATTTTCTACCGTTTGTTCCCGTTGGGGTCGCGGGTGACTGGAGCCTATCCCAGTGACTTTGGGCCTTAGGCGGGTTCACCCTAGACAGGGGCCAGCTTGTCACAGACACACAGACTAACATTCACTCTCACATTCATTTGCTAGGGCCAATTTAGAGTTGCCAATTTTCCCTAATACATGCATGTCTTTGGACGATGGGAGGAACCCACAGAACCCACGGTAACACAGGGAGAACATGCAGACTCCACATGTCACTTTCTAAAGTTTTATGTCTCACTGTTTCAATGCTGTATATATTTAATGTTACGTGAATCAGAAGTCATTGGATGTCAGTATGGCGTATGGAGTGCCCAGTCATTGAGAGCATTGAGTCACTGCAGCAACAAAACTTTCATCTGTGCAGTTTTACCGACTCCTTTTGCTGTGTAAAGCTGTAATGAATAAAGTTGTTTTTATGCTGTGTAATTTAAAACCGAAAAGTAATAAACAAATAATCCGCTAATCACGACCCTTCTGTTGTATTCAAAGGTTGTATGAATTAAGAATAAAAAGTACCTTCGACTCGGGTCATTTGAATGGTGAAAAAATGTATTATTCAAGCACAAAAGGTGTCATTGTTGTCGTATGATACAAATGTAGATTGTAAAGCAATTTTGTGCACCCAATCCATGACTAAATATGATAAGTATTACATTTAAATAATGTAAATATGTCCCAGTATAAGGGGTTAAACTTAAGGTGTTTTTCCTTTTTTTTTAAGAACTGGCACTGGCAGAAAGAGTTAATAAGTTTTGCATGATGTAATATCTAAATAATGATAACTAAATAGTAATGACCAGGCAATTCAAATATATTCATACATTCACATACATTTCACACCTGATGCCCTTCATTGTCTATTTATCCAGGCTTGGGACTGACACACTGTTTAGAATACACGTTTATTTTCATTTTACATATCCAAATGCATTTGTTACATCCACACAGGTTTAGATTTGCGAACCCCTGTGGCTGAAGGATATAAATTATAAAGCAATACCTTCAAAGAGAATCTCTATCCCAGTGTCTGCAATTATTCAACTTTTTACATTGCCTATTATAATGTGCTGGGCTGCATTAGTTCCAAATGACATATATCTTCCTGGATTGCATCAAATGTATGTTCTCCTGCAGCCACATTGACATAAATCCCTGTCAAATCAATGCCACTTTAAAGTTCATTCTTGTCATGTGCACGGACTGTTGCTCATCTGTTTCCTCGTCTCTTCCTCCCTCCGCTCCGACCCTCTGACCTCGCTCAGGTTCAGCGAGGTCCGGCCAGCCTTGGGTCTATCTGTCCTCTGCCATGCATCCTTTTCTGCACTGACCCATGCTGGAGGAGCAGGGACCGGGGCCTGGGGGTGGAGGTAGTGCGGGACTGTGTGTGTGTGTGTGTGTGTGTGTGCGTGTGTGCTGGCCTGTGCAGAGGGCAGCGGAGAGGGGGTTGTGTTGTGAGCGTCTCTTCTCCCTCCATGCGGCGCTGCTTCTCCTCGTGATCCTGGCCTGAATGACATGGATGAATAAGAGAGATGTGCAGCAGTACACACTGCCCCGCCACTGACCCTGCTGCTTGCTCTGACCACTGTCTTTCGCTGCATCTGCTCGTCCTCTACTCATGCATGTATTTGAACAATTGTCTTCTCTGTTTTAAATTTCATAATTATCTGAGAACTGTATGTATTTATGCATTTGTTCATATTTGTGTTGCTCCAGTTGGGGAAATAAACATCGTGCTCTCCTTGTCAAAGCCCCAGGGTGGTGAATATCTCCGACTCAAGACGTCTAGCAAAATGAAAAACAGGCTATTATTCGTCGAAGTACAACAGAGTGTGTGTATTTATCAATTACTAATGAATCATTTTGTTGGATTCACTTATACTTTGCGTTCACTTGCATGTGTATTTTGATCTGTTTGATTGTTTGATCTACTTTTACCACATTCATCTTCAGAACAGACACTCACATAATTTGTTTTGAGTATTCATTTTGCTATGTGCTGTGGTCAGAAACATGAAAAGGTGAAAAGACCAAATCTGATAGCTTATCTCAGAAGTTTGTGTTGCTGTACATTTCATTAATGCATTAATTAATTGATTTAAGGACATGACCTGTATATGACTGTGTTTTGTCTGTAAATATATGGTCTATTGCCCTTGAGGTAATATTGGAAAAGGAAATGACATTAGAGTTGGAGTGTTTGCATAACTAATAAAGTCATTAAAGCGCATTAAATAGGTGATATTAAATGTTATTACTGTGGCTTGTATAGATGGTGTAGATTTAACCCCTAGTGTACACCTGTGTGGTCTGAATATTCATGACAAAACAGACATACACTTCCGACAACAGCGTAACACGTGCACCACTAACCATCCCATGTTAATTCACAGCCATCAATCTTGGCACAGAAGTGGTTAAGTTTTAGAGGGAGGCTGAACAAAAAGCCAGCCATATTGGTGGTTGCTGTGTGCCAAGTGGTAGTCGTGGCCCCTGCCCAGCCCTCCCATTACAGAGCTGGCAGTGCGCTGGCCTGCCCGCTGGGGAGAACAGGGAGCTGACACCAGGAACATATGCACCAACACCTGATGACTGCGCACCATAGACCGCACTGCCAGAGAGCACCATGGGGCACGCAAAGCACACAACAAGTACGCTCACATGTCAGGGCTCTAGCATTTTAATATGGCAACCCGGTACTATGTGTGTACCTGTCTGCGCACCATTTCTTATCTTTTCATTACGTGAGCTAATTTTGTTTTTAATTAGCATTATTTGCGTGACAATTTGTATCATCCCTTAGAGCATGGATAATCTTCTTTGTGTGCAGGGATTTTTGTATTTACATTGTTTACATCTTATCCTTCCAGGTGCAACCCAAAGATACAATGGTATGACCTCTTGTGTCTGGAATTTTTTACTCAAATTTGCATTGACTGTGGAATGACATAAGCAATACAGTCCCTCGTAACTCATCAACTATAGGGTTTTTGGACTTTTTATTGGTTAGATATTTGGCGATTGGGGGTGCCCTCATGTCCTGCTGCACTTTGACCCATTGTTACTATATTTATATGTAGAATTGTGCAGTAGCCAAATGTTAATGTACAGACTCTGGTTTGTCCTAAGATTCTTCTCTGCGCCTCTGCACATTTATGTAATGCATTTTTTTTGTTAAGTATGTCTACTCAACGTATATCACTGGGAATACAGCGATCTAGTCAGCGTTTGATTAGAAATTATTATTTTCAATTTATATCTCCTTTTTGCTGTCCGGATTCTTTTTTGCCCAATTATCTGTGCTAAAGCCGCACGGAAAGCAAACGCAAGCCAGACTGCTTAGGAAGCTACTAACACGATTTCATGTAGATTTTCTGAAATATACAGAAATATACAGTAAATTTTTCTTCTTTATAATATTCTATAATTTATTTTCTAAGCATCTTATTATGTATCTTTTTAATAAACTGGAAATCAGATAAATAGAATAATGCTAAAATAAATATGATTTCATTTGAACCACTGTTACCGTTGTTTACCCAGCTTCTCGAAACGAGCACATCACTCATATGCCGGTTGTGTATCAAGCACACCATGTTCATGATTCACTCGTGGTCCGATGTACAGCTCAAATCCAGCAGGGATTAGATTCTGTATTCAGCGAGAGTGTGTTTGCCAGGCGTGGTCGGTGCCAGTTGCCCGCGGTGCACCACACGCTGCCATGCTGTGCCAGCAAACAGCACTGATGCCCTCCATTTGCAGTGTCACATATATCAAACGCATGCTGCTATCATTTAGCCCTTTACACTCCGAACCCGCCCACACTGAGCCGCCATGTGTGCCCATGCCAGCAGCTGCCTTAAGCCCCCGCTGCCAGGGACTTTTGATTGACGATGGTCCGCTCCTAATGCCATGATTGATTGTGTGGAATCAGTCAATTTCAGGATTATGCATGACAGGAAACATAGTCCACAATATTTAACCAAATCTGGCAGTTTTTAAACTTTTTCATTTTTACTTGTATCATGCAAAGGGGAAAGTACTGTCCTTACTGTGTTAAATTGAGCCAAAAAACCTTTCATTTTCAAATTCCATGGCAAATGTTCAAAAATGTTAATATTCTCATGAGCAGGTCAGTATTTCAGTTTTAATAGTAAGATTGCAATTGCATAGCAAGTTAAGGGAGTCTTTCAACAGTATTTTATTCAGACTTATTTTTCAATATTTTACAACATTATGGACATTTGTAAGACTTTCCACATATGCAATTCACTAATGCAACGAGAAAGAAGATCTTGTGAGTGTGAGAAAAGGTGCGTGGGGAAGTAATTTGTGCCTGAGCCTTGCATTGTCTGCTGCCTCTCAAAAGGTTTTAGTCTTGTTCATGGTCATGTCTTGAACTGGATACAACCGTACAGGTGTCCCCGCTCTCTGAATGTGAACTCCCCCCTCTCAACGCTCTTCTCAAGCCACCCGCCTGTGACCCCTGACCCCGCAGCCCCTTGGAAGTATGGCTAATGGCAGCCTTGTCAATAAAGTCCAAGGTCTCTAATAGAGTAGCTTTGTTCCACAATGTCAGCTCACCAATAGAAGTGGAAAAATGTCCGTCCAACCCAATGTCCTTATATGAGTCCATTCAAATTAAAAATGGGTGCTTTTCATTATGAAGCACACTACAACCCTGTAACCACCCCTCTCCTCTTTTCTGCATCTTCCTGCATCTCCCTCTGCCCTGCTTGGCTTTGCTCATCTTTAAATCCAAAGAGGTGCTTGTGCGCTGGGCTAAAAGGTCTTAATGTGCCTCCATTCATGTATCCAGACCATAGAAGGCTGTTTTTAACCCTGTTTATAGCCTTGCATCCATTTGGTCCAGGAGTCCTTCACCCCCTCATGCCCACCCCCACCCCCCCCCATATCTCTCTCCATATCTCTTTCCATCAATTTTGCAACCTCCTTCACTCTTTCCCTCAGTCCACCCACTCTCCACCAATCCCTTTGTGAATAGAATAGGCTGAAATGCCGTATTGACTAGTGATAATTACACTCTCCTCTGTCTATCTGCCCTCCTCTCTTTCTGACAGTGGATCCACAGGCAGTCTGCATTCAGCCAGTAATTTGCCTGTCCTCCTCATTCATTGAGAAGGTACAAATTATCCCTCACACGGGCACACTGGCTATTCCCCTCTCAGCCGGCCGTGATGGGACTGCAAATAGCCAAGAATATGCCCTCTCAATCCAAGCAAAAATAGAATGTAGAATGGATGATTATCAGAAAGTACGGATTTCTCCTTAATCGGCGGCTAGCAAATGGAAAGATGTCATATATGAACTAACCTAATTGTAAAAATGGGATGTTAAAATTTGATTTAACTAGATCAAATATAAGAAATGATTAGCTCAAAAGCTGCTTGATCACAGCAAATGTAAGTTGCCAGCTATTCTTAGAGAATTGAACATGGTGGTTCCATTATTTGCAGAGCAGGCCACATTTGAAGATTTGCTGAAAAATAAAAACTAGGAGCAGCAACACACCCCGTCATTTTGAAATTATAAAAGGTTTAATCGAACTTGTTATGGGCCATGCAGTGATTTCCAGATATAGCAACCACAGTTCTCCCTCATTCTGAAGCTTTGAAATCTTCGCGCTGTCGTAGATGTATTTGTTCTCTGTGTCTTAACTTGTCATGCTTTGTTGCGGCTTCTCATTCTGTATGTCTGTATTTATTTGCATGTGCTGAGTTTACATTTTTATATTATCTTTTTCTGTACTAGTGGAAGGACACGCCATAAGATTTTTGCTTGAAGGGTTTAAGTTCTAAGACATCATCTTTCACATAACATAACACATCGACACACTTAATTCCAACACTAATTCAGTTACAAACAAATAAATAAATATCAGCTTGTTTATTGAAAACATGTAATCTCAATCGTTTTTTACTACTAACTCTATATTTGGTATCACCATCACATATGTATTTACCTGCAGGATTATGGAAATATTTGTTACTTGTTTCCAAGGCCAACTTTGGTTCTACATAAACTTTGGCTTAAACATGGACAGGCACAATCAAGATATAGTGTCCATACGCATACTAGAACCCATGTAGTTTGCAGATAAAGACTTTTGAGAAAACCTTTGGTAAATTCTCTCCACTAGTTATAAGTTCTATAAATCAATCTTTGTATCTATTGACATTCCTTGTGACTAGAGGTGGGCAATATAGCAATATGTAGATAATATTGTTTATGTTGTTTTGAAGAAATGCTAAATTTGAATATTGAGCAAATTTTTTATTGCAAATAAAAAGAGCTGATTAAAAATATTTGTTTCAAATAATTAAAAATATTGGATTTATACAGAGCCTTTCTCAACACTCAAATCACTTTACAGTGCACTTTACAACTATAGCAGCCAAAGCTGCCCTGGGGCAGCCTGACGAAGGGGCCTCACTCACTCACACCACACAACATTCATACTGGGCTGAAGTGTCTTGCCTAAAGACACAACGGTAGTTTTCTCTGGCCGCTTCACTTTGGCCCTGTCCTCAGCTAACGAGAGCTGTCAAGATCAGGCATTGGCAAACTAAACTAAATGAACTCTAACTCTTATCGGGTACTCCAAAAAAATACAGAGACATTTATTTTTGTCAATATTGCCATACCGTTTCTCAAATGCTTTTGCTTTTTTGTTGTGTCCAACTTTAGGGCACCAATTGAATATTTTGCTCCTTGTTGCCTTCTCATCAAGAGCCATAGCTGAGGTCTGACCGCTGACCCATCTGTGATTAAACGCTGTCCAAAATAGACAGAGTGACAAACAGATAGTTAAAGCAAATGAAAGGATTCTGCGACAAATTACTTACAGGACTTCTCCGGAGCATCTGTGTCCATTTACGTCTTTTTTTATGAGCGCAGACTTCTGCAGGATTTATGGTTGGATATGAATTTGGTACAGTGTAACACCCTTGTGCGCTGGACTGTTTTGCATCTTCAGACAGGGTGGGTTGGCTTCAGCATATCTGTGTGAATTTAATTACAAGTGCTTGGCTCGGGTTAAGAAGTATGACAGCACAGAGGGACATTTTGGTCATTTATTTATGTGCTCTGCTAGCTTTGGTAGAGGAAGCTGATTGGCTGAGAGCAGGGTTCAAGCAACTCAATGGCGATTACAAGGCAAATGTGACCACTGGACAGACAACCGATGGCCCCAGGAAGTCAACAGGAAATGCTTTTTATAAAGATGTGTTTTGACAAGTAATTACAGAACAAGATGAAAACATGGTACTTCCAAAAACGTGCAGGCGATAAAAATAAAGTATATGATGCCAATGGTCAGACAGGGACAATAGATACAGGAACATCCATTGTTCTGACTGAATTAAGTGAAGCTCGTTATGGAGCTTCCTGAGATTAAAAAGATGGATATGTGCAGAGGAGTCAAGGCCCAGGGTCAGATCTGGAGGGTCAGAATCGACGCTCAGCACAGAGAGATGATCCCACCGAGAGCCCCTGACCCTCAGCGGGCTGCCGCCTTTGATTCAGCTCCTCTTCCTTTATCCACACATCAAGAACACAGATCGTTTCATCTCTGTGCATATTATCTCTCTCCTCCCCATCCTCCATCCACATTAATGACCATGTTGTTTTTCTTCTTTCTTCTTTCACCATTGTCCCCCAGTTCTTCCTGTGAAGGCTGTGTAATTGATGGATTTCATTAAAGGCTATAGGTGCTGTATGTATATATGCCAAAAGCACAACACCATTGATATTCTCCCCCAGGCGAAGGCACAGAGACAGTGAGAGGGAGAGGTGACCCTGCTGGCTGAGTGGCAGTGGCCGTCATGCATAGCATCTCTAAAATGGAGGGGGCTGTGTGGGGGGGTGAATGTCACTTTCAAGTGTCTCCTCGGCACTCTCCCTTAATGAGAGATGGTTCTGCTCCACAGACAGCCAAGGGGACCAAGGAAGGCCCTTCTGCCTCCTCCTCATGCTCCCTCCACCCTCAGATCTACAATCCTCCCAGGAGCTGACAGCTCGAGATACGCAAGCCTGCATCTCCTCCACCTGCACAACCCTGTTTCCCCATCATAACAACAACAGAGACTCCTGTTTACTGACACTGCTCTGCCTGGACAAACACACATCCTTCATACAATTCTTCATGTGTGCAGATCACATGAGCTCATTTTATCTGGCCTCACTCTCCCTCTGTTCTTAAGTGAGGGACCAGCTCTAATGCTATTTAGCTAGCCCGGCTAGTGCTTCATCCATTGCAGCTGAAGGGAAAGGTGAGAGGAGAGATCTCCCAGGACTCCTCGCAGCCCCCATCTGTCAGACGCACCCGGCCCACTGATTTACATTTACCGCAAGGATTTATGGGATGCCCGCCACAAAACGAGTCGAAGCAGCAAGAATCATGGGGCGAGAGACAGAGAGGGGAAATTATTCAAAGCAGTGATTATTTTGGGACGGCCATTACGCATGCACACCTGATCAGGGGGTGTCACCCGTGACTCCCCCCATCCACCATGATGGAGAGGGCCTCATCCGAGCGGCGCTCTTATTTTACCTGGCTTGCATAAAGGAGAATTCTCTTAGGCACCGGCAGAGCCTACTAAGGCTAAATTAGGCCCCCGGACAGGCAGAGGAGAAGGGAGAGAGGAGCAGATGAGGCAGTTACGTATGCACAGGGGATTGAGATGAGGGATACTGGTCAAAATCACGATCAATCTTAAAGCCAACATAACCTGGCTATATATTCACAAATGCATATTTGCTTCTTTCGGTGTAGTTATTCTTGTGTGATGTTATTTTGACATTCTAGGCCACAGATGCCAACTGCAAGAAATATATTCAAATTCAGACCGAGGTGGCCCAAGCTGGGACACAAAGAGAATAGCACACAATCAGGGGACACCTCCCTGTCTGTATAATTGAGAAAATGTCACAAAGTGGACCTTTCTTAACTTACCTCTTAAGTAGTGCCTCCTTCAGAGCAGACCATCACTTACCGTGTTCATTACACAGAGACATTATGGCACTTTACAGAGGCCTGCTGAGGCGACTCTGTCAGTGTGGCTGTGGAGTTACAGCAGAGGTCAGCTGCTCTCTACCTCTCGGCTTCTCATCCTCTCGCTCTCTCTCTCTCTCTCTCTCTCTCTCTCTCTCTCTCTCTCTCTCTCTCTGCACCTTCAATCGGTACGCGGTACAGCAGAGCAGATGTCAGCTCTCTCCTCGCTCTCCTCCTCTTTCTGCTCTTTAGTTTGCTCACCAGTTCATTACTAGTACCCCCCAGGAACGACCTGATTTCAATTCACTTGCACTTTGTTCAATTGCCCTACATGCAAATACTCATCAGAATGAGGCCAGTTGATTATCTTCTCTACCACTATGCTTATTTTATTTAATGCCAAAAACAGCAGATAATTAAAATGTAGGCCAACTAATCAAGAGGATTTTTTATATTCTCCCTCTCTCGGTTTTTATTACATTTGACACATGCTAAGTGAGTTACATTTAGCTTGTTGGCAATTATGTGACCTCAAGATGAAATAGTTGAAGCTAAGATTGGAGTGAAGATGACCTTCAGTCTATGTTTTGACATGATTGTCGAATAACAATAACAAAGACTAAACTTCTCTGTTTCTTTAAAATAGTGTTGGATTTAAAACTATTTTAAAATTATTGATCTTGTTTTTATTGAACTGTGCATTGAATTTCTCCATTGTGTGACAAATAAAGGTTCTCATATCTTATCCTATCTTATCTTCCCAGTGTTATCCAGCAAGATACCAAACTAAAACAGGTCTAATGCAGAACTAAACAAGTCTTAAACCATGTCTGAAGAACAAAACCCATAAGGAATCAAAATCAATATATAAACAAAAAATTATCTCCAAACCCTCGCCCCAAACCAGGGCTACATATATTAGGAAAATAAGGTCTAAATCAGGACTAAACTAGTTCTAGTGTTTAGTGTGCTGTGAGGGGTCTCACAGCACACTAACTTTTCTGGTCCGCCATCTGATTGTCTACATGAAGATATCGCTTGCAAAGAATGTTCCACGATATGGCATTATCTTGCATGTATTCAATTGCAGGTGTTATTATTGCCAAAAACAATATCTTGCAAATTGGCATCACCTGCTTGTATTTATGGAAATAGATGCAATAAATGGCATACATTCCGGGATCACCATGGAGACAAGCAGGTGGTGTACCCGCCACGAGAAAAGTTACTTGGTGCACCTTTAACTCATGTTAAACAATGTTTTGGAAACAACATTCTACATCTAAAGACATATAAATGCTCAAAGTGGTTTGGATTTGTTTTTATTACCGTGTGTGTTCTCTGCAGTGGAAAAAGAGTTCTCAACGTTTCACATCAAGACTTTTTAAAGGGTCAGTCCGGCCAATGATCCACCATGAGACACAGGCATTACAGACCTGGACAAGTTCAACAGAGAGCACGGCAATATTTCTGTTTTACTACACACTCGTTCCCCTGTACTTGTCTCCTGGCTGAGGCTGGCTCAATGCTATATAAGGCTCTTTATGGAGATGAAAAGCAGAGCCAGAATCACTATTTGAATAAGAGCTTTTGGTGCAGTGATAGTCTTTTTCCTGGCAGTGAAAAATCCACCCGCTAAAAATGGCTGGCTCTTTGTGGCAGTTGATCCTGGGATGATGCGTCACTGGTGTGAAGCCCAAAGGGGAAGTTGATTTGTCCCCAAAATAAGTAATCCCTGTTTTGTCTTTTGAGAAACAGGACAAAGATGTGTATGTTTGTATCAAAGAGAAAGATGTGAACGAATAGAGCTGGCTGTGGGGCTGAAACAGGAGCAAAAAGAAAGCTGAGTGGAGAAGCTGGACTTATGGAGGCCCGTAGCACAACATGCACTACATCCAAAAAACAAGTGGCGACTTGGATTCAAATGAGCAAATACAGTAGGTCCGTGCCTACTACTGGATAATTGCTGCATGAGTGATGATCTTTCAGCTGCAACACGGTATTCAAACCCAACTGATGCAGCGAGTGGCTTTTCATTACTGAAACAACCATATGCAGGTCAAAGGAACTGAATTGGTGCGAATGAAATTTTTTTTAAAAGTCTATGATATCTTATACACAAATTTTTTGCCAAACATAAGCGACATCTTAATTACGTTGAGCATTTAATTTCAATTTAATTTTCCACAGCTAAAATAAACATGTTGAAGGCCTGATTTTTACTTTTATTTTAATGTAGCTGAACAAAACTACACACGCTAGTCCGCAGTGGAGGGGCTGTAGTTTGTCAGAGCTGATCTACAATGAGTGTGTTGAATGCCTCTCCTACTCTGCTCCTAGTGTGATCGGACTGTGCTGCTACATGCAGCTGGAATACGAGAACACGCACCTCTCCACATGTGTCAATGGGATGTGGGCTATTCGAATTAGGACACCAATTGAAAATCTTGTTCAACTGGAGAAGGCCAGTTATCCGGTTTTCCTGCTGTGTAAATGAAGTGATGAAAGTAATGTTAAAAATGTTGTGATGTTATGTTTTGTAGCATATCGAAACGGTAGTAATAAAGCCATAAAAGGAATAGATGAAAGGTTTACAGCACGTTGCATTCCTGTGACATCAAACTATCCTTACCTGCCCATATTTTAGAGAGCAGTTTAGATCTGGGTTACAGTGATTAGCTCTAAAATAAATTCTCAAGCGCTGGCACATATGCCACGCTCCGTGTGCAGCTGCAGCATTGTGAGTTTGATTCCGGCTCTAAAAATTTGCTGAGTATCCTGTGCTGCCCGGGGGTCGAATGGTTAAGGCGTCCGCACATATGCCATGCTCCATGTCCAACCGGTCACAGTGTCATGAGTTCGAATCCTGGCTCTGACAGTTTACTGCATGTCCTCCCGTCTCTCTCATCCCAATTTCACACTCAGCTGTCCTGTCCAATAAAGCCAGCAGTTTATTCTATTTTTTATTTTTTTTTAGATTTTGTTGCCCGTAGGCTTTATTAGACAGGAGAGGACAGGGTGAAAATGGGGAAGGAGAAAGGGGTAGATATGCAGTAAATTGTCGGAGTCAGGATTCAAACTCACAACACTGCGGCCGGTTGCACTTTGAGCCTGGCATACGTGTGCTGTGACTTAACAGCTCGACCACCGGGCAGCACAAAGCCTGCATTTTAACATTGCCTCTGTCTACTACTCAACATTTGTACATTTAATGTTTGGACTTTTCTTTCAAAAATGTCACTAATCTTAGTGGCGGTTTTCACAGGCAAGTTTTCACATTCAAACATGTTCGTTGAATCCACGCCCCTTGTTTTTAAGGATTGGCCCATAGGCTTTATTAGACAGGACAGCTTTAGCATGGAATGGGGATGAGAGAGAAGGGAGGACATTAAACAGTAAACAGTCAGAGTCTGAACTCGTGACACTGTATCCACCGGCACATGGAGCCTGGCATGTGTGCTGCCACCTGAGCCACCGGCCAGCACCCATGCTCCTTTTGAAAACACTTGAAAGGTAGGTTCTTTGGGAATGGGAAACTGCTACTCTCATGGAGAGTTGCCAGTGTAGGCTTGTGATTGGCTTTGTTCAGACAGTGTGCAGATGACACACGATCGCAAAATATAACACTTTTTGACAAAAAACAAGCTGTAAAATATGGTTGATTATTTTTACTTCAGAGTGTGCCAGTAGAGCCCCAAAGAGGCAGAAGTTTCTAACCAGTAAGAATTCTTCTGTTCAACAAAGATTCAGTAAGAAGCACAGCGCCATTTGCTGGACACATTTATGTACCGCTTTTCACTCAAATTGTTCACAACTTCACAACTCATCGTACGTCTAAATGCAGATCAAATTCAGCATGAATGCAACATTTTCCTGTCAAAGACTGTACAAGGTTTTACCAATTGTAAAATTAGTGGCAAATCAGTTTAGAAGTAAGTAATTAGTTTTCCTTTTTTTTCCTCTTTTATTTAATGATTCTATTATATTTGAGTTGTAACACATTGATGTCTCAGTACTTTTACTTGAATGCCTTCCCAGTGCATGTCAGAACATGATGTAAGTGAAAGGGGGCAGTGCTCAGAAAAGATAAAAGAACAATAACAACTGTAAAGTCTGTCATAATTAGCATGTCCCTTGGCACCCACTGGCCTCAAATCAGTGTCTTTGTCTTCATTCATACGTGGATAGGATGACACAGAGGAGGGGGTTATATGGCATAACATATGTGGGAAATATTCTCAGCCTTTTGTAGTGCTACAGAGAAAGCTGCTAATCTCTGAGATAGTAGCCCGGCCTTAAGATAGTTTCTCTGAAAGGCTGTTAGGCAAATCGGGACAAAAGCTCTCTTAATTTCAAACACAGCTTCATCGGTTGTCAAGCCAATTAACATATTGGTATGGGATCATTCTGTGACAACTGTTAGACCACAACCTCAAGACAAAACCGGCATTGTTGCAGAAGGAAGCCCGCATGCCCTGGTGAGATCCCGGGCTGGGAAGTGGGCAAAGCCAAAAACTGGGGTGAAGGGTGCACAAAGGGGTGCTCCTCAAGGTTCGCCTGTCTGTCTTAAATCACAGCTTTTTCAACGGCCAATTAAAAGCACTGCAGTTGGCATCAGGCCATTTATGTCTTGGTTTGAAAATGACCATGAAAGCTGGGTAAGGTTTGTGAATATAATGTGTGCATCTGGCCAACAAAATCCCAATGTCAAGTATGAATTGGGTCAAAATAAGTAAAGCAGAAATAAATTAAATACTTTTTGGGTCTTTTTTGGCAAAACGGTGTACTGAACAAAATTAGCTTGGTTTAAGTGTTATTTATAAGTGAATTCAGGGATTACATTCTGTAACTAATTTGAAATACTGAACAGTACGTTTTGCGTCGTTTATTTTAAATAGTGATTGGATTTATAGTACTCAAAATGTTTATAACTCGAAATTATTGTCCCTGAGACAATGTAGCTTTTTGTGATATTGTCATATTGTGGTTCACACCCACTCCTATTTGTCAACTTCTGTAAAGCTCTGAGTGAGTGACAGGTGGATTTAATCATCTACAAGGAAGTGTGAACTTTCAGAAGAATGAGATTACTTTATTTACTTTTGTATGAATTGTGATCAAAATGAAATTGTGATACGCATTTTTGGCACATCACTGGTCTCTGTTGCTCTCCCACTATCTCTCCAAACACACACATTACAACCAAATGACCTGTTCAAACATGTCTCGTGTTTTGCCGCTGTGTTGAGTCTAAGCGCTGGTGACAAAGACCGATGCCTGAGGACTCCTCAAATGTCCATCCTCCACTCTGACGCGGAGCAGACAGGTCCCGCAGCGGTCCGGACATGGGATGCCACTCTGAGCATATGCTAGACACAGACAAAGCACGCAACCGAGACAAGGGCCATTTTGGAGATAGGAGGGGGTGAAGAGATTAATGAAAAGCATGATAAGATAGACAAACAAGTGGTGGTGAATGGGTTTAAAGTATAATGGACAGTGCTTTTAAGACATAACGTGGGATAGGGGATGAATAAAATGGTTGGGGTGATGGGAGGTGGGGGCTTTGAAGTAAAACTGTTGGGACATGTGTGACATTAGGACGGGCACAGGCTGTGGTTGTGTCATTGGTCCGTATACGACTTGGTGGCTGGGTGAAGTAACGCGTTGTAACAGTGCTGGAATGGTCACTGTATGTCACTGCCCTTTCCATCACAGGCCTGCAATAACATGTCAAAACATTCAAGTACAAATGTGGCTGATGACTAAATGTCCCCTAGCTGACATAAAGTGCTGTTTGCTTAAAAGATTTATTTTGGAGGATAAATAAATGAAAATCTGAGAAAATTGTGACATTTAGGTTGCTTGTTAAAAATGGGGTTTTTGAGTTGTGTCTCTGAAGGCTATTTGATGGAGGCATTCAGGGGTCCGGGCTGATGAGGCTGAGCAGAGTCCTTGGGCCATATAAACAGTGGCCTCAGAAGTGAAAATGCCAGGCTGCCCCCAACCCCCCGCTCCAGAAATGGGACTTGACATGAAACAGACACAGGTTCAAACCTTGGCCTCCAGGCCCCAGCATTCTTCACCCATCCGTGTTTTCCTCCTGCAATACAATAAGGGACACTTGGGAAAATATAATTTCTCAGGAATAGTGCAGCATGTATCATGCGGAAAAGACTAATACAAATAATCAATTACTTTTTGAGGTAGTTGGGGATGTCCATGCACAGAAAGTTTGAGTTTGTGTGATAGTCTTTGGAGTCAATTTTCAAATACATTCAATTGTCTGTGTTGCCTAATTTTTTTACATTTGGAACATGTGTTTAATTGACAAAATAAACTTGCTTGTTTGTTTGTTTGTTTGTTTGTTTGTTTGTTTAAATTAGGCTCATGAATGAACTGGGCTGCAATGAGTGTAAGGATAAACGCAGATCAGATTAAAGAATAACAATAGAGTGTGCACTAAGTATGTTTTACCTCTGTAATCTTGGGGCCTCACATCCACATCCTGCTCCTTAAGGCTAATCCAAGTGTAAACAAACAACAAGCTTAAAATCATCTCATTATTAGTAATATTGACTGATGTTGTCTAAGTAGAAAAGTACAGATCTGTTTGAGGCAGAGGCCATGTGTCCTGGTTCCTGCGCCCGGTGCTGGACTCCCACAGACCTCGGGCCTTTGTGTCTGTCTGTCTCCTCTTCATGAATAGAGGCTTAACTATGGCCTAAAGCAAAGAGTCTTCTGCTCCTCATTGATAGCCAATGCATTATTCATTTATTTTCTTCATATCATCAAATGTGCTTGTGCTTTGCCCAGTTATTCAGGGGGAGTGGCATTTTTCACATTATTTTCTCATTTCAATACCTCTCAGTGTGTCGCTGAACACATTGATCCTCTGAACACGCCCTCTCAACTTTATCTGGACCTCGACAGAGATGAAAGGAAGTCTTTTATTATTGATTTGGAGCAGGATTACTGACCACTAAAGATGAGGTTATCCCCACAGTGGATTGCAGTCAATGGGCAGGAGACATTTATAGGGTCACAGCATATTCTTTTTTCATGTGTGGGGGAGTTATAGTGACATAGGGAAATAATACTGGTGTTATTTTCGATTCTTTTGGTCATTTTCTGCTTTTTCCCATTTCATTTTGAGCACTGACCTACAACTGAGCCACAAGAGCAGGCTAATAGGAACGACAGAAAAATAGGGGTTGCAACTGTATGTCCACTGTTAAGTCAGCAGCGTGCACTCTTAGCACTCCTCCAAAGCTAATTCTTACCCCTTTTAACAGTGATTGAAAGACAAACACAAAGCCTAGAGCAGCTGTCTTGCGTGGTCCTTGTGTCTGAAAACTCCTCGTCCCATGCCCACAAGTCTGCAGCCTTGACCATACATTATCTTCCAGTCTCTCGTCTCTTTCTCTGGCTCTCCAAGTATAAAGCTTTCCTAATGACCACGGGCTCTCAAGGGCCTGCTGGTGCCCGAGTACTCCAAAGTGCACGTTGGTAGAAAGGGGGCAGCTCCTCCCTCCTTTTCCTCCTCTTTTATCACAGGTGAGAATAGAGGGTCAAGAGGGGTTAATGTGCTGCTGTTGCACCGAGCTTTGGGCTATCACCATGGCAGCAGGCGTGTTCACATCCAAGGTGCACTTCCTACTTCTTAAGAGAGGGGAGTGTGTGGGACTTGTTTTTTTGCCCTTTGGGTTCATTCGTTTATTTTCAAATTTAAGGTTGAAAAAAGCTTTTACATGCTACACAGGACCGACTGACAGTGTTCAAGATGCTGTTTAAAATGTCAAGGAGCGACACCAAGTTTGTAAGTTAAGTTTGAACAAAAAACATGTCTTTGAGTTTGAATCCAGCACGGGCGAGTACAGTCCGAGTTCTGGATGAAAAGAGGGGTTGTGTCCCAAATGGTATCTGTCAAAAAGTAAATCCACACCACATTTAAGGGAAAGCCAAAACAAAAGTCTATTTCCCCCCCCCCTACAGTTCATTTGAGGAAATAAAATAGCCAACATTCGCTGAAGCAACATTTCAGATTGCACGTTTTCCTATGGTGGGCAGTGGGTAGGTAATAATGCTTGCGAATGTAATGCTTTCATTACTTTGGAGCTCAACAATCCTGTTCAAAGTTCTACTTCAAAGTTCACCGTGGTTCCGGAAGTAAATTTGTCATTCATTTTTGCCCATAGAGATGTAGAAACATTCAAATATAAGGAGTTAAAAGGCACAACGCAGGCTAATCAGCTCTGTGGTATCTAATGTACATAACACAGCCGTTTTCAGTCCAAATAAACACATGAACAACTTAAAATTAGGCAAAATAAAAATGTATAAAGTTTCCAAAGTCCATTTGAAATAAAATCATAGGTCCTGCGCATATTTTACCACATTAGCCCAGAGCCACTGGTGAGCTCCTCAAGAGTTGTATTTCTTCACTTGCCTCTGTGTCCTGCAGGGAATACGAATTATCATCTTCAAACTTCTGCTTCCTGTGCATTGGCTATTGTTGAGAGCCCCTAATAGAAGGTCAAAAGGTCAAGGTCAAAGGTCGTAGGTAAAGGCAAGATAAGGATGGGGCTTTTGTTATGTGGCTCAATGTAGTGCAGTGCTAAGGAACATAGCCAAGAATTACAAAGAATTACTGTTAGCCTTGATTGTGGGAGAAAAGCAGAGAAATGATTTTTACCGTGGCATAGACCTGGAAAAATAAATGACTAAAAACCCTGTAAGGCTCTCTGCGCTCATTTAAATTCCACTTGAACAATAAATTAGCTTTCTTCTTTCTTCTTCAAACTTGAAACAAATGTAGGCAAATCTGAAATAATTAATTTCAAAGGGTGCGAATTATGGCCAGAAATTCCGTCAAAACATTCCGGGGCAATTTGCATTTTGATTTCTGCGATTTCGGCACAGTCTTTCTAAAATATATTTGCTGCCTCTTGCTCTCAAGGTTCTTTCTGTAATATCACAGGGGATCAAAAGGCTTTCATTAGTTTTTTTTTTCCTTCCTTGCAGCATTGTTTGGCTCCCAGGATAACAACAAAGTGCCTTTGCCTCTTCTCCAGGGCCAGGTTAGCCGAGAAGAAAGGAAGAGTTATTCCTGGGCTAAGTTCACATCAAACACCGTGAGCTCGGAGTGAGACAAGATGAAAGCGCCAGGACTGACCCGGAAGATTAGACCTACACTGCTGTCAGCGCTGTAGCACCCAAGGGCCTTCCCTCTGTGGGACCGTACCCCTCCTCTCCATATAAAACAATGGTGGAGAAAAGGATGAACAATACAAGAAACAAAAGAAAAAAAGTACAGAAACAGTTGATTTGGGAAGTGTAAAAACTGCACACACTACTCCAACCTACTTTTCTCGCCTCTGCAACCGCCTCCTCTGACAGATAGCACTATGGAGGCTACAGGAATAATACAGATTATCATAATTGCTTAAAGTGTGTGTGAATATTCATGATTTTGCCAGCCTTATTATAGCAACAAATCCTCATCACAATGAATGGAAATATGTGGTGATTATTTAACGGAGCGCCTGCCATGCCCCCAATCCCAGCCCCTGTTTGTGTGTGCGTGCGTGCGTGCGTGCATGTACGGGTGTGTATGTGTGTGTGGCTTGGCACTATCTCCAACTGGACCTCAACAGCCAAGCCTTTCCCATGAATCAGGAGCAGAGCAAAAATCAAGAACAGACCAAAATAAATAAATAAAATAAATAAAACTGAAATGGAATTTAAATAGGTGCTGTTGAAATGCTGTTATACTTTGTGAAGCCTTCAAATTGTACCTGTTGACTTTTTATTTAAGTACATTTAAGAATTTTGAGGACATCATTACTTTGTTTGGTAACAGTAAAGGTTTGTGAATGCGCTTTGAAAATAACATTTCTATCTTGTCTCAGTTTTCATTAATAGAATGTTATACTGATGTTCTCGGTAAGAATATTTTAGACATTTTGAATTTGGTGTTTCACAAATACTTAACTCTGTGTGAAGAGAGGAAAAGGCCACCTTACTGTAAAATAGAAATAGACATAAACTACACCACGGCAACACCAGGACACTTCCCGTGATGCTTTGTACGTGAACACGCCCCCCTCCTGCTTCTGCCCAGTCCTCTGAGGAGCCAGATGGCACGGGCACGGGACAGGCCTCCTGAGGGGAACAGCACTGACCCCTCCTTTCCTCTCTCACACAGACTTTCTCACACATTAAAAACACATGGAGAGAGTGGTGCATCATGGGCGGGTGCTGGGGTTATCACCATGTGCCCTTCTGAGCATGCACCTATTTGAAAAGCAGGAAAATCATGTCCAGGCACATTCTAAGACAGAAAAGAATTCAAATAACCTTTTTAAATTACAAAACACAAGCCTTCTTCAAGTTGTCATGCTTCCAGGAGATGGTATCTTTCGTCCGCCTGCATGGCACCGTGACCCGCCCCCAGACCTGTGCGTCCCGGGACAGGACAGGACCAGTGTGAGCTGAGCAGAGCGATGTTAAAAGCTCCAGTGGTCATGGGTGAGAGACAGCGAACAGATACAGGGGAAGGAATGAATGAGGGTGAGATTGGATCATGTAGAGTCTTTACTGTTTTAGTGGAGATCATATTAATCATAGCACATGACAGAGATATATATTATTACTGTGGTTCTCAACATGAGGTACAGGTCTCCATATAGGGCTGAAGAAGTCCTTTTTATTGTTCAGTTTAAATAATTTAAGCAGCAAATTTTAGTTATGATTTTGTTTAAATCCTGTTTAAAGTGGCAGAACCTGATATTCACATCGCTAAAGGAGGAAGAAGATGTTTAGAAGCTTTCACAAACCCTTTAGCACATTGTTAATATCCACATGCATCCATTTTAGGTGTGTGCACAGTTTTACAAGAGCTTTTTTCAGATGGTGAAGTGAAACTGGGGTGGACCACCCAAGCGCAGCCAATCAGAGCCCTGCTGTCGGTTCTCACTTCCAGCTTGATGAGTAATACAATATTTCATTATTGCATGCAGACAGCATGCAATGGTGTCATTGTTGTCACAAAGTCCTGCTTTTACAATATACTCTTTGGGGGGAATCACTAAATTTACTCATTTACAAAAAAGGTCAGATACCCCAGCTTTAAGTGATGCTGTGTACCCGGTTCAAATGAGGCTCATGGTTTTATTTAGTCCTTGTTTAGTCCTGGCTCAGACTATGTATTTGTGCATTCATGGTTTAGGTTACCTTGCCTTTTTGACAAAGCTCTAGAACCACTGAAGATCAAAATATTTTCTTTGGTATAACTCTTCTTGAAATATGTGAATAAAGTGTGTCATTAATTCAATTTGTAATACAATTATAAAAAGATTGCGATGTGATATTCTTATACAACTGATTATATTGAAATATAACCAAAGATTCTTCATAGTTAAAAAGCTGTATTCTTGAAAACTATGTGCCTCAAAAGCAGCATGAACTATTTGATTTGTGCCTGACAGGAGAGATAGTGCGCCGGCCTTCCCAGCGGGCTCCAGCAGTTATCACCCGCCTTCGGAAAGATTCCTAAGATTCACCCCCATATGAATAATCTGAGCCACGGGCATAATGGGGCACCGTGAGGGGGGGGGCAGTGAAGGGACCGATTATTTAGACGAGGAGAGAAAAGGATTGTGGGATTGAGAGAAGAAAAGGACAGAGGAGAGGAGGAGGATGTCTTTTGATGTCTTGTGCCTCTGGAGCGGGCATGAGGGCGGACGCGAGATCCTCGACCAACGCTGGCGCTCCGAGGGGCTTGACTGGTTTATTAAACGGTCCCAGCGCTTCCCCCTTCTGCCTCCGAGCATGATGGGATTAATTCTGGCATAACCCTTTACTTAATTCATTACAGGGGTACGCCGGCTAATTTGATTTGATATTATTTTAATAAAGTTCTGTGATGATTTGGAAGATTGTTTCAGGCTATCAGAAATAATTTTCCAGTTATTACCGCCGTTCAGGCAAGTCCTTTGATAGCAGCAGTCACTCGTGGTGTGCACGGAATACATTAGGCGTTTACAGCAGCGGCAGTGAGACTAATAACGAGAGCACTCAGAATCGCTGAGTGTTGAAAAAAGATGTCCATGATGTAAAGGCGCCACGCAAGACAAACATGACAGGGAATAGAGAGGCCAGCCGCAGTGAAGGAGGAATATTTGTATGCACTGGGCCTACACATGTCACCATTGTTAAACCTCTCAGGGATACAGCGATGCCTTTGAGAGGAGCTGCTCTGCTGCGTTTGGTATCATTGAGGTAGAACCTGACTGCCATAAAGGAGCAAGAAGATGCTCTCATTTTTAAATGTTCATGTTAATGACAAAGGGCTTTTATGAACATATAAATATATAATAAATAGATATTGCTTCTGTCTTGTAAAGTACAGGTGTGTCAGAATCTGAATAGAGGACACTGACATAAAATAAAATATCTGTGCTCTCTAACATTTCTTGACATTTTGGGGGGGAAATATATTTAAAAACGATATTTTATCAAATGATTACACTTTCACTGTTTTTGACCAACTGTGACCCACATGTGTTTTAATTTTACTTTGGGTTATAGAGTAAAATTCTGCATTCTAATAATCTAATTAAGTATCTGTGGTTGTTTTAAGTTCGAAGCCCTAACTTTTTATATTGGCCTGTGTTTGTTTGATAATCTTGTTTTCACACAGCCTTTTGTCCAGTCAGTGTTGGGAGCCTCTGCCAGTCTCAAATAATCTCCTCACTGTCTCCTTCTCTATTTATATATTCGTCATGATTATTCAGGGCTGAGGATGTCTCACACCCTGTACGGAAGACCACTAAATTGTATAAATGTAAGAGGTGTGATAAGAAGGCCATCCAATTGTAATGAAAAGTGTTTGTGTTTTTGTTTTTTTTAACCTCAAATGACACACATTTGTCCTGTGAAAAGATAAACCCTCAGTCAAAGACCACGGGACATGTCTGGGACCCTGTGAAAGGAGTGGGGGAATTACCTACTGGGGGTCTAGCCTGGGCCGCGGGGGGGTGAGGATGGAGATGTGTGAGGGAGGGGGGAACGTTAGCCTTATTCATTAGTCCGTCTGGGGTCCAAGGGGGTCATACAATGTGACGGTTGTTCTGCCGAGCCCAGACCCCAGCAGACACGTTTAATGGCCACCGCTTCCTTTCCAGACAGAGCGAGGCTGAGGGAGGGGCAGAGGCAGGGGCAAAGGTGACGGAGGGGGATGGACTCTGGGAATCCAAAGAGGAAAAGGATGAAGTGAGAGGTAAAGACCGGGACATTATGGAAAACAACATGAAAAAGGTCCAGAGGAGGGATGGGAAGAAGTGGGGGTCTGTTGGACTCCAACACTGAGAACATGAGCTGTGTTTTGGACAGTTTTGTAGTTTTGTAAGGCTCACTAGAGTCGTGTTTGTACCTGCCCCGGGAGTGGAACAGCATTCCTCTTGTGGATTCCTTCTTTCGTTGTTAATTTATGGGTTCCAAAGTTCAGAGGTTACAATTTTGAACAATTATTGGGTTCAAAGTTCAAGGTTGTCACCAGAGAAGAAATCACACAACGTAGAGTTTCACAGCCAACAAGATATTTCCCCAAACTGTTTCCACTTTACATAAACACCTGAAGCAGACGTGAACACTTGTCTGTCTAATGCAATACATAAAATGAAAACGTATGAGAAATGTCCTCCTGCTTCCTGAAATGCATGCAAATAGCATGTATATTACGGGTGGAATGTATTTCTGTGTATGGTTCAAGCGAGGCTTTTGATAATGTCAAAATGTCAGAGGTTCCAATAATAGCTAGCTCGCTTTAAGTTCATTATATCCTCGGAGATCGCCAATGCTGGTTCACTCGTGTGGCCCAAGGCGGAAATCAATGTCCACAAAAAGGTTTTTGATGCAGCAGCTAGTAATCAGGGTTATAGAAAAGGGCACGCATTAACACAATTTCCCTGAAATATGCACAGTTCATGTGCATATGTTGTGAGATTAAATCAAAAACTCAAATGTCAAGTGTAAATGCATGCAGATGCAAGCAAATAGAGCAGACCTGCTGATAGTCGTGGCATGACTGCAAAGGACACAGAGGTATGTGTTAATGATCAGTGAAAATAAATCAAAATGAGAGTCATGTAATATACATACAGCTTGTACAATGAAACAAATGTAATGGATTTAATGTAATAACCACTTTGTACCATTTAAAAAGACTTTAAGATGGAATTGCAGATATGCTATTAACTACCAGGGAATCCCTTCTCAAATCTATCTCCAGAGGTTTCGCCGTCCCTCGTGTGAAAGGTAGTCATTTGTCACTTTACGCCAGCACCAATTAGATTAATTGCATTAGACAGGCTAGTTTAGTGAGCCCCCTCCGCTGGAGCCCAGAGACATGCTTTTCTGTCTCTGTTCTTCACTGTCCTTTATACACCGACTCTATCCCCCCAGGTTTTACCGCAGATAGTGAAATATATTGTTGATACTCATGTAGTGATAGAAGCAGCAGGTTATTTTAAGACTGGGGTAAAATATGATTGTACTTGGGTAGTTAAACATGTCACCTCCTATTAATACCCCCAATACTAAGTAATATGTTTTGTTTGCTTTACAGTAACAAGGATCCCTGACCCAGCTCCATGCTCCAGTGTGAACAGGGGGGTGTCTCCAGTAAAAATCCTCCCTGTCTGCACCTACAGCTCTTAAAAAAGGTGTTCCAAACGTGTCAGTGTTAGTTAGCACCATTCAACCCATTCACCGGCACAGAGAGAAGATTAGGGGTCATGTCAGAGCAAGATTATTGGAGGATTTTACATTTATAAACCTGTGCTGGCTCTAATTTAACGGCACCTTCAGGGACTTTAAATCCAAACTGGAATGGGAGAAACAGATGTGGAGTCAGTTAATGGGGGAAAGGAGGCAGTGGACACACAGACAATGCCAAAGTGCAGTTAGCCAATCACAATACAGTAGTTAGATACTTTAAAATGGACATCCAGTCCCAGTGGTAATTAAACTCAGATATCACGGCATGGCCCAGGAATACTCTCAGAGGTCACCTCCTTCGAACACTAAACAAAGTTATGGTTTTATTGTTGGAAGTAGAAGGCATAACATTGACAGCAACAGTCTTTTCTAATAACAGCAGTGTCGCAGGGTTGACTAGAAGAAGCTTGGCACAATAATATTAACTGAGAAGTTAATGATCTATGGAAAGAACTTTATGTTTTGGTGGAGTGTGCACCACCTGCTTGTCTCTTGAAGTAGTGATGTCACAATATTTTTTTCAAATACTCAAGTTTGTGACCAGCTTTATAAAATCAAATATTAGAGTGAAAAAATAACGTGAATGTGACAAAAACAATATAATGGTGATAATAAAAGTTATTTAAATGTTGTTGTTATTGTTGTTGTTGTTGTTGTTGTTGTTGTTTACTATAGATATAATTAAAAAGACATTTTGCTAAAATAGCAACAAAAAAAATTCTGTTTAGTATTATTTTTTTCTTATGATTATATTGTGACCTGAATAAAGCTAATAATCTTGACATCCCCATATGAAGGGATATTCCACATATTACATTAAACTCATATAATCTAAAGTGACGCCAGCATTTTTCAATGCACATTTTCACAATAAAAATACCTGTAAACAAATAGATGCAAGATAAATATGTTTAATGCCATACCCTGGAACATTCCAGGCAAAGCAAAAACATCTCTACTATGTTTGCCATTTAATCACTATCAAAACGTCATCTGTTGCCTCCGTGTCAATGTTGTTGTTGTCTTCAGTTTTTAAATCATATGTACTAATTGATGCTTAATGCTTATACGTTTCACATAATGTTTTTGTATAGTTTATTTTTCATATGTTTCTAATAGGGGTGGTAGAATGGGTTTTCCCTGTTCCACTGAGCCAAGCCAGGTTTCATGCCATCTTGTAATGAATGCCAAGAACACCGAATCCAGGGATACTCCGCTGGCAGAGAGTGACTGCTGGCCCTCACCCAGACCTCTGCAAGCTCACGCCGCGCTTCACTGGCAAAGCAGCGAAGTTAAACACCTCGGACTGTGAAATCAAAGGCAGTGCACTGATTCCACATGTACGATATTATGTCATATAGTCCAGAAGGGGGAATGAGAGGAGATTATGAGAGGGGAGATATTTTAGCCAATTCCTTCAGTGGAAATAAGAAGGAAAAGAGGATTTTAGCCATTAGATAGTCACATCACTACAGGGCAAGTCTGAATGACCCAAAAGAACAGTAGATGGAGGAGTCTTTGAGTGTAAGTGGTTCTTATGTCTGAGAATACTCATTTTCTCTTAACTTAATCCGAACTTGTGTCCCAGCAGTGCGCCTCCATCTCTCAGCCCCACATTCTGAAGTGGGTCAGGGTTTAAAAGAATTGCTTCTTGATTCAAATGGGTTGAACCTTTGTCAGAATATTTCAAAAAATATATTTTTTTTAATTAAATAGCTGAATAGCTGAATCTTTTGAATCGTAAAAAGCAGCACAGACTCCAACCTCTACACACTAATTGTAGATGTTATCAATCACACCGTTTTGTGGTGTGTTGGTGGTCCACCCTGCTTCATGTTTCTGTCTGAAAAAGCAGTTCTAAAGCTCTGCATGTGCCTAAAAAAATTTGAATATACCAAAGGTTGTGGGTTTTTCCATACCTACTTGGCTCTACTTGACTCGTTTGTATCCTTCCTCTGTGTGCGTAGTTCCGTCTGCTTCGCTCTGCTTTTATTGGTGGCTACTTTGGCAGTTTTGCTAATGTTTTATAGTTACTATATTGTTATGCAGCAGTTGTCATGTGTTCAGGTGTTTGTCTGTGGAGCAGTCTGTGGAGCAGACAAACACCTGAACATAAAGAAAATTCTCAAATAATTTGCACTGTTTCCACGGCCAGTTTTACACTGCACCACTGAGCACCAGTTGTAATGGAAATGCCCGGTGGTCGAGTGATATTGGTATGGTCCCATTAAAAAAATCTGATAATATTCCAAAGTCTGCACTTTTCCAACAGCGAAAAGAGTGTCTTCTGTTTCAGTCCATCTCATTACATGTCATACGGGACTGAGAAAGTGTTGCATCATGTGCGACTGTTGCTTCAAAGTTGATAATGATAAGCTCTCCTTTTAGCTCTTCCCCAAGCCACTGAATAATCATCATGCACTTAAAATGACTGCTACCATTTATGTCCCAGCACACACACATATACATACACAGTGGCTTGTGGTGGTGCCCTATGCGCGGCCAATCAGCGCCTGTGTTCCATATGGCACGGTTCGGGGAGGCATCATCTCCAGCCTACACTGCCAGACAGGCCTGTTAATTGGGGGACAAGATCAGAGGCAATATTACAAGCCAATTAAAGCGATCGGGACAGATTGCCAAGTGATGAGTTCCAGTGCGTAATTGAGAGTGTGAAGTGCCTGTCGCCTCTCCCCGTTCTCTCTCTCTCTCTCTCCCCTCTCTCTCTCTCTCTCTCTCTCTCTCACTCTCTCTCCCCCTCTTTTTCTCTCCCCTCTCTCTCTCTCTCTTTCTGTCTCGGTGCCTCTTCCCGGGTCTATCCAGTAAAGGGATGGGACTGTGGAGGATTGGAAGTCGTTAGCACATTAGTGAAGTCACTGGAGGCCTCTTCATCATTACTCTTAGAGCAGGACGCGGAGGATTTGGGATTGAGGATTTGCAGCTCCGCCATACTTTAGACATTTCTGTACCAACATAAGAGCACACGGCACACATATGCAGAAAGTACGGTTCTCTGCATGGCAACGGTTATTCAGCCAAAAGACATTGCCGGGGGAACTAAACATTGTCAGATTGTTTAATAGCAGGTTTAAATCAAGTAACAGTGATGGACAAAAATAAATGATGTCTATATGTGGGATTTTTTTATTTTGTCCATCACACATATGTAACTTTTCTAGTAGGGGTGTCCGCCATCTGCTTGTCTTCATGATGATGGTATTGTTTTGTCTGGAATGTTCCTCCTTTTTAATACATTTCAAGTTTTATTGCTAAAGAAATACTTTGAAATACATACACTCTTACTGTGAGAACTGGGTGGCCTCAACAGATCCAACCTGTAACTTGGCGTAGTGACATCACCTTTTTACATGGAGATAAAGGAGTTTAATGCCATACCATGGACTATGATATAAATCTTCACTCTCCACCAGAAAAGTTACATTGTGCACCTTTAATTTCGCAATGGTCCTCAAACCTTGACCGATGACTTCAGGCGTATCTTAAGATTTTCGGATAATCTTTTGTATTAATGTTTTGTGTTTTTTACATATTTATGTACATTTATAGACAGAAAACACAAGTCAGTGTTTCTGCCGATCCCCCACACATATGGAAACCTTTGTGTGCGTGTGTATGTGTATGTGTGTGTGTGTGTGTGTGTGTGTGTGTGTTCACAGCAGAGAGAGAGAGAGACTGATCCATGCGACAGCTACTTTAATTTGTTCAGGGAATATTGTTGTAGTGGTGCAGTCCGCTGGGTAGCACCTGCATGCCAAGTTTGCTTAATCATGCAAAAAGAACAGAAAAATGCATTATAGATGTCAGTCTATATCCCGGCAGAGACAGGACTTTGACAAAACACCTTGAACCCGCAGAGAACTATGGGACAAAATTCATTTCTGTCGTTCAGGTAGGTCTGCATGCACCGAAATGGTAGAGTTGCTACGCATATTTAGCACAGCAGCTGCCGAGTAGAGCATACAATACAATACAATTATATAGCATTGTGTACAATCACACACCTCTCATTATTTAATTATTTATCAATTAATCAATTTATTTATTTACTTCTTTAGTTATTCAGTTATGTATAAGTGTTTATTGTTTTTATTATTATTATTATTATATGTTATTATTTTTTAACATTTAGAACGAGGCCTGAATGTGTCATGGCTAGGACCATAGACTCTGTTTTGGCAATATATAATCCCTACTATCCTTCTTCTTCCTGGGCCTTTACAAAGCACTTTTTTCTTCCATGTTGTTATTCTCCACGCCTACTACTGGCTTTTTACAGTTCTGCATCAAACCAAACAAGAAGCTAGTGTTATCTTAATACTGTGCCCGTTTGCTATTTTTGGAAATGAAAGCAGTGTATATCAGAAAACATAAACAAAACATGGCTTTAAAAATCTGATGTCAATATGTGACTATTATTATTGAACACATGCTGAGTACAGAGTCTGAGAGATCTGCAAAACACAAATGTTTTTCAGCACTTTGGAAAAATCACAGTTTGTGTCAGGGCCTGTGACAGAAATCCTAATTGAAAACAAATGTGGCCTTATGATGAAAAGTATCACATTTGTCGAAGTACTTAAGGCAACCACCCAGATCTGACTGGTGGAAACAGCTCCTACGTCTCCTCTAACCCAGTGGTAGCAGCGCCCTTTATGCTCCTTGTGATTATGTTATGGCAGTTGTGACACTGAAGACTTATCTTTGGCGATAGCTGTGTGTCATCTTTGGTTTTGATGGTAGCTGGTATTTAACGCAGCTCCAAACCAGTCTATGGCCTTTGCTCCCCCACTGCTTTCCTCTATATACCGTCATTCACAGCCTCTCCCTCATCCATCCATAATACCACAGTTGTCCTTTAATATCCCACGGCTGTGATTATCCAGTCAAGTCCAGATCGTCTCTGATATTTTCCATCTGATTTTTGGAGACTAATGGGGTGTTGTTGCACGTTTAGTGTACACTACACTTTCTAAAGGATTCCTCTGAGGGCTCGCAGCCATCTCAAATAGTGGTTAATGCTAGACTCAACTCGCTTTGTTTGTTTTAGAAAGAGGAGAGTGACATTTAGCGGCTAACCGAGGGGCGAGGGAGTGAACATGAAAGCGAAAGTTTTTTAAAAAGAAAATGCCATCTTGTGTTTTTTGTTCCTCGCAGGTTGCCTTGCCACACACATGCACGTTAACCACACAGGCGCCGCTGCTTTCTGTTGTCGCCATCAATCTTAATGCGCTGCAAGGTGCATCCTCGTTATGTCGGCGCACACTTCTGTTTAAATGGGCCATAACTTTTGAAGGAGGTGACACCAACTTCCCATTACAAAACGGTTACAAGTTTCACTACCGTTTTATGAGCTTTATTGACAAGTCTCTCTCTACAGCCAGCGCCGGTCAATACCTGACTTGTACGTTTTATCCCTGTGCGCCGTACTGTTGATGTTGTTGTAGCACTACTCAGGGAATAAGAGACCTCACACTATGGGGACTTGTAAACCCACTGTCATGTTGATGGGGCAACTCTGCAGTCCATATGGGTGTGTGTGTGTGTGTGTGTGTGCGTGTGTGTAAGTGTGTGTGTGCGCGCGGCGGAGACCAGTAAAATGCAGTCTGAATGGAGTCCCAGTGCAGCAGTGGTGAGTAGTGTTTGATGGCCATGTGATTTGTTTGTTCAGCCCCAATGGCCTTTTCTCCAGGCAGAGGGAGAGAGAGAAAGAGAAAGAGAGGGAGGAGAGGAGACGAGAGGAGGGGAGGAGACGAGTTAGGGCTGATCGCTTCACACCTTCTCCCGTCCGAGCCTCACCAATGAGCCATTTAATCCTCCTTCCTACAGCTAAATCAACACCTCAGAGCAGGAGCGCAGCGGCCTTGGACCACCGCTGCCAGTGGACTGCACAGCCATTACACCGCTGCTCCCGCTGTGCTTCAGCCACTGACAACCAGCGTCAACATTTCATTCATCATTTCTTAGTTTAGCCTTAGTTTAGCTGTACCCAGAAGTGGACAAGTAAAGTAGAAGTATTATTTGAAATGTTCTGGGACAGACTCAAAGAATACTTGTTTTTGACCACTAAATGTATTTTTAATTGTAGTAATCCTGACTGCTAGGGTTCCACAAACCTGCATCAAACACAGGTCCCACCCAATCAGGGCCAACCAAGACACTTTCCCCTGTCTGGATTCTAGTCTCAACCCCCCCCAAGTTTCAATGGGTGATTGGCAGTGGTCTAACAAATCAGAGAACCGTCTATTCTTTTGCCAATACAACATGTTTGACTCTGAAACACAAGTGTCCAAAATAAGCCCTCAGATCAATTTTTGTTTGCCCTCAGACCTCCTGCTGAATATGTCCAAATGATTGGCAATGCTTTTTACTGCAAGTTTAAATAATACAACCACTACAACTTCAGTAACATTCCATTGCATTGATATACTTAGAAACTCATAAACTCATTGCGGTGAATATTTTGGCAAAAAAGGCTTTATCAGACTGAACAGCGTGCCATGAAATGGGGATGAGAGAAGACAGGACTCAGAGAACTGTTGGAACCGGGATTCGACACAATGGCTGCACACTGAGCCTGGCATAAGTGCTGACGCATTAACCACTCAACCACCGGGCACCGGGCAGCACCACCGGGCAGCACCCTGTAAAATATTTTTAATTAACTCATTGTGTTTTCACGTTTCAAAACATAAAAAATCAAGTACAGTGCCTTCAAGCTATTCATGGGTTCCAGCCTCCTGAATTTGATTCCAATTTGAATCAGTGTCGAATTTGCATTCAAATTTAATTTGCAATTGCAATTGCACAAACGTTGGTCTCTAACAATGGCAAAACATAGGTTTACAAATGACATCGAACATGTGTACAATATTTATCTTTGAACAGGTACTGTATAATTTCAGTTAAATATGAGCCCAACGTTCGTGAAAACGAAACATTTACCTGCTAATAAACCTGAGCTAACAGATCAGAACAGAGAAACATTGAGGTCACTGACTTTAGTGTAATATTAATATGTTTGGTGACTTTGGCAGATCCCAGAATCTATGTGTCTTCATTAAAAATAAACATTATGAAACAAAATGTATTTAACTTAAACGATGAGCAAAATTATGTCAGATTTGAACTGTTTCTGGCTATTTATTCAAACTAGTATGATTAATTCAAATTTGGTAAATGACTCAAATTGGGGAATGACAATCTACAATATATAGAGGACTTTTTCCCCATTAAAAAGATAGTATATTTTTGACTGGTTAATCATTATGGCAACAGTTCTACTTTCTCACCCTTTTGAAACCCATGGATTAAAGGTTTGTTGTATAGCTGTTGTCTGTGCGCGTTCATTAGCTTGTGCCAAAAGCTCATAGCGACTTTGGGAATCAAAATGCTAAAGTGAATAAGTGTAGGAAAAGTATCTAGTTGCTTTGCACCACTTGTTGTAAAGACCCTCTCACTTCTAATGTTCCCTGTAATCCTTTATTTAAAAAGCCATGAATGATCAGTAATGTAAAAAGGCCAAGTGTAATAAAGGACAAGGAAAGAGCAGAGCTTCAGAAGAGCAGAGTTGGAAAGGCTGCGTGGGTCTTTGATGGTTCTGCAGCGGGTGGGCGGCACATTTAGCCCGGTGTGGTAATTGTGTCTCTGGGGTGAGATCTCTGGACCTCATCCTGATGGAGATGAGAGAGTTTCACTACAAAGAGAAAAGCAGAACAAGAACAAGAAATGAAGCTGAAAATGCGTGTGGACGGTCACATGGAGAACGGTGTCAGTGAGTCTTTATGCAGTCATCATGAGTGAAAGGTGCTTCTGTCATACAATTGTCCACTCAATTGCTAACCTCCGAACTATAGATTGAGATTACCCAGGAGGCCTTATACTCATGGTACCGCATTGGGACAGAAGTCATATCCATAAACTGCTCAAATCAAAATGTTTGTAATTGACAGTATCCATACAAAATGTTTCTGTTTGTTTTTTGTTTTTGTTTCATAAAATGACTGATTGACTGATTGAAAATGTTGGGTTATTTTCTTGTATAACGAATTGAGGGACCTCCTGAAGGCAAGGCACTACAGGTGAATAGGAAAAAAATCTGTCTACTACTACTGTAGTTTACACAGTTTACACATTTAGTTTAAATGTAAGAAAAAATTGAATGACAAGTTTTTCATCATGTAAGGTTTTCAAATAGAAATAAGGCATGTTATGTGTAAAAATTGACAAAATTGCCAGGTTTAAATTTCTTGGTTCATTTTGTTGACATATTAAATGCAGAAGAATGTACTGGGGGGATTTTGGATGTAAACTCAATCTGACTGAAAATTGTCCCACATTTAAAACAAAAAATGCGTTTATTAAAATATTTAATAAATCAGGCTCAGAATTAGATATCAACAAATCCTTCTGTAAGTTCTGTCAAAATCTTGTTAAATACAAGTTTGGATCGTTTCGTGTGTAGGTGCTCTTTTAGGGGATGATCTTAAACCTTGCTGTTTTCTTCAGAGAGCCACATTCACAGTTAGAGTGGGTAACTTACCTCATCTACAGAGTTTGAAGAAGAAGATCTTCAGCTTTTTTGTTGGATGTCGGTCTTGAGAGAGGACACTGTACTCTCACCAAACGACCAACAAACCCCTCCTTATCTCCCTCTCCCAGAACGACTAGGTCTGTTCCCCTGCACACACATCCTGACACACCACCCAGCAGGCGTTGAGACACATGCTGATGCACACAAAACATGCACATTTACACACACACCCACATACTGTATGTATACACTCTCTTCCTTCGCGCATGGTGGCAGCGGAGGGAAACGTGAGCGCCCAAGTGCTTTGGTGTCGACTGACAGATATAATTACAGCTGCCATCTCCAAACCTCCCCCCTCCCTCTCCCCCTCTCTCCTCTGTCTTCGCACTACGATACACTCGCTCCCCGCACCACTCTTACCCCCTCGGCCCTATAACCATTATTTATTTTAGCAACTCGGGCCCGCTTCAGAGGGCTCAGCAGCACTCACAGGGCCCCTGCCAAAAAGTGGCTTTCTGACTGAAAGCTTTCCAAACAAGCTCCGCTGGTCCATTTGGCCCAGGTCCAGCTCTGTGCGGTCTCCCCTTACTACTGCTGCTGCTCCGAAGAGAGAGGAGAGAGGGTCTGGTTTGCATTAGGATAAATGTGTATGTGCGTCTTAGTTTCCCCCTGCGTTTGTGTCTATTTGACCCAGACCTGAGTGATGGTCTGTGGAACCTGAAGCCACACCGCGCAATGTAAACAATGAGCAGAGTATTTACACAGAGTGAAGAGAGCAGGAGACTCCAGTGCATCAGAGCTAAAGCCAGAACTTTCTGAGACTACGCAGAAGACCTGTTTATGACTCATGTGTGTGTGTGTGTGTGTGTGTGTGTGTGTGTGTGTGCGCGCGCGCGCGCGCGCGTGTGTGTGTGCGTGTGCGTGTGTGTGTGTGCGTGTGAGTTTGAACCATAGGTCTGGCCTGGACACTTCCCTGGTCTACCTCCTTCTCAGGTATCTTATCACTGTCAGCAGCACCGATAGGGCTGTACGGGGAAGCCGCTATAATGGCTCTATAGATAACTGTGTGTACACCAGAGCCAGCCGGACAGATAGCACTTGATTAGATTAAAAAATGGTTGTCAGACTAGAACAGAGGGTTCATATTACAACTGGTAAACTGTATTGTCTTGAATACAAATATTTAATCAATGCCATTTGTCTGTTGCAGATTTACACTTTTTGAGAGATTTTTTTTTAGAAGAGGATTTAGATCATTTTGAACATTCAATTATATTATGTCCTCTCAATTGAATTTGAAATATACAAAAGTTTGCAATATTGATAACTGAAAGTTGAAACCCAGATAGGCTAAAGGAGGAATTGGGCAAATGCTCTAGTTTTGTTTGTGTTTTACGGTGACATTTGTGTGATGTGTTGCAGCTGTCCACTTTTCCAAGAATCAGGAACTAGGCCCAAGCTCACCTGACCTCCCTGAGGACCAGAGTGTGATCAGAAACACACATTTATTCATACACACAATTACACACACACACACACACACACACACACGTGAGGAAGCCCAGAGGAGCAATGTTCCCCTGCTGCAGGCCAGAGGGGAAGGAAGTGAGTGCTGCTGGCCACACTGAGCCAACGGCCAACCTGCCATCACAGCTGCCACAAACAGGACACTTTGTAGAGGCACTGGCTATGGCTTTTATGCGTTTACTATTTTAAACTGTTGCCATTTTAAGCAGCGACATTTGCATTTCCAGCCACACATTGGCATTCAATTTTGAGTACTGTATATTAAAGTGCATACGATTTTTGATACGATTGATGAGATAGTTCCTGTGGTAAATATTTATCAAGGCAGTTTGTCACTTTTCAGATAAAAGTGTTATTGATCAGCGAGATTCTGTTGCAATTTACACACAACGGAAATTATTAATTGTCATATCAGCTATTATTAATTGCCATATTATAACTATTTTGTAATTCATATGGATGTTGGCCCTAGTTTACAGTATGGCTGCCAGGTAACAGTGATCTGCTGCTCATGTAGTTATACAGGCCTATATTATAACTCAGTGCTGCTGTTCATGTCAGAATCAGAATCAGAATCAGAAAGGGTTTATTGCCATTGTCAATGAACAAAAATTGGCATTAGCCAACCAGGAAGTAAAATTGTAAACTCTACCAAAAGGATCTAAAACTGGGGGGAAAATAAGCAACATTTTTGTGAAATCTTAATCAAATTCACTATATATATTATATATATATTATTATATATATATATATATATATATATATATATATATATATATATATATATATATATATATATATATATATATATAATATATATATAATATATTTATATAATCACAGTCTAGTGTAGTCTAATGTTGCGTTCCAGTCGTCCAACTTAGACCTCAGAGTTTCTGTGTTCCAGTCGGAAAAAAGTGCTCAAATCAGCCAAAATTTAGGTCCATTTCAGTTAATTTGACCCGGACATTGTTATCAGAATCAGATCAGAATCAAAAAAGGTTTATTGCCATTGTCAATGGAACTTAGGAACTTGCTTTGGTGATTTGGTGCAACATACAATGATGAACAATAATAAATACAACATATAGTAAATCAAAAGACAAAACAATTCAAATTTACGATAGGATAAAATAAAAATAGGCTTACTATGTGCACAAGAATTTACACTTACATTAACAGACGTACTGCAGAAAGTGAACATTTCTAGTTCATAAAGCAATGTTTGAGAGTTAATTTTTGCTTTCGCAGAAGCTCAACGACAGCACAGGAGCAGGTTCCCAGACAGTGGGTCAACAGTAGAGAGCAACTAAAGGTAAAATAACACAAGTACTATTAGACGTCGGGTGTTTCACCAAACACAGCCATGTTCAATTTTCTTGTTCAAGCTCTGAAATTGTCAGACTTTCCGAGTAGGAATTCCAAGTTGGAAGGGCGTTCCAGAGAAAATGTAAAAGTCGGAGCTCAGAAGATCCAAGCTTCGATATGCTCTTTAGGATTAATTCAATTCAAATGATAGGGTGTTGACGTCGTAATTTAGATTCCTTTTGCATTTCACACTTATCTTTTTTAATAACGATAATGACCAAAGACTAAGTACCAACAATATTTATTTTTTAATGAAAACAAATTATGACAATGTCACTTTATTGCCATTTGCTGTAAAATAAAGTTGCAGATTAAAAACAAGCAGAAGAAATCACATGAGTAATAACGACTCATTTTCAGTTCAGCCAAGCCACAGGTCAAAGGTCATGGCCCCTTGTCCTGGGGTCACTGCCATGGCTACAACAAGTGGAAGCATGGTCCTGCCATGAATCCTGTGTCGTGTTGTAAAGTATATCAAAGCAAACAGCCATTTTACAACCACCCAAACTGTGCAACAACTCCAGACAGCTGTTTTAGTGTGACTCTGACAAACAGCTTTACAAGGAGGATGAATGGATGAAACTGCAAAACAGAGAAGCGATTGTTCCGATTTTTTACAGGTGTTGTTTATTTGCCTGGTCAAGGCTGAAATCACTTTCTGCTAAAGCATGGGCGGGATATAATGGAATAAAGGGAATGATAGTGCACTTGTAGCGTCACCAGTGAAACAATCATCTGTGTGTCTTCATTCAGTCACTAAGTCCGTTGTAACTTGCCGCTCTCCTGGCCCGTTTTCTCTCTTCGGTCTTTTTATGACCCTGCAATTACTGCCTATCTGCGGTGGTAAACCTGCCCCCTGAACTGCGTTATCAGAGCGGATGGGCAGTGCAAGGGTCTCTTGAGTAAGACGCTGGAAAGACAAGGCGGAACAGGAAAAAGAACAGGAAATATTCAAACACAATAAGTCAATGAATGTCCATAACTGAAAGAAGTAAGGGGATATCAGACTTCCTCTCGGCTCCTCGTATCTTTAGTCACTAACACACTTTGACTTCAGAAGCTATTTATTCAATTGTGCGTGAAGGTTAGGGGACCCTGTTCAAACTCTGTCCAAAGGAAAGTCTTATATATATATATCATATATCTATATATATGTATAGATATATGATAATTCCGGCATGTCACCATTTTCAGAGTTAATGGCATAAAAGAGATGGATATTATAATCGCATCACAATTCAACCTAACACAATGCCAATATTGTATGAAACACATATGAAGGTTTGAAGACTTTCCTGTGTGTGACCCATAAAATCTTAGTTAGGAATGAAACAGCACTCTGCACTATGAAGCCTTTCTGCTCGTGGGCCCTTTGTGAGAAAGGGCCCACGAGCAGTCTTCTTTCAACAGAAAGAAGACATATTATGCTTTAGTCTGCTAAATAGTTATAATCGACCACCCGCTGATCATAATTGCAGTATTGTCCAAAAACAACTAAATAAAAGAAATATGTCCACTGACTTTTGATTGAAAACTGTGACACTGATTTCTGCCTGCCCATTTATAGTACGTCACAGTAAACAAAGTGACGGAACATTAAAAAAAAAT
The DNA here is from genome assembly GCA_015082035.1 of Chaenogobius annularis. Classification (NCBI taxonomy): domain Eukaryota; kingdom Metazoa; phylum Chordata; class Actinopteri; order Gobiiformes; family Gobiidae; genus Chaenogobius; species Chaenogobius annularis. The sequence continues at coordinate 1,006,298 of BJKM01000147.1, read as the reverse complement.
GGATTTTTGTTGTGCGCAAATAAAGAAAATAAAGATTACTCAAACGTGTATGAATCACTCTGAAAACAACTTTGAGTGGATACATTTTGCATATTATGTCCCCTCAATTTAAGGTGCAAATACTGTTGCGTTCCTTTAAACAACAAAGATGTCTTGTTGACAGCGTTACTTGATTTCTAACCTCCCCCTCCTGCTCTCTTGGCTGCTCTCTGGTCAGTCTATGTGTGCGTGGGTAAATGTGTGTGTGTGTGTGTGTGTGTGTGTTTCCACAGGTCACAGGGGTCACGGAGGGGACCTTGGCCTTGTGGTGTGACCTCGGAGAAAAGGCTTGTGTCTGGGTCTGCGTGCCCTGTCTGACCCCGCTGTCACAGTCTGTAGATGTGTGTCCATTTGATACAATGCTTTCGTCTGATGCAATGTGAAACGGCCATTATAACTTCATGGTTTTCAGGGTTTAGAGTCTGATTTAGATTAACGCGTATTCTAATGTATTAAGGTTTATAAAACATTTATTAATTACAAAATATAGCATTCTTGTATGAGTATCAAGAGTATTGAGCTATTATGCATCCAATTTATATTGCAAATGTATAGAAAATGTAAAAGTGATGATGATCAGTGGTGGAAGAAGTAACACATTTTGTTGCTTGAATAATAATGTGCAAAACATTAATAAAGTAAAAGTAGCACAAAGGATCTACTTAGAATAAGGAAATATTTTGAAATGCCTGTTTAAAAATGTACTCAAGAATAAAAAAGTATTTCACACATTTTGTCGAAGAGGTGAACAAAAGCCATTCGATTAAAGGTCAAAATGTTTCTAGTGGATTTCATGCATATGTTTTTATTTTATTTTTTATTATCATTATTATTTTGCTTAAAATGATGCATATTATTAAGCATTGCAGTTAATGTTGATATGAAACAGACCATTATAGATGTATTTAAATATATTGTTTTTGTGTTGTTTTCTTTTCCCTGTGTGCAAATCCACAAAGGAATTATAATATTTGATCTATAGTTTGTCCCTTCGTGTGCACGGTCCAGCCCCATGTCGTGTGTGGTTGTCAGGGGGTCGGAGGGGGGCTCTGTACAGACGAGACAGAAGTGACAGGTATTGATCACAGTTGTTCCAGTCAAGCAGAGCCCCTCTCCTCTCCTCTCCAGGCCTGTGTGCTTCAGGGAGCGTCCCGACTCTGAGTGAGTGTGTCCAGGGAGAAGGGAGGGAGAGAGGGATGACCACAATCGATGTTTGCCCCTCCGCTCCGAGCACCAGGTCAGTCTGGAGCTGCCTCTGCTTTTTCTGTTGACTGACAGAGGTAAAATAAGAGCTGTCAGTAGATATGATATATATAGCGAAAAGTTGAAGTGTTATTTCAATATTTAAACTGCAGTTTTGTTTTTATGTTAATTTACTGACACAAAATTACATATACATAAGGATCATGATTGTGTTTCCTTTTGTCTATTCGCTTTTTGTAGGACGCTAAAGCAATTTCTCTGCCTGTTATTCAGTGATTAGCAGATTAATATTGTCTTTTTTTTTTTTTTTTAACAGGACACAAAGAGAGAGAGAGAGAGCAAAAAACCCAAGAAACCCAAGATACTCTGTCTTTTATGAAATTAAATTATGACACGTCCCATTTGGTCCGGATATAATTTTTTTTTTTTTATTCAGTTATAATGTCTGTCCAGTCTTTGATTGTTGGTTCAGTGTGTCATCAATTTCCATGTTATGGCCTTCTTTCCTGTGGCCAAAACGTTCCAAGAGTATCCATTTACGCAGGAGTTTTGAGGCCCAAATACATAGTTCTGACGTTAAGTGGGAGGTCAGTGCCAAAACAATCTGCAGTGCTTTACAAATCTCAGTCCAATATTTCTGAACAGCCGGACAGTCCCAAACACACAATAATGGGTCATCATACGCCTTGTGCTCCTGCTACGCAATTGTCATTATACAATCATGCACAAACCATGCATTGTGCTGGTGTTTATATTTTTGTTATTATCCTGTCATAGCTACAATCAAACAATGAATGACAAATAGAATTCTAAACAGACAAAAAGATGTCCATAGCACCTATAAAAAGCATAGCATAGCCTTTGCATCAAGTCAGGCTAGTGCCCCTCGGTTCTGTCCCACCTCTGTGCCCTCACCCCTCTCCACAGACAAATTGATTTGCAAGGGTCCAGCGTCGGCGACCCCTCACAGCACCTTGGTCTCAACATTCATACACAGTGCTCCAAATATAACACAATGACTCAGTCTGACAAAAAGAGAGGGAAATCCAATGGGCAGTGGGAGTTTTCTTGGGGGTGGGGGTGATTGTTGAGGTCCAAAGCAGCAGGACAGAGGACTGGTGGTTTCAGGGGTCCAGCTTTTGCAAATACACACATGTGTTTATGCACAATCAGACGGGTATCTACACACTGCAAGGGCCCTCATGCCCCCTGCTCCCCCCCTCCATGTCCCCTTATCCCTGTCTGGTCAGAAAGGTCAGTGGATGTCTGGGCTCCCAAGATCCTCAGGGGCAAATGTGTTCCTCTTAAACAAAAACCTTTACAATTTCAGCGTTAATAGAGAAATGTACCATGGTTTAAAATGTATAGTGCAGGTTTAACTACATGTGGTTATGATTCAGTACACGCGGTAGAGTAAATGAATACTGGTCAGCTACGAGGACCCAGACAATACGGCCCCCCTCAAAACACCGACACAATCTTGCCCCATTCACGGTGAAAGAGGAGAGCGCACACATTCACATGGAAAACACAGCCCATTGTGGCTGGTGTTTTGTCTACACGTGATGTAAATAGCTACACTGGGGCACAAATAGAAACATGAAATGGTAACATCAGATGACAATGATGTCAGTGACGTGGCCCTGTCATTTGACTCATATGGCTTTAGTTGCACATGTTACATTATAGAACACAATGCTATTCATGCTAAAAAATATAATTTATGGCAAACTTTTACACACAATATTTTAGCTAAAGCCATGAGTGCCTAAATTAAAAAAATTTTAATCTGACAAAAAAAAAAAAATCCAATTGATCAAACAGTGAAAATAAATTATTTGCTTTGGGCAATCCCAGACACAAGCAGAAAAGAATTCTGTTGTCTGTTGTGAGAAAATGATTATAATTAACTTTTTTCAAAACAAGTCTAAAACAATAAATCAAAGAGAACAAACATAGCTATAAATAAATTGATGACAGTTAATGGTCTTTTGCATATGCTTCTGTCTGGTTCTTCCCCTTCTTTTCTTAAAGTTGCTAAGACATTGGTCCAACCAGGCACACACACACACACACACACACACACACACACACATGCTCACATGCACTTACACGTATACAACACGTCAAGGGAAGCCTCCATATCCCCATGAACCTCCTGACCCTCAGCCCGGTCCAGCCTACACCGGGACAGGAGGTATCAGGGGGGAGACACAGCTGGGGAGGGGGCCCTTCTCCTCCTTTAGTCTCACCTCACCCTTTGCTCTCTGACCCGCCACAAGGAATAGAAACAACTGCGTCTAGTCCATTGAGCACTGCAAAAAATGTCTAAAATAATGATCTCTCCCAGGACTTTCTTCCAAAGGGAAAGGGAGTAATAATAACATTATAGTCATTGAAGGGGATTTAAAAACACATTTAAGTTACAAAAGTAGCAGGATACTATATCAAAATGTACCAAGTAGAAGCTCAAGAAATATTCGACTATTGCCTTAGGTATTTACAATGATGCCATATCAGACATAATTTTTATATCATATTATATACTATAACTTGTGTATGTGTAACTTGCAATTCCACTGTGCACTTTGAAGTTTCCAGAGCAAATTTCTCTGTTTTAGGGATAAAAGTCTTTTTTGCTTTGTCTCTATAGTTTGCAATGGAAAAGTTGCTGCTTCTTGACCTCAGCCTGTTAAGGGTCCTGTCTCCACTGTGATCCTTTTCTCAGAACAACTGCCTCCAGAAATAGAGAATAAACAGACAAGTGTGGTCCAAGCAGGACAAACACAAAGATAAGTTCAAGTTTGGAGGCATATACAGCACGGAGAGCGGAGGTGAAGGCCATATTATGTCTGAGTATGTTTCACGTGAGGAACACTAGCATGGACATTATAAAAGAAGCGACTTTCATATTGATGTACAGCAGTGTTTACAAGCCAGGAGGAACTCGGAATGGTTTCAGATTTGAAAAGTTCAAATTGTCATTATTTTACAACTTTAAGGATATTTCGCCATCGATACCATTAAAGCAGCATTGTGTAAGACAGCGCCACGTTCATTACTCCAACGCATATCTTCATGGAAACAAGCAGGTAGTGTGCCCTTCACTGAGCAAAGTTACAATTCAGTTCTGTGGAGAAACATGCCCCCTCACAGCAAATGTGCATGTTTTTCAAGTTCTTTAGTGCTACGAAATGCTTATGCAATGGGGGTGTTAACACAAGAAAATATACTAAGAATTGGCAATATCCTAGAGATTTAGGTGGCTCGAACCTGTTTTGCGGGGTCAAAGTTTTTCATACACATCCACTTTCTTCTCTCCTTCATCATGCATTTTCAGCTATGTGTCTACTCCATCTTCACCACAGCAGCAGAAAAATTAGCCCCCTCGCTCTCTCCAGTGCCTCTTCACCACCCCCAGGATCTTGTCACTTTACTGCATCAATGGCATTTTTACCTGCTGCGTTGAAGTGTCGTAGTTTATTTATTCAATCAACTATTCATGGCAGTATATTTATCATTGTCTGTTTAAGTCCCTCCTGTTTGAAACATGTAGTAGTTGCCAGGGTCTTGCACACAACCACACAGCTCTGGTCTGATGTCGTGCTCTGATCTGGGTCAGCCGAGGCTCCTTTTAGGTCCATTCTCTTCTCAGGAACCCCTGCTGGTCCTACGCTCCATCCCCAACCCAGCAGCCTCTCACTTCTTCAGGAACAGGATTGTTTCCAAAGATTAGACTTAATATGAATATCCATAAACAGAATGAGACTCCCAGACTGTGAAAGCTATCAAAGACATATTTGCATCTAATCCTCAAAGCTGCCCCCTCCCATCTCTAATGCAGAGTTCACTACCCCCTTTCGGCCAGAGCTCCCACTAAAAAAAAAATACTAAACCTGCCATTCTGAGGCGCCAAAACCCTCCCCGCTTGCCCCCGGACCATCCCATCCATTCCCTAACCGTTGGGCCAGACAAGACCAGACCAATTCTTCTGGGGATTATTTGGCTTAGTGATGAATAATGGATGACCATCTCCCCTCTGGCTCTCCAGCACCACAGCTCCACCACAGCACCTCTCAATTGGCCTTGGCATCGGGCCATGCACTGGGCTGTCTGGATAGCTGCTTGGGATCCCCAACTGGCTTTGTACCAGCCCCAGAGATCTTTATGTTGATTGCAATATTGGTGAAGTATGGGCAGAGCATTAGCTGTGAATGTAGAAACAAATTGGTTCATTCAGTAGTGTCTGAGCAGAGTCATGGAAGGTTATATCCAGAGTGAAGTCTACTATTATGTTTTTTATTGCTGCAGATTTATTTTATAATGAACATTTATACAATATGTTACATTCGCATGCTAGAATTTGATCAACTCTATTGGGGATTCACTGTTTTGCAAAGATATCCAAACGTATGATCCTTGAAACCTTCTCATTATTTGTTTGGGATAGTCTCCATAAACTTGCCATAATAATCTTATGGCTTGAAGTCCATTCAACTGTCAACAATCACATCTTTGGGGTTGAATAATTGAACCCCTTTGTGAAGTTATATTTAAAAAGGATTTCACTTTTGTTATACAGTATTTTCAGTCAGAGCATTTGTTGAAATTTGTGCCAGTTTTTGTTTCATGTGGAGGTCCTGTAATTACACAAACATTAACCATTACCATATGAACAAATCTGCAATTTGACAGTTAAACAGCTAATTTTGAATACTTCTGACTTGTTTTCCAGCTCAATCTTAAACTATACTGATAAAGAATGTTGTGACGTCACATGAATGCAAGCTATGCACTTTAATCTTGATTATTCTATCAGCAGCAATGACATTGAATCACTAGGATAAAATAAATGTAACTGGTTGTCTCTCAATTTATCACTGGACATTTCTGCTGGACTTTTCTATTGGACTATAGTGCATTCATATAAGCAATATAGAATATGAAGGAGTTTCTCTCAATTGCCTTTCCCTATATATAATATCTTTCTGTGTCATATATTTATACAGCTGCGTGGGTATTGTCTGAAGAGTTCAGAGACCAGTTCCTCACCAAATTGTTTCCAACAACCTATTCCTTAGTTTACACCTTTTTGTTTCTGAGCACGAAATTTCTCTTGTGCCGCTAATGTAGGATGTTTGCATGCTTTGATGGTCAATAAAAGGCCTATAAATACAGACTAAGATGAGATAAGAGAACGAGCAATGTCTAAATATGCAATATTTCTCTGTAACACTGAAGAATGAATTTGGTCGCTATCTAAATGAAATAAAGTTACATTGTTGGACACTGGAGTGGACCATGGACCAGAGACAGCATTGAGCAGAGCGTGGGAGTGTGGGCTCCACATTGTCCTTCCCCTGAAAACCAAGGAAGCCATTCTTCTTTTCTTCCTCCTCTCATCACTGTTTTGCACTTTATCTCTCTTTCATTAGCCATGCTCTCCATCCTTATTTCAATGAAGCACTTGGGGCCAAAGCAATGTCAGGGCAGTGGATACACATACACACACAAGGACACACCTGGGCATAAGAGCGCAATCTGAAAGGACACGTTCTCGAAAGGGCCAGACTAACAGTAACATGGAGGGGGCTGAGGCTCTTTGTCCACACAGACCACCACTCACAACCTTGCCCAAGATGGACTCCCAAGGTGCACCGGGAGGAGATGTTTTTTCACTCTCATTATTTGTGACCCTTTCATATGCTTGTTTTACGTCTTTGTTTGTTTGTTTCTTTCAGGGTGAAGGAGCCTTGGGTCTTTTGGGCGACAGCTGTGCAGCAGTGTGTAGCACAGAGCACAACACAAGTTCAGCACAATGACTGACAAGCGCTTTGTTGGACAGGAGGCCCAGGATGTTCACTAAAGACCACTGACTGGCCCCTTAAAAACACTGTTTGAGGCGGTGAGGACCAGGGGAGGTGGCTGTTTGACCAATGCTCTGGCCAGTATCTGGCCAAGAGCTGTCCACTACAGCTTCTAAAAATAAGAGATGAAATATACAGATGTTGGGAGTGGTCGTACAGAGTTATTGAGTTTCAATCTCTTAATTTGTTATAATTTTGTTAAAAAAAATTAGCCCTGAAACATATTTTTGATGACTGATTCATGTTAACTAACATTTTATTGATGGAGTAGGTAATAGCATACCATTGATTTCTTTGCTTAAGAACCCATTCTCTAAATGTATCTTTGTGTATTTTGAAAAGGGCTAAGCATTAGGTATTATAATTGAAGCATTCCATTCCTTCTTAATTAAGTTTATGCCATAATGCACATGATTAACTTAAGTGTAGAAAAATACATCTCCAGTGCAGAGAGCACAAGTATGTGTGGGTGTAATAAGGTCAATATGGCAGGTCAGGCACGTGACCATGGTCTTCGAGTCCACCTCTGCCCTGCCCCTCCCCTCACTCTCTGCTCCTCTGCTCTCTCTGACCCCTGGGCCTCAGGAATGAACGTGGAGTGAACGTGGAGTGAACCAGGAGTAACGCTGCACTTCTGAGAAACTTCCAGAAACTTAACTGGCCCTCTCAACCCTCGGCCTTGCCTGGTCTTAGCGTCTGTCACCCCGGCAGCAGCTGGACTGGCTCAAGAGTGGAGAAGGGGCCCCACAAGGAGGTCAGTGTACACCTTCACACAATATCATATATGTTACCAAGATTATTTAATCTTGGTAACATATATGTTATTGTGTGAAGGTGTACACCTCTAACTTGGTCTTTTAGACCAAGTTATGGAAAAGCAGTTGGAGAGAACAAACCTCTACCCAGCAATATAATTTTGTTCCTTTCCCCATTCGTAACCCGAAATTAAGGAAAGTGTGCATATGCAGGTTGCTTGCACACACAAATGGCACTGTATTTCAATGGTAAAGAACATTCAACAACCAGTTAAAAAACTGCTCAAAATCTACAAACTGGTCAAAAACTTTTTGCTTATTCATAATCCATGCAGTAAAGCTTGAGAGGAGTAAAGAGAAACTAAGGGTAAGGTACACTTTATTGTCCCTGGAGGGAAATTTATCCTCTGCATTTAACCCGTCCTTCAATAACACTGGGGCAATCTGTCAGGAGAGGGACACATCTCCAGATCTTGAGCTAAGCTCGTATGATTTACTTATTGCGCATGTTTTGGGTTGCTGGGGAAAACCGGATAGGATAGACTAATATTATCATAGGAAAAACCACCCAGACACAGTGAGAAACATGAAAACTCTGCAGAGAAAGGCCTGGGGGGACTAGGAGACAAACCCACTTTCTTTCTGTGAGGTGAGAGTGCTAGCCACTCTGCCACTGTGCAGGAACAGAAAAATTCTAAACGTGTTAAAAATACAGATAATTACAGTTCTCTTTTTTTTTTTTTTTACATAAAATGGCTGTGGAAATATGGTCTGAATTCGGGAAAAATATATTTCTTTAGATTTACTGCAAACAACCATCATCAATCAGTCTAAGAATCCAACATGACACCGTTTACCATCCATAAATTCTGCTCTTTTGCTGAGTTATTATCGAGCCTCAATGACACTGAAATATTGTGTAGCATAAACAGACCAGAGGATGAACTTTGAACTTTTTTTCACAAGATAGTAAACAGACGCCCCGCTTCCCCCTCTGTGCTTCAGCCTCACGCATAGACACACATACAGGTGCACTCACAGACAGGCAGAGGCCACTAACTGTACAAACCTGCTTTGGTGCTCATGGAAACTCTCCCTGCGGCTGTGCACCTGGTCAGCACACCTCCACACAGACAGGGGGTAGCAAACACATGTATAGGCCCATCCTGTAAATGTATGATTTATCTATGGATCTAATAAATATCTGGATAGAGTAGACACCTTATCCCGGAAGTTGCCCTGAGCACCTCCATACAACGTAATCCTACTTCCTGTTGTATTAGTGAACATAGGGGTGCTGACCTCAAGAGAAAATAAGTTCTGCACACACTAAAAAGTCGTTTTCAGGCCGCCCAGGGAATTGGTGCATTGTTGACAGGTTGATGCACATGAACACTGGACATTTTACGCAAGTCAGTCAACTGTATCACATGTTTTAGTGGCAAGACTTTTCCCTCATCCGACTGGAAGTGCCATTACAACGGAAGTGCTGATCCGTGCCAAATAGATGCGACAGTGGGCGTGGCGGAATTAAGTTAATTGCTATCTTTTATACATACATATAATTTACAAACATATAATTTTACACAAGATATGTCCGAGTTGTTCCGGTTTTTGACCACTATGATACTCACCAACAGAAAAGAGGGGAATATGATGTGGTTTCTTTGGCCAAAATAGAGAAAATCTGTATTAAGAATAACCAGAACACAAAAAATGCACACAGATGAAAGTGTTTTGGATTAAATCCTGACGAGGTGTGGATGAGCCATGGACCGAGTGCATAAAAATGGACCTTTTTACAATTGTATAGAAAAAGATTCAATGGAACACTCCTGGACGAATGAGGGATTACATCGACATCTTTTTACAATTGTATTTTTACCTCCATCCAAACCCGGGTGTGTCCCAGTTTTTAATTTTGATCATCTGGTCACCTTAGTCATGGGGGATTGTTTAACATAAGCTGTTTGGGCATGAAAGCAAAATTTAAAAAAAAAAAAAACAATATCACCTAAAGAGGTGGCTCTGGGATTATATAAAACACACAGGTTTAGTGCCATCAATGGATGAGGCATGTTTCATAATGAGATAAATGTATTGATTGGTTGATTTATATTTGTTCATGATGATTCTTAATTTAGTTAGTTTTTAAAACATTAGTTGGAAAAAAATGCACAAATCCCAAGTCAAAAATTAAAGTTACAATTGCAGACATGTGTCTGTGTACAATTGTACATATCCCACAACGCATTCAATCAAGCAACCAAATAAACTGCAAGGAGCTAGAAAGGATGCATCTAAGGGGAGGTGGGCACAAAGAAGAGGGCACACACACTTTAATTGCAAGAAAGTCTGGATAATTGCCGGAAAACAAGAGTGACAGCTACCTGCAGCAGTAGAGGACGGGCGTAAACTAAGCCCTGTAGGTTAAACACGGCAGCCAATTGTGGCGTGTGTCACCGTCCGTTATAGTAGAACCGCCCACCGACCATGCGCAGTAGTGCTCTAACCCCCGTGTGCCACCTAGTGGGCTAAAGCAAAGCAGAGTGAGACGAAGCTAAAGATTAAAGATTTTGAACTGGGAAAAATGTTATGATCTGAAAATTGGCAAAAAGGCAGCTGAGCTGCAGTACAAATGGACTGGCCACTAGTCCAACTCGCGACAGGCTTACGCTACTGCCACTTTAACATAATAACACACATGTTTATTTTTATTTTTCGAATGTTTTGATGGCCATTTTCACACTTTGTTTGACAGGACTGAATAGTTGGAAATTGAGGCGAGAGGAGTGAAATATTTGGTAAACTGTTGGAGGCGTAGATAAACAACACCAAGGAAAGTTGCAATGAAGCTCTGCATGAGCCACACAACTACAGGTTTAAGTGTCGGTTGGATGTTGGACAGATGAACATCCATTATTAAAATGTGTCTTAAATTTACTTTATCACTTCATGTAATAAAGTTGTGCATGTTATAGTAATCACTGTATAAGCTTGAAATGCCACATGGTTCGCAATAACAGCAGAGCCTTCGGGCCCTGGTCTCCTCAATTATGACCAAGTCAGTATTTGAACATTCCTCCCCCATCAGTCATTAGCCTCTGTCCTTTTTCACTCAAGGGTCAAAGTTTTCACCCTATCTGGAAGCCATCAGCCGTACCAGTTCCACCTCTGCAAGTCTGACTCCAAAACCGTACTTCAGTGTAAGGAAAAGGATAGTTAAAAGCAATACTTCACAAGCGAGGTAACCTGTAATCTGTGCCAAGTTTTTTTTCACTGCCAGTCTTCGCACACATTGTCTCGCGGCGGGGCAAACTACGACTCAGATGTTGTGAGGGGGAGGGGAAGGAGGAAGAGAGGGAGGGGGTACTTGTGCTGTGATCCAGTTTACTATTTTGGCTGGCTCGCTTTCTTCTTGCTGTGTGGTCATGATGAGGGAGATCCGCCACAGCAGCACGCAGCAGCCGGCAGTGAGTATGGGCAGACACTGACTTGGTACTAGATGGAAAGACTTGGAGGAAACTTGTAGTTATATGTCCCTGGACTTCAACTTGGGGCATCCCAAACTTCACCAAACTTCAACTTCAGCCACTATCCTCTTGGCCTCTCTCCCATCCCCCCTCGCTCTCCTCAGACAGACACAGCTACCCTCCTGGACGTTTCCTTTCTGCTGGCCTGCCCAACAAAGGTGCTCAGTCATGTGAAACCTAATCTCCAGTCCCCCAAAACCTCACCTTTGACACCTTCAGTCTTCACAGAGCCAAAGGGGGAAGGGAGCTAGGGGGCAGGAAGGGAGGCTTTTGGAAAAGGTCACATTCCGAAGACACTGCTGTGTACCCACGTGTGTGTGTGTGTGTGTGTGTGTGTGTGTATACGTGTGTGTGCATGTGTGTGTGCGTTCCTGTGTGCGTGCGTGTGTGTGTGAGTGAGTGTGTATATATGCGTGTGTGTGTGTGTGTGTGTGTGTGTGTGCGCATGTGCGTGTGGTGTGTGTGTGTGTGTGTGAGTGTTGTGCGCGTGTGTGTGTGTGTGTGTGGAGTGTGTGCGCGTGTGTGTGTGTGTGTGTGTGTGTGTGCGTGTGTGTGTGAGTGAGTGTATATGTGTGTGTGTGTGTGTGTGTGTCTGTAGTCCATTATGTGGTTTCTGCTCCGGCATCAGCATGTGCGTTTGATTCAACAGGAGAAGAGGATCGACCGTGCTCTCAACAACTTTGTAAAAGTTGGAACGTCATGTTGAAGGGGATTTTACAATATATCAACCACAAGTACGATATTCAATATTTAGCTCGCCAAGTGGTATGTTTAAAATTCAAAATAAACCTAAAACTAAACCCAGTCTACACCCAGAAGTAAGAAGAGTTGAGCTGGGAAAAATAAATATGGACAACTCGCTCCAGCACTCTAAACCAGAACAGAACTAAATCCCAAATCATCAATTACTTTTTTGTGAACTAATGGCTTGGCTTTTATGTCCCTCCAGTTGCACTCAATTATGTAGCTTGAGTCAGAGGTGTGGATTTGCAAGTCGTGTTATACTTTGATGACTTGAGACTTGAGGTCATAAAATGGACTACGACTTGTAATTCGTGGCCTTGAAGACCAGAGACTCAGGACTTGACTTGAACTTGGAGCCCTGTGACTTGAGATGACATGATGTTGCTCCTTCAAAAATGAGTGTGTTTCGAAAGCAGCAGTCTCTTTATAGTTGATAGTTATCTGTGTTTAATTTGCAAACTGGAGCAGGTCTTTGCCATTTCTTTGTCTGTGACCAGGACATTTTAAACAAGGACCATTTACAAAAATCCTATAAAATATAAGCTGAATTCAGTCATTTTGAATTCATTGAAAGGACTTGAAACTCAAAGCGCAGGCTTGGGACTTGACTTGGACTTCAGACTTGCAAAACAAGGACTTGGTCTCACCTTCGGCTTGAGTGGGCAATGCTGAGGTGCCTTGCTGAAGGATACTATGAGGGTTGGCAGAGTGAAGCATCCATGTGCTTCACCTGTAAAACACCATCAACCCAAGTTTAAAACAGGACATTTGGCTTGAGAATAGAGATGTGAAGATATTTGATTAACTGATAAGCGCTTTCAAGTTCAAACTTTTGTAAGAACTCAAAATAATAATCGGCTTACAAAAAAGTCTTCAAAAGAAAACACAAACCTAGCACTTGAGCTACAACCTGGTACAAAGCATCTCTCCTGAGAAGGTTAATGTATATTGTGCACTGTCCCTGTCTCAGATAAATAAATAAACAAACTAAACTTAACTTAAAACCTGAATATACATTTTTACTGACTGCTTATTGTTTACTGACTGCTCATTGGTTATAGGTTAACTTTATATTCTAGAAGAATCTGAGGAATGTTAATAAAAAAAAGAAGGCTTTCCCCATATTGTATCCAGAATCCCTTCAACAGGGAAACTGTGAGGTTTCTTCTCCCAACAATCTTAACACTAAAATGTTATATTGTGACATCCACACTTATGGATGGACTTGTCCTGTTTGTGAGGAAGCACTTTGAGCCCTGAAGCATTGCAGTCTAATAGACAAAACACAGACTTTGTTTTTCAGCCGGGCCAGACCTGTAAGTCTTGTCTGGGCAGAGTTCTCCTCCTCAGATGTATGTGTGTGTGTGTGTGTGTGTGTGTGTGAGTGTGTGCGTGTGTGCGTGTGTGAGCGGGTGTCAGCTGTCCAGGGTGATTAGTGCTTTTATATTGTTCCAAAGAGGCCGGACGAACGTGGGCCCCTCTTCACTGCACTCGCACAGCTGCAGTCTGCCTCTCAAGCTCGTCTCTCCCTCACTGAACTGAAACATGCATAGGATGATGGGGAATCACCAAACTATCCACGGAACAGGGAAGCTAATTCCAGGTGGTATGATGAGGAACATGCCGATACGCACATCTGTAGCTTTAGATAATTGTAATTTGATGGACACAACCATGGTGGAAATAGTGGAAATATTACTCATATACTGTTGTCCTGTCTACTTTTTTTTTTACATCAGATGCCCTTACTGAATATTTCATTTAACCTGGACGTAAAACTGTAAACTATGACTTGAGCAAGAACCAAACCAAACAGGAAAACCAGGATTTATCTCTCCCCTCATTGTGCCAGTTTTGTTTAATGTGGCAAAGTAATAGAGATAATAACCATAAACCTGGACATAATATGTGTATTTAAAATAAAAAGCAAATTCCACCATAGATTCCTGCCCCGTTCTTCAGCTAAATTTTGAATTATGGGTAAGGTTGTGATGTCAATGTGAATGCAAGCAGAACAGCTGTTAGAATAGGACTGAGTTGCTTATGATTTACATGTAGAGAATAGTGAAATCGGGGAATGATGGTTCTTGGGCAGGATTTCCCAGGTCTCCCTGCTTAAACACACAGGCAAGTCAGGACACACAACAACATGGACAGGGAGAAGGAAAGAGGAGGGGGTCTTTATCTGTTTGTGAACTAGTTTTGATTAGCATAATGAACTAATAAATTCTTGCCCTTCAACAAGGAATCTTTGTATCCCCCTAAGACAAGGCCGAAATAAATTTTACAAATGAGCAAAAGGACAGTTATTCAGAGGATGATAGGAGATTTAAAGCCCACATAACAAAGTTGTTTCATTTTGTTGAAAGAGTGGTGACTGTTGCCTTATGACTTAAGGCCATATGTCCACACAAGGAGAGGAGGAAGGGGGCAGAGGACGCAGGCAAAGTCCAGCAGTCAGCTATGGGAAAACTATGTCTGCAATGCCCGGGTTGTTTTTTGGCTAGATTTGTGACTGGCCATTGTTGCTCTCTTGACATTGAACTTGGAGCAGTGAGAGGGGGCTGGTTGGGTCTCAAACATTAGACATGTTATGCTGTCTGCGTCTCTCTCGCTCCCTGCACCCTCCCTGAGCACACAGAGCACCCCCCACTTCCTCACAACTCGCCTTTATCTTAACTGTCAACACCTGGCCCGAGCAGGAACCTCTCTGTATCTGTGAACTTTAATCTGGCCCCGCTCTGCAAACAGCGCCAGGCTTGGACAAGAGAGCCATTAGTCTGTCATGTCGCCCTCAGTGCCTCCACAACACACCAGGAAATGGAGAAGAGAGAGGGTCAGGCAAAAATAGAGGAAACAAATTGAAATGTAAAAAGGAAATAATATAAAGTAGCATAAATCTTAAAGGAGTAAGAACATGCCAAAATAATACTGTTCCCTAATAATCCTTGTAAGCAGAGGTGCAAAACAAAGCAGGTATAGATTATGTAACTTTGATTTGATCAGTTATTATCATTGGATAATGCTCTCTCTTTGGGGGTCAGTAAGATCTGAAAGTCTACATATGGAATTATGGGTCATTCCATAGGAATGAGTGATTAACGTGCCGCACAAACTTTACTAACTACTAACTTTTGTACCATCTTGTGATGTTCAATTTGTACACTGAATGTGTTTTGTTGCCTGCCTGGCGACTGCAGACGCAAATTTGCTTTGTAGCTAATTTGTCAAATAAAGATTATGCAGATGATTTTATAGTGCACTGTCCTAAATAAAAAAAAAATGTTGTCTCCCAACGGAACCCCACTGTTAATCGCACACTGTGTGACACTCTAAATACATGTCTTTGGGTTTGTGAATAAATACTAAATTATTGAATGTTAATTTGGGTTTAAAAACTGAAATAAATGCATTGTTTTCCAAAAGCGTAAGAGTGAGTAATATCTATAGTTGAAGTATTTGGAGACCTAACAACACTAAAGTGGGCAAGAACAGAGAACAAAAACATTCAAAATATGTGTGTAATACTTCTTTTATTTGAGACAAAATGGCTGAGTGACAGAATAATGCAGACAAGAGCTGAAAATAGAGTGGTATCTCCGTAACGGAAAATAACAACATTAAAAAGTCAAGCAACAACTCATTAAGATTGGTCAATGACCTTTGGTCATCAAACTGAAAGCCATCTGAGTGACAAAAGGAGTGGCCTGGTTCAGCTGTGCTCCGTTCACAACAGAGGACCGTGTGTGTGTATGTTATAATAAATAATGTCGACCAATGATCAGTCAACTTCAAGTTCAGGACAAACAGATCACAGGATGAAACAATGTACCACAAAATTATTTGCAATGACTCCATACCAAAATGTCTTTGCTTGTTCAGAATATGCCTTGCATATGAGATGTACCATCAGTAATTACAAAGCACCTTGGTTTGTTTGGCAAAGAAATAAAATGTAAACGAAAATCAAACCAGTTTTAGATTGAAGATGAATCGATTGCATATGACAAAAGTTTTTTGTTTTTTTTGTCTGAATGGCTGGAATGTTTTAGGTGGACAGTACAAAGTTGGCTACCAAGAAAACCCAACAATAGCTTGTGATACTGCATATAAAATGGCAGGAGAGAAAAATATATATAAAACAAACTAAACGATATGTACAACCACCTGTTTTCCCCTGGTGGGGTCACTCCAGTGGGACTGCCTGAGGAGGCCATCACATGACCTCTCACCCCTGGAGATCACCACGATTTATTTTCAAAAACATACGTATTTTCAAGCATACAAAGTATTCACACTATATTATCCTGCCAAATTAAGAAAATATACGGTGGCAGCTTGTTGGGGTTTTTTTCACTACAGAAAAAAGGATACACTGAAACCTTGAAAGAGTACAGGCAAACAGTAAAAAATACAGGCTCCAACATAAATACTAGAAGTGCCTACACTAGTGAACATTAATTTCAAATACCATTCTAAATACAGAAAGTAGACCATAAATGTGATGGACCATAGGAACAGACAAACGTGTGCAGTTTCCTACGTCTTTAAGTTCTCTCTATATATTTATATATCATAAATCTCTTCCAAATTCAAATTTTATGTTCAACCTGAAGACATGTGTATAGTAAAGGCAAATAAAAATGAGACATGTTCATTACAATTCATTACACTGTGAGCAAGTCAAGGCCATCACCAAGACAAGAAAGAGAAACAGCACTAAACAATTAAAAAAAACTTAAATAATGATCTCCCCTAAAACAGAAGTTTTCAAATCCACAACAAAAAGTACCAAATAAAGTCCATTTGCTATTCTGTACTGAGCGTTTGATGTCTATGAAGCAGGATATTTTTATGGCGTTCCTGCATTATACCATCATAAGCCAAGCTGGAGTTGGCTCAAGACAAACATGGCTGGCAATAGTTTCAAGTCTTCTTTTTGATTTTTTTGTATTTTTTAAATGTAAAAGAAATGACACCACACTAATCTGTCAGCATAAGAGCAGGATTTCCCTTGAGCGTCCAACTGTAAACTGGGAACATTAAACAGTGCACATATTTAATACCAGATGTAAACCTGGTGTTCATTTATACTCAACCGGCTGTACCTCCGATTAGAGAGACAGATACAGAGACAGGCAGAGTCACAAGTGCTATCATTAGTAATGACAGGGATGGAGATTCAATATCAACATGAGGACTAGAGCTTTGCTGCTCAAACACAAATGAATGGATGAAAGTTTCAAACTAAACTCATTTTTTGACATTTGATGTGGATTAGATTATTTCCAATAGGATTCAATATAGGAGTTATTTAAAGTTCCTAATACTAAAGCAGTAAAAGTAAGCGCTATAAGGATATAACAATTGAATTGTAAAGACACCTGGTTACCCCACACCACCCACGACCCTGACCCTCAACCCCCGAGCCCACCCCCAAAGAAATGGTCTAGCTTAGAGCAACTACAACCCACTGTGTGGTCTTCAAGTGACTGCTGCACCAATGCTGATGGGTGACACACATACATTATACGGAGCTAATAAAAAAACAAAACTTTAATTTTCAAAGAGAAAAATTAAGAGCTTCATGTTGGTTAAATGACTCAATAGTACCCAATAGGAACGGTACACTTGCACCAAAAATAAAACCTTAAAGAAATTTCCACTTTGAGCATGTAACATGCAAGCAAACATAAAGAGGAGCAATGAGTCAGGCAGAAGATGATTCAATAGAGAAAAGAGAAATCACTGTTTAGTTTGAGCTGGTTCTGTTGCTCTGCTCAGACGCTGTATGTTGGACAGGTGCTTGATGCAAGGACCTGCTTTTCACATGTACAAAGTGGCCTGTATTAATATATAGCTGAAACTCTCGAGCTTATAGCAAAAAGGAGGGTTAGCTAATTCAGGTAAAGGCACTCTCAGTTGTCATTTCACACCATATTGTTCATGTCATTGCAGTTTTGAAGAAAGAAGTATTTTATGGCGCTCGTGCCTAGCATCTAATAGGCAGCCCAATTTCATATAAATGTATAGTATATATCTCAATCTTGCATTGAAAATCTTTTACAAAGAGCGTTTTATTGTGACCCTGCTTTTTGATGTTTTGACTTGACACTATCCAATATGTAAAACACAAAACTGTACATGATATGTAAAACAGTATGCACTGTATGCAGCATGGGTTCTCATAACTAATTTTTTGTTGAGGAAAACAAAAGAATAAACAGCTACACTAATATAACCAAACCCACCAGCCAAGGACATGTTCTCTCTAAGTAGCCAAAACACACTGAGCATGCTGTCCAGTTACAAAAAATACAAAACATGTAAATTATTGCACAATAGAAAGGCTCACTGTATTGCCCCATTGATGGATCATGCATTCAGCTTGTCCAATCTGGGACGTTAACGGGGAAGTATATGTCCAACCCTGTCGTCCACTCCCCTCACTTAGTGGCTAGCTAGTGAGGGTCACTGTTAGCCCAGAGTCTTTGTCTACTCAGACTTAATGTCATTAGCCAGAGGCCGGTCGCTGTGCCACTTCTTCATGTGTTTCTCCAGAGTGCTGTAGACACTGAAAGGCATGTGGCAGATTTCACATTTGTACACATCTTTACCCATCTGTCCGTGGGTCTTCATGTGGCGCGTGAGCTTGGAACTCTGAGCACAGGCGTAACTGCACAGCTCACACTTGTACGGCCGCTCTCCTGTGTGACTGCGCCTGTGCACTGTCAAGTTACTGCAGTTTTTAAAGACTTTACCACAAAATTCACAAGTGTCACTGCGGCGACCATCTTTAGAGCTGGGCCTGCCGTTTCCACTACCCCCGTGAGGCGTGCTGGCCCCACTGCCTGTGCCGCTGCGTCCTGAAGTGACACGCTCCCCGTCCAGCTCACCAGGGGGAGTAGAGAACCGCAAACTGCCGTTTTCCGATGAGTGCTCAGAAGAAGAGGCAAAGGGCGATTGTCTTGAGTCTCCTCCTGAAAAGCTAAGGAAGGGGTCTTTGAGTTGTCTGGAGGCAGCGTATCCCGCTAACCATTGGGAGTAGACGTTGTCAGTGTTGGGGATGGTTGGGGTGGGTGGGTCAATGTCTTTCTCCACTTTGATGCGTTTGGACAGAGGGCTAAGAGAGCCAGGACTCACGCCTCCTAACAGTTTACGTGAAATACTGTCAACTGTTATCGGCCCAATTCCGTTCATGGGAGTAGTGGCTCCGTCCTCAGCCCGGTCAGACTCCATGGCTGAGTCCTCATCTCCCGGGTCCCGCGATGAGTTCCTGCGATGTGGGTGCAGAGCTTCACTGTTCTGGTGGTGCCGGGCCCCCTCCAGTCTCAGGCTGAACCGGTAGTCATTTCTGTCATCGCTTTCAGCAACACGTGGCTTACTCTCTATCTCGTCCTCCTCTTCCTCCTCCTCTTCTTCCTCCTCCTCTTCTTCCTCCTCCTCCTCTTCCTCCTCCTCTTCCTCCTCCTCCTCCTCGTTTTCTCCATTCTCTGCCATCAGACCGTTGTTTTCATGCTTGAACTTGGCCACCACAGACTTGAGTGCATCTGTAGCACTGTTCATAATGTCGCTGGTGCCGGGCTCAGGTGAACTGGTGGCAGACAGACCGTCCTCAGACTTGGCGTTCATCAGGGATTTGTTCTGGCAGTGGGTTTTCATGTGCCTCTTCAGTTTGCTGGCTTGGGTGCAGGCATGGTTACACAAGTGACACTTGAAGGGCTTCTCCCCAGTGTGGCTTCGTCGGTGAACGATTAGGTTACTCTGGAACTTAAATGTCTTTCCACAGAACTCACAAGACTTTGCCTTTAGGGGAGTACCTGGTTGGACAGCATTGGAGCTGGCGTTGGGGGTGGAGTGGGATCCGGAAGGAGACTGCGAGGTGGACAGAGGAGGTGTGGCTGAGAACGGAGGCTTGGACCCAGGCTGGAAAGGTAAAAGACGTTGCATAGGGTTTGGTCTGTTTGGGGAAAGAGGAGGAGAAGCGCCGGCTGCGTTTCCAGCCAGCTCTCGCAGACGTCTGGAAAAGTCCATGGTTTGAGGAGGCTCAAGGGGCACAGAGTTTAGCCTCATTACTCTGTCGAAGGCGCTAGGATGGTGAGTGGCCAGTGCCAGGTCATCAGGGCTCAAGTGATGTCGAGGAGGAGGACTGAATAAAGGTGGAGTTCTGGGGTAACGTCCCTCTCGAGGGGTGGAGGCAGAGTCCCGTCCTGAACCAGAACCTGGCATCCTCAGCAGACTGTACGGACTGCCTTCAGCCAAGTGGACAGCATGCATGGGAGGCTGAGATGAGGCACAGTCACCCCCCATCCCAGGAGCTGTGGCCACGCGCGGAGTGAGTGGGCTCCCTGGCTCACTTTCCAGGTAGATCCGAAAACCATGAGTGTTCTGTGCATGTTGGAGCAGGAACCAGGCACTGGTGAAGGGCTGCTTACACGTGGTACAAGTGTAACTGCTGGGCTCGTCTTTATCTGTGGGGCAAGAACACACAGGAGATATGTGTTATTAATTGTGATATTAAAAGTTGTAATGTTCAAGTTTTTAGTATGATGAAAATAAGTGTTTAGTATGTCTATATTTTTATTCAAATCAATATTATATTCCATGTTATACCTCTTGCTTAAACACAAATGCACAGTAAATATTTGTTTTATATTAAAAAGCTCAATTAAATACAACCCCAACGTAAGATTGAAAATAGCCAATTTGCCAGCAAGAGGGAAAGACTCACATAATTGCCTTTGAACGGCACTTGTACAGTGACCCGAGATTTGCCTCACAATGCCCACCTAATCTCATTAAATGCAGACTTCCCTTTCTGGCACCTTGTTTACAGAATTAAAGAGGCTGAAGTGGGAAAAGTATCTGATGCTGCATATTAATAGGGGGAGTCACATGTTCATAAATTGTCGAAGCATTTATCGTCAAAAACATGAACGTTCCCAAAAAACCAAAACTGTGTACCTATTGGTTGAATCGGTCGGTGTGTGTGTGTGTGTGTGTGTGTGTTTGCGTGTGGGAGGTTCGCAAAATGCATTTCAAGCATTACTTTTCTATTTCTGATATTTCATGCTTTATGGATTTATTTAAATCCTCTCAGGTGAATAGAGAAGGGGAAGGGGAAAGCAGAAGTGAGAGATATGCAAAATACGAAGCATCCGTCACTTGCAAATGCGCTCCCTCTTTCATCTCTGGGCTTTATTATCCTTTCTTCTTTCTATTTCACTGGAGGGCATTTTTCTCGAGACATTTGTACACTGCACCTAAACCTGAGCTGCAGCAAGGAGGCAGCGCCAGCAGATTGTGTTTGTGTATGCACAATGCCTACAACACTAGATGGACAGCCGTGCATGTTTAAAGGCGGCGGTGGCTAAAAGACAAAGAGGTGAAGACGCGGAAGAGAAGCTGAGGTCTGAAAATGGAGGAGTAGCAGATGAGCTGTCTACTGTTGTGCGCTTGTACTTTCCATTGAGTGTCTACAGCCCCCTCCGAACAATCTTACTTAAAGACCAAATCGCAGCATAAAATGTGCACCCAATCAAACCTCCGCAAACCTTTTTCTCTTGACTGAAAAGAGTTGGAAGGGGGGGTATACTAGTAAATTATGGATCATTACAATCTGCAAAAATTACAGTTAATTGCTGCCACCTGCAAGGGGCTTTGACCCACTATGGAATTTTTCCATCATAAAAAAGCCATTTGCCCGTACACGTTTTTGGTCGTGGTTTTCATAAGCACAAATAAAATGTGCCCACTACATTGGCTTTAGTTCAGTGTGTACAATACCATTATGCATGTGCTTAGAGGCTTGTTTCGCTCATAAAACTGCAATAATCACGCCCTTTTGCTTTACTTTGATTCATTTCTGCCTGTACACATTTCCTCGTCTTAATGGGCAGAAACAAAACACATCAGTATAAAGTGCAATACAGAGTTTTTAGTTTTTGCATTTTGTAAAAGAGAAGTGAGAGATGCCAAGGGGGCAAACAGCTGTGTCCATCAGAGAGAAGAAAGCGCCAAGGCATTATGGGAGAAAAAGAAGTCGAAAGAGTGAATGAAGTGTAGCGTGAAGGAGACACTTCCTAATGACAACCTACCACATGTTTGAAGGATGCCACTGCCACCAAACAGCACTTCAAAGGCTCTAGTCGATTCATTTTCTTACGTATCAAAAGCAGAGTGACCGCTTCTGTGTAATCACGTCCCATCTCCGGGCATTTGGCTAACTGTCCTCATGCCAAAGCAGAGGCAATAATTGTTATTCCTTTTCTGACAGGGGACAGGCTGATGGGCATCTGCAGCCTGACCAAAGGATGACCAAAGGATGCCCACTTTCACAACAATGCCAGAGAAGATATCTAAATAAGCCCACTATTGTCTGTAATAGCTATCCTCAAAGGAATGGAGAGACAGTTTTCAAAAGGCGAAAAAGACATTCTGACAAAGCGTTTGATGCTCTTGAAGGTTTTTGTTTTTTTTTCTTCCAGAAGAGCAGAGTAAAAAAAAAAAAGACTGATCTTATACAAACTAGTCTGTCCTCTAATGGAATAAAGGACATCCACATGGTCTGGCCTTCCTGTTCTATAGTTCCCCTTTCTAAGTCAATGGCAAGTTTGAGAGCTAGGGCTAATGCTAGATCTCTAGGTCCCTTTGAAATAGGATCAGCAGTGACGAGAAGCCACAATGACAACCCGGCTGCCATTTCAGAGGGATGACTGAAAGAAGGGACTTTAGGGGAAGAGAGAGTGATGCAGGAGGTAGAGAAAAGCGGAGAATGAAGAGGACAGAGCTGATGGGGGATTCCTCTGTTGGAGAAAAGTAAAGACGTGGATAATCAGAACAGAGGGAAGACACGCAGCAGAGAATAGCAAAGGAATAGGGGGTTATAAAGACTTGTTCAAAGCCATTTCAGCACATTGCAGCACAAAGCGAAGCAGGGGGAGGCTATTACAGTGGCTAACAGAGAGAGATGTCAGGCAGAGAGAATATGATCTGGGTAGTGAGGAGAAAGGCCCACAAAAATCACAGGCAGACTCACAAAGGTCCAAAATCCATAAAGGGTAGTACTCGGTACTTTGTACTCCAAGTTTGTAACAGCATTTTGTTGACCAAGTGTTTGTCAAAGTTAAATTAGAAAGATCAACTATCCACTGGTATCAAAATTTGAGTATATCGTTTATAGAAGCCAGGGCTCTTGCTTTGTATAATTGTTATCAAATGTTGTATGCCTAAGTGTGTTTTATGTATTTTTTTTAATGTTATTAGTTGTTTTATTGTCTCTGTATTTATCTGGATATCCTGTTTTTTTGTTTGTTTGTGTGTTTGTTCTCTTGCAAATGAGAGCTTGCTCTCAAGGGCCCTTCCTATATAAATAAAGGTTATAATAATAGTAAAAAATACTGCAAAGAGCTGATGAAAAAAAAAAAAAATTAAGGAAATTTTTTTCGCACTTTTGTGATTCATTTTACATACTTCACATTTGCCTGATGAGTGAAGACATATTTTAACACATTTCTGTTGGATTGAGATAATATCGTCTGGCTATTGCTATCGATATACAAAAAATATATTTTTCTACATATTGCCTACCTCTACTCACAAACAGCAGTCAAGTGTGTTTTTTATCAGATGAAAAATCAAGGCACCCACAGGGCCTCTTTCTAAACAACTTTTTTTGAACAAACTTTGCAGACTACCTTGACCTTCATCTTTTGGTTTGTCCTTGACCAGCCCATAACCAGACCCTCATATGTGGCTCTCTGTGATATTGGTCATTTAGCTAATGGAGGAACAAGCTAACAGGATTATCTTGTGGTTCTTCTAACAGAAGAAGACGTGAAGAGGACAACACAAGGGGCGCACACAGGGGATGCAGGATGTCACTGTCTGTGCAAATCTATTGGTCGCCCTGTGGCTCCCTCACACAACCTGAGAGATGATTATGCTAATAGCAGGTCTTTGCCAATATTCATAAGTGTTTATAGGTGTTGTACTGAGTGCTTTGGGAGGATGGAGGCTTGTCAATAGGATGGCTCTTAAGGATGCCTGGACCGCAACTGCAGTTAATGTGATTACGGCGCTGTTTATGTCATTAGGGTATTCACAGTCAGGGATTGGACAGAGGTGAAGGGTGAATGCAGGGGTTGGAGGAGAGGCAAGGGCAGGAGACAAGACTGCACTTGATGGTAATGGTGAAGAAATTATAAAAGGGACTATATGGTTGAAGAAATTATAAAAGGAACTAAGTGGCTAAAGAGTGGAGCCACGTAGGACTGTTCAGTGTTCAGTGTTGAAACAATATCAATAATACTGATTTATTTTTTAAAAGCTTACATCACAATAAAGTTCGCCTCAAAAGGTTGTACAGAAACATAACAAGGGCGCAAGTATTCAATTATACAGATAAACATCCATAAAAAATGTACTCACGTAAAAGTCAAAGTACCCCGTATAAAAATCTACCAAGTAAATTGATTGAAGTGCAGGTTTAAATTTTTACTTTTAGAGTAAAAAGTAAAAGTAAAGTAAAATGTGGTGATCTTCATAAAGAATTGATAATTTTCTCAATGTTTCCAGATTTTGTTCTGTATATTCAAAGCCAGCTCAAAACCTTCTGGCAGGATGTCACCATGACCATGTGCTAAAATAGCCCCTCAAACCATCCAGAAAGTACTTTGTACTTTTTAGCCCTTTAAAGAAATATAGAGGAGTAGAAAGTACTGCTACATGCACTCAGATGTAGTGAAGGAGAAGTATTAATTGTGAAATTTACTTGACTTAATATAAGTATACCTAAAAACATTAACTTAAGTAGGTTACAGTACGTTTACTTTTGTCCTTAGTTACTTTCCACCACTGCATTTCATTATATCAAGTTGCTCAAACTGTGTATAAACTTCCTTTAAGTTTGACAGATAATTGCACCTGATACCCAACTTTTCCACAATTTGGGTTAGGACTGAGGAAAATATGCTTCCCCAAAATGGTTTGACAGCTGATAATGCAATATATTTTGATGGATAGAACCGGTTTGGAAATACAGTTTACTGCACAAAGAGCGAGCAAAATGACCCTAACCTTTTGCTAGTTTCCAGTGTGGACCCTGGGCCTGTACAACTCTGGCTGGGGTTTGAGTTAAACATTGCGCAATTGGAAGAAGCTGACCACTGTTACTGCACAAACTGTACAGGGAGACACTAAGTAGAAGTGCAGGCAAAGAGGAGGAGGGGCAGATCTGATGATAAAGACAGTGGTGGTCTTTAGGCGACTGTGCCCAGAATAAAGTACGCTTCTGGCTGTAGCTTTGTCTCCAATCAGACTTTCTCACTTCTTACATTTCCTGTTCCCTTCTCCTTGTACTGAAAGTCGATAAGAGCAACAGTGGAATGTAGGAGTCCACCTGAACCACTGAGGAGCCATTACTGAGGTGTAAGTGAATGCATGCTCCGACCACAATAGACAAACAATGTGTCTTTGTATGCTTGACCCAGATGTTTTGCAATATAGTCTTCTCCGTAAAGTATGAATAGCACAGTTTGTTGTTGAGACAATTTATGGGAAAATGTGTTTCATGTAACAAATGTAAGTATATGGTGAGCTATTTTTTACAATGCGCTATCATAATATTTGCTTATATATATATATATATATATATATATATATATATATATATATATATATATATATATATATATATATATATATATATATATATATATATATATATATATATATATATATACTTTAGCTTTTATTTTTTTAAGGATATTTTAAGCAGTGTGGTCAAATTGTCTTGGATTAGGGTTAGGATTTGAGCATATGTAAATATAAAACACATAGAACAACAAAACATATAACACAACACGACTATCAATTAATAATCATCTTTGCCGTTTCCTTTTCTGTGTAACCCTCTTCTCTTTGATGTTTTCTCACATGAACTGCATTTGAACTGACCATCACTCCGTGTATGCATTCACCCATTTTCACTGACCGCATCTGGACACTTTGTGCTTGGCTGCAGACCTCACAATAATCCAGGCCAGTTGTGTTTTAGATGTAGATCATTATTTGCTCTGTGCTTAGCCCAGTAACAGAGGGAGTCCACATTCTTGTTGTTTTTCATCCCAGCTAATGGTACAGTGAAGAGACCTCTGGGTATCTAAGCATAACCAGTCTAATTAAATGGGCCGATGCTTATGTAAGTATCCATAGAGATTATTTATTTAAACAGGCTCTGCTTCATGGGATCAACAGCAGCTTAATGTGCAGTGAAGTGGGTATTTAATAAAGGGCCCAAATCAAATAGTCAGTGTCAATTTTAGCGTGTGTCCAGGTACAAAGACTTAATCAAACATGGGGTATTTTTGGACCCATGTCCCAGTTGGGAGTCTCTGTCTTCAGAGGGACAATGTCCAAAATTCTGTCAAAGAAAGAAATCTTTCAATTGTAGAAAATATACTAAAATTTTCATTTAATATTAAATGTAGAATCAGAATTGCAGTATTTTTGAAGAAGATATGCTTTATAGTAGTATTTAATCTATGACACCAGAGGTCCATTATTTTATATGATCCAAAACGACTTAATAAAAGAAACAAGTCCCCTGACTTCCTGTTAAAAACTATGGTGGGTCACCGTATATATATATGCGTTGTCACAAAAAAGCTTATGGAAAGATTGCGAGCTCTTAAAAGGTATTTTTTGCATAATGTGTGCTACTCTACTCACAGCGCAAGCATTATGCAAAAATGACTTTTAAGAGCTTTAAACCATGTTATAATAGTTTTCCTTCTACTTTATCTAGTCAGAGTTGTATTTAGAGTGATTTATGTATGTTTGGAAATGTTTTATTGGTTGTAATCTCAAAATGTAAAAAATGGATATTAATATGATGGCATTTATAAATATCTTATAAGATAATAAGTTCCAAGTTCTCGCCAATACACAGTTTTACCTTTCGGGCTAAAAAAATGATTTTGAATTTCAAAGAAATACAAGTTGAATGTTAAGATTACATGGATATGCTACAATATTCAGATGCAAACAGTAGCTGTCTCTCCTCTGTGCATCATCCTTGTCTGAAGTGCACGGACCAGATAGCCTCCACAAGACACGGGGCCAGCAGGCAGAGCCACACTATCTCTGCACAGCTCAGCTCATGACAGGCCCGCGTCCCTGCAGAAAGGATGGAGAGGGACCAGCGAGGTCGAGCAACAGCGCATTTCTGCATAAATCTCCCCATAGATAGCATCAGGAAAGGAGAAACAGGGGAAAGAGGTGGGCAAGCGGCACAGGATGATAAGGCCCCGGGGCAAGGCATTCAACACTGTCAAAACTGTTTCATCTCTGCCTATTGGATGAGTGGAGCGCGTTATGAGCCTGCATACCATTTGCCAGGACAAGATCCAGCTTCACCAGAGCATAAGCAGACCCTGATCTGACCTTCCTGCTTTAAAACCCACTCCTTGGGTTTTACAGGCAGCCAGGGAAATGGACAAGGCAGCCTGAAAATACGGCCATGGAGATTAGATGTTTGCATTTCAATCCCTCCAGAGCAGAGCCTTTGGAAAAGATTCAGCAAAGTCCCCCACAGTGAGTTTTAAATATGACTCGCTTTTCTATCGGCAGCCATTTAGACGACTACAATAAAGGCAGTGTGGCTGGAGAGCTCTTGGTAACAGCAAGTGTTAATTGTTTTTGTGAATTACACAAAAAACAATGGACTCTAATCTAATTTCAATGGGAAACTAGCCACTGAGCATTTAGACATACACAGAATTGAAACTAAAATGAGTAAAATGCATTTAAAGTTGTTCTTTACAATAAAAACACAAATATTATTTCATTTTTTTCCTAAATGAATATGTACTATTAAAAAAATTGTCTCACAGAGTCATACCCTTTAGGCCAGAGAATTATATATTTTTTCCTTCGAAATTGATAAAATTCTCTTAACTTTGTAACCGTAGCTTGAATTCTTGAGAAAGAGAGAAAGATTTTAGCTTTCTCACAAAACAGGACCCAGTGAATCACAATGATAACCTTTCAGTGGCTACAGGTCGTATGATGGTTCATCTGAGCACAGCAGTAGTACATGTTCAGTCATAAACTAAACAAAAACTGTATTACATCAAGACATAACATTGATAACAGAAGCAGACTAGTTATTTTATTATTGTTCTTACATTGTACCACTACTTGTTGGAACTGCCTATTTCTGCTTGGAAAGACAATTTCAGATGACCCTGACTGTTTGTTCCTCAACACATCCTCAATGTCCTGCCAGGCCCACAAGCAAGGCCCATCATTTAGATCACACTGAACAAAGGCTGTTTTAAACATGCAGTTATTTTTCCCTGTGTCTCAGCACCTCGGGGTGAAAGGACCAGGGCATGTGAGCTCAGGCCAACCATAGCAGCTCGTTCTGCATTGGGGCCGCGGGGCTTTGTGGAGGGACAGTGCACTTTCAAACAGAAGGGCCAGTGTGTATGAGTGTCCCGTGGCCCGGAGCTGTGGAGGCTGAGGGTTGAACACGCGTCCCATCTGCTGTGTGTGACTGTGCGCACGGCCTTCGAGTGGTTAAGGAGGCATCAATAGCTGGACTCTTTAGATTCACAGGGTATCTTTGGGTCAGATGTTCCAGCAAAATCCATCTTCCTTAGTTAAAAGTCATAACGCAGAATCAAAGTTCTTTTTTCTGGCATGTGGAGCTGCGAACACAAATCATTTTCCTCTTAGCATGAAACAATTTAAGGTATTCTTTAATGTTACTGAGGGGATATTTGCTATATGAATTTGTCCTAGTCTTCAAAGTCATCGAGGCAATTTGTCAGCCATGGTACAGGGTAAAGGGACCTTTTTTTTTTAAAATCTATGGTTATAACAAAATGTTTTAGGATAAGGAAGGGAAAGTGTATAGTTTGGCATTATGTTTCTTCCTTTCTGGCCTCTCTAGACTCATTACTGGCCACTGCTGACGTATTACAAGGCAGAATAATTTTAGGTAAACTTAATTTCTTTAAAAACTTGAAACTTGTACTGGTGAATGCAAGACATTTTGTACCAAGCACTTAGCCACTAACCGTGAGACCTTTCTGCCCTCCCCCATTCCATTCACCCAACCCTCCATTCCCAAACCCATTATTAATTCATCGAGGAAAACAGTGCTAGGACACTTTTCTACTCGAAACGCTTTCCAAATCCTGATTAAAATTGCAAAATGGCCTCCTGTTCAGTCCTAATTCAACCCTTCAGGATGATCTGAGAAAGACGAACACGACAAAGCAAGGCACACAGTTTCCTACAAATGCTTACTTTTGTCTGCTTCTATAACTGCATTAACTTCAGGTCCACAAATGTAACTAAAAAGCAAAAGTGGGGAAAAGTTGAATTGAATATTGACGTCATTATTATTATTTTATTTTTTTTTTAATTATTGAGGAGTAAATGGTTAGTTATATTAAAGATCAACAATTCACTCAGCTTGACAATGATAGGATCAGCACTATACAGTTTATACACGTATAAATAGTGCACAATTTCAAAACGAAGACCCAATATAGATTATTGGTCAACATGAGTCAAATTCCATGTGTATGTCAATATGTTGGGACAGTTAACTTTGTGGCATTGTAAATCCCTATAAGAATAATGTTTAACGCAGCTGCCTGTTCTCAGCACATACCCACGCTGTCACTGGCCTGTTAAAAATACTTCATGTACAGCACTCTAACTTATATTCTCCCTGGAGGTGTGTCAGGAACATGCATATAGGCCCTAGCAATAGAGAGCGTGATATTAATTAAGGTAAGCCAACCTGTAGGTTACTTTGTGCCCAGCTGTAGAGCATAAATCAGGCTTTTAACGAGGCTAGGACCTAAGATCTCAAACCGTGCTGGAATGCTACCTGCACAGCCATGCCAAAAATCTGTCTGGGTCCAGGGCTCCTATAGATCACTATGTTTATAAGGGGGGCTATAGCCACCTACCCCGGGGATGGAAAGAGGGGGAGCGGCACAAGGAGTGCAGAGGGAGGGTGGCAAAAGGAGAGCAAGTGCTATTTCTACTGGGTCACTGGGTTTCCCTTAATGCATTGTGTATGGCGCAGATATGCCTATATCTTTAATATATTATAAACTTCATTTCAAATTCAGAAGCAAGGAAATTGTAGGGTAAAAGACAAAACAAAAACTGACAGACTTGTGACGACGTGTAAAGCTTGAGTTGAGGACTTGATGAGTGTGTGTGACAGAAGGATTTATTCTGGACAGCTGCAGAACAAGACACACATGAACACTGACAGACTGCTGGACCGACAGGCCGAACCCTAGCTTCAGTCCACCTCAGAGCCATCTTTTTTGCACAAAAAGCTCTACGACTCAGACATTCCTCAACAGGCACTGGCATGTTCTTTTTCTAATAGAGCACCAGGAGTTTTGCAATTCAATAGCAGTGTCTGGACAGCTTAGCTGCTAAGTAGCAGCGTGAAGTGTGAAAATGTGGATTAATGACTTATTAAGTAAAAGCTGGAGCCAGATCTCCTCTGCATCACCTGAGGTTTATGAGCCAGATGTTTGTGCATTTCAGACAACTAAACTGACTATAAAGATTTTACACAAGGAAATGCTGGAGTTTACGCTTTAAAAAATGCCCATAGAAGGACAAAACTAGCTCTTTATGCTGATGCAGCCTAACATTAATTTTGTTTCGTTTGTTGTACAGTATGTATGGTACAGGACATGTGTCCTCTTCTCATGTCTCTTATAGAGTGGCAGGAATGCAGCTCCTTTCCCTGGCAGCGCAGACTCAGGTTCTCAGAGATCCTGCTGTTTGGAGGGAGGCTGACACTGAGGTCACCAGGCCGTCGAACCCAACGACTGCTTGTGTTGCATTCCCAGAAATGAACTTTGGGTTTTCACAAGGTCACACTGTAAAGCCCCTATAGGATCATTCCATACATGTCCAGCTGATCTGTTCTGGAGACTGTCCCAGAGGGGAAAGTGCTAGGGAGCGCTTTAGATGGCCCGATGGCTATCTCCTGTACCTTTGACTCCTGCGCATAAAGACATAAAAAGATATGTTTTCTCTTAAAACACATGGCCTTTATTGCCCTCGTCCGGTTTCATCACCTTTGCTGCACACAGAGTGCCGCTGATGAAAAGAGGAATTAAGGGCAGTGAGAGAACAAGGATATTATCTGGAGGGGAAATGCAGTAGGAGCTGTCAAGAATGGTGTAAAAACTTTGGAGAGCAGAAGAAGAGAAAAACAAAAGCGCACTGGACAGCCTCACACTGCAGCGGCCCATTCTAGATTACATTAGAGGCAGCTGCTGCTTTGTGTGATTTCATGGCCCATGCCCAAGAAAAAGCTGCTAAAATTTCACTTAATCTGCTGCAGAAACTCAAGTGTCTGTCAGCCACTCAAACACGGGGCCTAAAAGCACCCTCTCGGATAACTAAGGCAAAATATCTCTAATAACATCTCTCTCCGTGTACATAGAAGCAGACATTTTGTACATGAAAAAACTGTCCTCACTGAGGTCCACCGTCCTTCTGCTCCCCCTTTATCTCCACCTCCTGTTTATCCTTCCAAGTCATTAGCTTATTATGGTAATCACTAAAACTATGATGAGTGACCCGAAATTTCATTTAGCCAGTCTACTTTTAACACCAGATGACAACGCAGCTGGCACCATCAATGTATTACAATCAGCAGTCTACATTTTTGGCTAATAACAAGATGTCCATAATTGCTCAAATGTGTTTGTTAAGTGCGACATTAGATAAAGTTCTACATTTTAATCACATTGAAATAATACGATTCTTATATTTGGTCATCCTTGCAGCATCAGCACAAGAGCGCTCTACAGCAGTAACTGACACAGAAGACCAAGGCTCAGAAGAGGCTCATTTTCCAGAGTTTAGCTCCTGCAACACATTTATTTCACATTTAGGCAAGTTCAAACTAAAGTGCATTAACAAAGTT
Source organism: Chaenogobius annularis (assembly GCA_015082035.1). NCBI lineage: Eukaryota > Metazoa > Chordata > Actinopteri > Gobiiformes > Gobiidae > Chaenogobius > Chaenogobius annularis. Next base: position 974,170 of record BJKM01000147.1, on the reverse strand, counting down.
TAGCAAGCTGCTTGTCCAGTAAAAATGTTAAACGAAAATGCATATTAGAATATTTCAGAAGACAATTCTGTGAACTTAGGCACATAAATAGTCAAATGTCAAATAGATAAATGAGTTCAGTTCAATTCAACATATTCTTGTAAAGTCCAAAATCACAACAGCAGACACTTCACGGTTGTTGATTTGAACAACATAAAATCAAACAATGAACCATTGATCAATAAAAACAAGTAGATTAACCAAAATTCACAGGAATGGATGACTGTTCCAGAGCATCCCCTGTCCATAGGCCCTCACACTCCACTGAACACTCATTGTGCGTCACATCAAGCTACTATTCTCTCATTCACTTACAGGATCTAAATTGCAATTTGAATGGCTGTAATTATCAAATTGCAAAGACTGCAATTTTTAGAGTACTATAATTTCCTCCACAAACAACTCAATATTCTATCTTATTCTGCATAAAAACTGCAAACTGTGGATACTTTTGTTTGAAGTTTGTCAGTTTAAAATTTAAAGGCTTATTTCAGTATGTTTGTCAATTATCCTGGAAGCATTTTAAATGTGAACTTTGAACAGAATTATATTATCAAAATGTAAATCACAAATCCAATCGCAATCGCTACACTTGCCATAAAAAATAGGAATAAAAGATTTACTATTGTTTCAAAAGGATTTCTTGGGCTAAAGGTGAGTTCAATGCATTTCAATTTCGATTCTAAGGAAAATACTCGATTCTCAATACCACAATGGGAATTAAAAATGCTCTTATTTAGGTCAAGGTTTAAAACAGTAGACTCTAAAACTGTTCTGCAAAGGAAACATTTTGTTCCGTTTATGATTTATTTTTGTATTGATATTTGTTCAAATTAGTTTCTAGGATTGATACTAGTTATAGAATCGATTAGAGACAGATTTTCAATACTTTTGACAACCCTAACCACAGCTCACTGAATAATGTTAATGAGCGTACTTTCAGTTTGTGTTCAGAGTGACAGTTAATCTTCATTCAGATTTCTTTTCATAATTAATTTAATGCAACTTATTTAAAAAGTATTGACAAGAAGCAAGACAGAAACACTAAGCGGCACTAATGAAGACATAGCTAACAGTGTTGGTGGGTGGAGGGGGGCGGGCGGGCCAGGGCAAATTAACCTTTTTAATTGGAGAGTGGTAGCCCTCTTTGGACCCTGCAGTTGGATCCAGAGTGCTGACAGATGATGAGAAGGAAATGGCAGGCCCATTACAGGCAATCTGGCCACGGCACTTGGCAGAGAGCAGCAGAACCAGAGCCTTGGGAACGCGGGCCACGTCCAGCCCGGGAAGGAGCTGCCAGATCTGGGCACGCACTGGCACAGGAGGCAAGGCCCACCTCAATAAAGGTATAAATGGAGAACAGTTATCTTGGCACTTTGAACTGCAGGGTAAAGGTCTGTCATAAGAGCTTTCTAGTGTGATAATAAACCACTACCTGGACAAAAAAAAGAGAGGTTTGAATGAAAACCAGTTCTGCAGGTCTGAAAGTGACACTGCTGTGCAATAGCACTTCTAATTTGGCTCAAGTACAATATGTTTCTGCTATGAGGGAGAGATAGGTCGAGCATGGATAGCTGCAAAAGCTCTGTTTACGTCTGCCATAGAAGGAAAACAAACATCAAGGTCAGTGAGTCTCGCAGATACATACAGCCTTAAGGAGACAACCGGACTTAGACAAAGCTCAAGACATGAAGTAATATGAAACGGCTCCTCTGTTCCACTTATTTCCAATGCTGAATGAGTACCTAGTTTCAATACTAGTTTTAGTATCATTAGTATCTGATTTTCGATACTTTTGAAAACCCTCTCTAGTATACATTATATTTTGCTTTCTCAAGTAATATAATATAATTGCAGTACTTCCACCTTAATATATCCACCTTCATTTTTTGCACCAAACCCTGCACTGCAATTTGAAGCAGTGTGGAATCATGCTGTGTGTGGTCACGGCTTAATCCTGTTTTACCAGACTCTCACTGTAACATCTCTACCAGGTCAATATAGTAGAGGGAATCGTTTTGTCTCCATACTTTCTGTGCATTTGCTGCATTCATTGTGAGACATGACCCACAAAGCAGACATGCACTTTTGCGTTGGCCATAAAAAGTAATACAATGGGTGTCTGGCTGTCTACAAACTGCTTATATATACACACACTTTACGCTTGCAGAGCCTTGTGTATTAACTCACCCCTCATCTGCCACTGTCCTCTCACTTTCCCTTTGTAAGTGTCCATAAATGCACATACGCATACAGACCAGACACATGTCCGGAGAGAGCAGACTACCATCTGGGAGCAGTGGCCGGCTTTGTCTCAGGGGGTGAAAGCACAAGTGCGACCCCCTCTTCAGCACACACACACACAGGCACAGAAAGCATGCACAAGGCCCTAGCATCGGCCCCCGCCTGCCACCCTCCCCTCCAACTGCTCCAAGTGTGAGAGCTCTTCTCATACAATCTGCACATATACATATGCAAATGTGCAGGGGGCATCATCACACACACACCAGCAATATATTGCACTGGCATTAGCTCCAAAGTAGCCACGCAGGATTTTTTGGAAAAGAAAACATGGTTCTGAGAAATAGAGCAGAAGCTGGAGGGCTGGAAGAAAGACCAAAGAAGTGGGAAGATGAAAAGAAGAACCTTCTTTATAAATAACAAATTAATGTGAGCATGTGTGAAATACATGCAAAGCAAATGCAAATGGGATTGCATGCATTTACATGGGCCCACATATAAACATGCACACAGACACGCACAGATTCATTATCCATGTTTGCCCCCCAGCATGCATGTTATAATCCAGAGAAGAGCCTCTCTATCAATCAGCAGACGTCGCTGACACAAGATGTACCAGGAGTGTCTGAAACAAACTTCAGTGTGAGCAGGAGGTCCAGACAGCCCACATGACGCTCTTAAACCCTTGATCAGTCTGTAATGATACATGTCACTGTGTAAATAATACAGCTACAATCATGGCCATTCCCCCATGCCAATATAACAATTTATAAAAGCTAAGGAAAACTAAATTTGTGTGGCAAATTCAGATATGCATATCAGTCATATCTTTCTACATTGCCCCCACAATTGAATTGAATTAAAACAGAACAATTCAGGACAAACCGTGCCATTACTGTTAAATATAAAGTCGTATTTAATATTTTAGATTCTCACACTATACTCTTCAGCCTTCTTAAATGCTAAAGTGACTCAGTTGCAAAGTGTATCTGAGTTCATATTAAGATGGTTACCTGCACCTGAAGCTTAGACACAATTGATTATTTATAACTTTTTGCCTTGACTGATATAAATATTTTGACATGATATTCCCATTTCTGCCATACTATATCCCATGACCTATGTATGAAGCTGACACCTTTCTGTGCTACACAATACACCATCCATTATGTGCATCTTCCAGATCAAATTCTCTCCTCCCACTTTTCACAATTCTCATGTTTGCTTTAATGTTTTCAGAACACAATAGCAGGCGCACTGTTAAGCTCATGTTGCCCCATCAAGAGCAGAGCAACACACAACTCTTCCCGCCCTGTTTACGACCGGATCCTTTCGTCTTTCTCTCCGTTCCCACGCTCTCTCGCTTCTCCTCCCTCTCCTCTGTATTGTCCTGCGGCCTAACAGGTTAGAGGTGCGCTCTGTTTCCTTGTCTTTAACAGTGGACACAACAGCAGTGAGAGGAGAAAGAGCTTGTCTGTGAATCTGCTCTTAGGCCCGCCAGGCTAACCACTCTGAACTCATTCTGACACAGGTGAACCAGAGATCTGTCCTTCTTCGCCTCTAGACAGAAAGTGAGATGGTGGCATTTGGTCCGCAGCGGGCAGGTATCAGAGGTGTGTGTGTGTGGTGTGTGTCTGGCTCCCCAGACCTTTGAGGCCTGGACCATTGCCAAGTTCATCTGTTAATGGACAGCTATGAGAGGCCGGCCCTTCCCCCTCGCTCCCTCTGTTGTGTGTGTCTGAAACAGCCGTGCCTGCTCACGACCCCCCCTTAACCTCCCCAACCCCCAGCCAGGCCTGCCCAGATACAGACCCTTGCCTTCCCTTCGCCTGAAAGCTATATCATTCCCTTTCTCCCTCCTACCTCCCCCTTCCCACTGCCCCCTTACACTATGTGAGTCTCCTATTCAAGATAAACACTGTGCTTCAAGTTCAGGGGACACCCAGGGACCCTTTAACAAAGCCATCTATCATGCTGTCTGTCCACAATTCCTCTGGCCATAGCGGGCCATGCTGCTGCTGCTGCTGCTGCTGTTATGTGCAATGTGTCTCCTACACTCACACAAAGTAGACACACAGCAGCCTGCAGTTCAACAACTTGGATTTACGTTCAAACTTTGTCTTTTGTTTTCCCATCGTGTCTGGAGAACTGGAGAAAATACACATGCGCTTTCCTCCTAATAAAGCTTTTCTCCTTTCGAAACCCACGGCTCGAAAGCTCACGATGGTTTGGAGAGCAGGACTCCACTGACCCCTCACAGTCCCCTGAAGTCACACACTGCAGGATGATTAACCAAACTGTCAACAGCCTAATAGTCTGGGAATAAGAGACTGACAGTAGGTCCAAGAACTCACTGTAAACACTAGACTTTATGAATGATATATTATGACTACGGGAGACAGCAAGAAACAATGGTCTCGCAACATTTCAGCAGTAATAATTCACATCATCTTCTGTATAGAAAGTGCTACATGGACAGTATCCTCTCATGGGGAAACTCTGGTCTAAACTGTACGATAAAAGTACACTTTTTACATTTTTGTGGGTTTGAGCAAAAGCTTTTGGATTCTTACAACAAAAAAAGATGTTGAATGAAAAAGATGAGAGCCCTAATTAGAGGTGGGCAATATATAAAAAATAATCATAATATTATGAATGTTGTTTGAATGATGTTTTGAATGATGTTTTGAAGATATGCAACATTTTAATATCAAGGGTATCGTTTATAGTTTAAAAAAAAAAAAAACATATAGTATGTTGAAAACATTTAAATAAGGTATAAGATTATATATCTGCACTTTTGTGATTTAGTTTACAAACATTTCACATTTATCTATTTTTATAAAACCTCAACGAATACATTTAAAGAATGTTATGACACATTTATGTTGGGTTGACATAATATTGTATGACTATCGTTATCGTTTACCCCTAGCACCAATTCTGATACATTTAAAGAAATATTGATTAACGTACACTGTCCCTTTAAATACCAAATTAATACATAAAAATGATCACATTGTTGAAAGTAGAATTTTCATAGGAAAATGGCTATTAAAAATAATGGACATGGTAAGTGTACAAGCACTTTCCCCCCTGTTTCAGTCCCATGCCCTCCTCTTTTGGCATGTCCCTCTATGACACAGCCTCCACCTCAGCAGCAGCAGCAGAGAGCGAGCAGCACCAAAGGCCCAGCAGCTGTCCTCTGTAGCCACTGTGAGAGGGAGAGGGGGGAATGGCCTGCCGGTTTTAGCCCGCTAAATTATCCATTAGATGTTATCAAGTTGTAGCAGGGCGATGCCATTCTGCTAGGAGGCATCAATCTTTCATAAGTCCCAGGCATACAGGCGTACGTTGGGATGCACTGGCAAGAACCTCCCCATCACTCCAAGCACTCCACCCAGCCAACACAGAGCACTGCACGCAAACTTGGACATGGCCGCGCAGTCAAGAGGACAGTCAACAAATATACATGTACAAGACAGGTACATACAACTGCACTCAGCTGTACCTCTGCCCCAGGAAGCAAGCGGCTCTAACTTTCCTTTTAGAGAACCTTCAAAAACAAATCATTTGGAGCCACAAGATGATTTTGGTGTTTTTCTGGCCCTTGTGCTTCTTCTCCATTCTCTGTTTTCCTTGCCTTCATCACCGTCTCTCTGGCTTTACTCGGCCTGGCAGGCAGCAGGGGCAGACGTGTTCAGAAAGCACTCCGGTAATGGGCTAATCAAAAATGCAAAACAATTGGCAATTACCGCGCGGGGCCCTAATGGTCATTAGAATTTACAACAAGGTAATGAACTGAGAGTCAGCTCAGTGCATGCATATTCATAAAGCAATCAGGCCTTTGAAGATTAAAGAAGCGCTTCAAATTTAAATGAGGGTGCCAGCATGTTATCAGTGAGATTCAGCCTGCAAAAGTAAAGGGTGCCTGGGACAGGAGAGTGCATTTATGAGCCTACGTGTGTGTGTGAGCGTGTCCGTGTGTGTGTGTGTATATATGTGTGTGGGAGAAAGGAGGGTAGGGTCAGTTCGGTGCGGGAGGTGCAAGTATGTGTGTATTTATGCATGAATGCTCAAGTGATTGTGTTGTGCGCCGCTGCTGGCTTGTGCCCGCCTGCTTTCTGTGTAAGAATGAAAGCACAGAACTGTACACCACTAGCCTTGCATTGCCTCAAGTGATTCTAATACCCAATTTAAGACACTCTTAAAAAATGAATGAACAACCCTATCTCATGATCATCATTTAAGCGATGTGGGATTCAAATGTGAGATCAAATGTACAGTTAAGCTATTAGGCGGCAATGAGCTCTTAAACACAAAGCCCCCAAGGATTATGCCAACCTATTAGTACACATGCATAAAGAAGTACAGCAATGCAAGTCGGATATCTCACACATACACAACGCGAAGCTGCGAGTTTTCACAAGTGTAACGTCAGACGCTGGGGCCCGCTACGACTATCTCTCCTGGTGCAGTGATAAGGCTGGCGAGACACAGCTGTAGTCGACCACCCACCCACATTACAAAAGGCACGCACGTATTCTGGCTCTATCGAAACACACCCACAGACACCCGAGCAGTGAGAGGCCAAGCCCACTTCTGCTGAGGGCTGTGGCGAGACAGATAGTGCAGGACTAGATAGTGACCAGAGCCTGACGGGACGCCCTTGTCTCAGACGCTCTCCCATGGCCTCAGCGCTATCACAAAGACAAAGCAATACAGGTCTGCCACTGCACAGAGGACAGAATGCACAAGATTAGTCACAATACAAGTACAGGGTGAGAAGACTCTAAACTGATAAAAGTTTCATTGTGGGTAGTTTGTGGGAGCTCATTCGAAAGAAGAAATTGGAGAAAAATTATATAAAATGCTTATTTAATGTTGTTATTATTTTTTTGTATATACATAACCACTTCACAATCAAACAGGCCGAGTCTACAGGGTTGCAAAAGGGTGAAATGCAAAATATTGTATTTACACTGCTTTGTAGTCAGGTTAGTCTGGACTAGGGCTGCAAGATTAATTGCAATCGAATCGAAATCGCATTTTGAATGGACGCAATTAGCAAATCGCCAAGACTGCAATTTTTTCAAGTACCATCATTTCTTCCACAAACAATAAAATGCCTTGTCTTATTTTGCATAAAAACGGCAAAATCTGTGTTCTGAAATTTGTCATAATCTGTCAGTCTTTTTGTCAACTTTTCTGGACGTGTTGAAATTGTGAGCTTTGAAAAGAATTCCGATAATTAAAACGTAACTCCCAAATCTAATTGCCTATAACAATACAACTACTCGTATTACTTTAAAGCACCACAGTGCAACACAATACATTTTTAACAGGACAAACTGCTCCTTTCCCAAAACTCAAGTGGTACTTATTTTTGTGTCCAATCACAATGTGACTCAGAAGCGAAAATGCAACTATATTTCTTTTGTTAATTTCTGAAAACTAAAGGCACAAGCTACAGCAAACTGCAAACTGCATTTGACATTTTTCACCAATACTAAAACAGGGTCGGAACTTTTTACAACAAGAGTGATCGGCCAAGTACACGTAAATAGTGCAAACATATTAACGACACAAATGCCGCATTGAAAGAGCATCTGAAAGACCCTTGTAAATTCTCTACTCTACATTTCTTTGAACACCAACCATGTTCCACATACATTGTACATCTGCCACACTAACTTCCTCTGTCATCTTTGTTTGCCACTTTCTAAACTACAGCTGTGTCAGTGATACTTTTTTCCCCTGTTTCTTCCTATTCTGTCTAAAAATAAAGTCATTAACCTGCAGGTGGTGGAGCTGGTGCTGGCGTGACAGGCCCTGCCGCTGTCAGATGACCTGCTGCCCCTGTGATGTGACTGGCTGCCACACTATTGACAAGACGACAGCACAGACACGCTTAGCCACGAGGATACTTTTTCATCCTGCACCGCGCCGCTGTGGACAAACAAGGTTGTTTCTGTTGGGCAGCCTCATTTGACAGTACGAATTGAAAAGACTTTGGAAGAGTATGCGCTTGTGTGTTTGTTTGTGTGTGTGTGTGTGTGTGTGTGTTTGTATGTGTGTGTGTGTGTGTGTGTGTGTGTGTGTGTGCCGCTCTAAACTTGCGTGTGTGTGTGTGTGTGTGTGTGTGTGTGTGTGCCGCTCTAAACTTGCTCTGTAGCCAACTGTGAATGAGTGAGAATGAGCTTGAGAGGATGTTGGAGGCTTTTAAGAGGTGTAGACATCTTAAAAAAAGTAGGAGTTTTTCTAGTCCCCAGAGATTGCTATGGGAGCTTTGAGGAGGAGAAATGGGGACAGGGAGAGAAGGGAGAGAGGAAAATACGGATCATATGTTTCTGACAGATTTCATCAACTCAAAACCCACTGTGAGGCCACCACCACAGTGCAACAAACACAAAAGAAAAGGCAATTGGCATCAGTGTCTATGCATCCGAGGGGCATACAAAGAGCAGGTGTGTCTGTGTACTCTTGTGGGTAGGGTTAAGTGGGCGGACGCTGCTTGTGTTGTATGTGTGTGTTGTGTGCATACTTGGACTAGCCTCCACCTGAATGGCCCGCGGCGGTGGTACCAAGGCTGTTAGAAGACAAACAGACACACAGGAAGCACAAGCAGGAGCCCTGAGGACAGCTCACACACACTGCTGCATACCTGCCCTTAAGTACACACTGCCTGTCAGAGGCAGAGACAGGAGAAAAGACTGGACCTGGAGATCAGAGCCAGACAAGCCTGCAGAGCCAAACATCTATTTGAAAAATGTAAAGGGAGCAATCCCACTAAAAATAGCAAGTCAAATGCATCTGTGCACTGCTGTTAACGTCTTTTATTAAAAAGAAAAGAAACAAATATTTAGAAAATCAATGCACTAAACTGGACTGCTGGTGTTCACTTTAAAGGTGGCCATAACAAATGACATCTATTTGTACAGATTTTATACCAAACAAACTGCGACCGTGTATCACCAAAACAAATCTTGCGTCTCCTTTTTTTGCAGTGCTAAACCGACTGATTTGGCAAAAAGTTGTGTCCAGATAAAGGGATGGGCAGTGCCAACAACTTGATTGGGCATTGGTCTAACTTACCAACTTTAAACTTTTCTTCTTATAAGTATTGCAAAGATTTATAACTCTCTACTACCAATTCCCCATGTCTCTTGTAAGTTTAGGTATAACACGACAAGCTTTGAGTTCACTTTTCTTCCTGTTGCTAAAAGCCAGACATAAACCTCCACCTCACTATAACTTCTGCTTCCTGAATCCACAAAATCTCACTTTAGGGCTCAAATACTTCATACCTGCTAACACACAAAAACACATCAACGTTCAGAATATGTTTCCCTCTGGGCCCGGTGCTCTGTGCCAAGTCTGGCCTGGCATGGTCCACAGAGGGGTGTCCTGAGGCGAGGCCTGCCAAGTCAAAGAGCCTTTCATGTTCAGCCTGTAAGCCCAGGGTAGTAAAGCTTTAACAAACAGCCGATACATGCACACTCCTCTTTCGAAAACGCACACACCATGGCCATAAACTGTTTAAGTGCTCCAAACCACACTCTCCACATATTCACATAGTTCAATGATGTAAACAGTGAACCCCCGATTGCAGCCAGAGCCATTAAAGCTCAATTCAACAAGAAAGAAAACCTTGACCAGTTCCTCTACACGGCTGATTTTTACGAGCTTAAGAAAAACAAAAATTTCCTTTATGAAAAATACATCCACACATCACTCACTGAAGAGCGGTGCAGCAAGCCAAAAATAGACTGATCTTATCATAGTCAAGCTCGACTGTGGGATCAAATTAGAATCAATTTTAGAGGACAATGGGGTGCTTATGTAGAAAATATTAGCCAGTGTCCAATAATTGCAATAGCCAGCATCTGCGCCTTTTCAGTATCAATTAAAGTGATCACAGAAACAAAAGGCCCCCCCCACAGGAGAACCCATATGCCTGAACTAAGACTGGCAATAGAAAAAAACCCAATATAGCTACCACAGAACCTCAACCCCCTCTGCTCACAGACTGGCCACACACTGCCCAGCCCCCCAGGTCTGCTCGGCCTGACACATATCCACCGTGTATATACTTATGAAAGCAAGGCAGAGGGGGGGGGTTTGGAGAAAGGTGGCACGGTGCCAATAAGGAGCCTTCTAAATACCTTTGTCTTCACTATAAACATGGACAAACAGGAGAGGCAAGCCACTACAAGAAGAAATATTCTTCCAGTACAGTACAGTAAGTGTTGCAAAGGAAAAACAAGGAAAGGTGGTTAGCATAATCAACTCAGTATTGATTGGGAGCCCAGGTTACATCGAAGGTCGGAGTGGGAGATTGTGGTGGATTTGAGCGGCTACAATGGTCTCAAATGATCACTTACTAAAAAAGAGATGTAATTGCTTATAGTAAAGGCAGTAATACAATATATGTTAGTAGTAAGTCAAAATAACAAAGTTCTACAACTACACTTCACTATGTCCCTTGATCACTTGTAAAAAATACTCAGAAATAATTCCAAAATGTGAAAAAATACAGCTAATTCTCACTAATCAACTTTGGGTATGAGTATACATTTTTAGGACTTCAGGCACTTAAGTAGACTCCCTTTTACCGTACATTGTGGTTTATGTGAGAAACTGTCATCTGCTCTTTTTTCTGGGCCATCCATAATCTGGAGACAAGCGCTGGTGTCCCTATGCATATCTTAAATTGTTTATCATGCAAATGATGGCACACAGGCAGCTCTGCCCTCTTGTAACGGCCCAGGGCTCCAGACTGCAGCCCTTAGCCCCAGCTGCAGCCACAAGGCTACCAGACGCAAGTAAGCTGCCCCAAAGAGGGAGTCAATAAACCCACACTATTTTTACGTTTAACCATGCCTCACTAAATATGTATCCACGTATGTAGTATTTCAAAATGTAAGTGGAACGTGCATGCTGTCATTTGTATATAATCGTGCAGGGATGAGTGTTTTGAAGAGTGTGTAGTGTGTAGTGTGTACCTAGGGGTGCGTGATGTTGACAAAAAATTCAGATCAATCAGATCATGATGTCACTCCAACGCAAATGTGAAAAAACATCTTTAAACATGTTTGTTGAGGTTTCTTTATCAGACATATGTTAAATATTTGTAAAATAATCATAAAAGTGCTGAAATATCATCATAACCCTACAACCCTCACAACAAAGTGTTTTTTTTTTTTTTTAATCCGCTCTTTTTGTAGTTTTTTTTTACTATAAAGGATTTACCCGATATTCAAATTCAGCATATCTTCAAAACAACATTTCACAATATTATTTAAATTCCTTTATATTTCCCACCTCGATGTGTACCATGACATGGAAATATATTTGATATGTAAAAACTAAGAACGTCACTAGTTATGTAAAAACGTTTGATGAAAAATGACAAATCAATTATTAAAAATATGTTTTAGACGAGCACGCACAATCACAGGGTAGAATGAAATTATTTGCAGTTACTACTCAAATTTTGGTCGAAATAAAACCTTAATGAAAAATGATTCGGAACATATTTTGGAACTTAAATTATTGCTGTTCATTTTGCTGATTTATATGAATTGTGTGTTTGTTGATATTGAAATTAATTATAAGTTTGCAATACATGGAGCAGCGCTAATGTGAATTAAGATGCATGTTGTTGGTGTCATCCTTGTACGGAGCGGGTGAGAGAACATGGCAGTAAACATATGGGCATTGGGGTGGCGTCCTGGCACCGCTACTCTGGATCCATCAATCTTGGCAATGAAAAAAAAAAAAGAAAGTGGCGGGGGTGGTAATAGCTTTTTTGCATTTGACTGATTTGATCTATGTTGAAGCTGTATCTTATTTCTCCACAGCCTGCTAATCCTACACACTATTCATTTATTCATGAGCAAAATATGTGGTTGGAAACATAAAGTCTATAAATAAAAGCCTTCTTACAATGCTACTGACCTTATGATATCATGTGAACTGCTGATGATCTAAATGAGCTTGTTCAAACATCTGACAAGGCCGAGAGGCATAATAACTGATGTGTGTGTGTGTGTGTGTGTGTTTGCGAGGTCCAAGAAGTGCTAAATGAACTCATGAAAAGTGGTCATTCTATTACAGGATGAGAGCAAAACGCAGGGTTGTCCATCTTTAAAATGCCTGACGAATACAGTACAGAAAGGATCATTATTCTCACGCTCAGCTGGAAATTGCCTCGAATGAAATCAGAACGGCCATAACAATAACAGCTATTTGCCACATGATATTGGCTCAAGCTAGAATTAATAAACACTAAAATGGTGCTTTGTAAATCCGGTCATAAGGGAAGCGAGCTTGTTTGCGCTACAGTGTCATTAAGCCCCAGTGGACGGCCGACAAGCACAGCAGCTCTTTACCGAGACCTTAATTACTCAAATCAAAGAAAAACACTGACAATTAGTGACTCCACAAATAAACGCTGCTTTCTTGACAGCTTGGCGTAATTACATTCTTTTCAATCTCTTTTTAATTTTAGCATCGGAGTGAGTGTTCGCAAGGCGCATATTTGCGGGAGCTGGAGATATGACAGCGTAATAAGCCAGGGAGGGCTAGAGATAGGGCCCTCACTACCACATAAGAGAGCCGGACGAGGCCACAGGATCGGAGCGCATCTGTGAGGCAGCACCAAGACCAGCTATTTAGTTGCTCCTCTCTCGTAATCTCTCTTTGTTTGTCTATTTCCATGTCTGCAAATGTTTCCTTTTCTCACAGTCATTTTCAGGGAGGCTGTTCTTCATGTGGTTAAGCATGGCTAGCTCTAAATGCAGTGTGTATTTCCTAACACTTCACGTGAAAGTTACTACCACCATTTCCTAATGCTGGCTTTCTTTCTGTTGTTTACCTGTTATGTTCTCTTGCTTGGGGATTATTCCTGGCAGCGGTGCGGCTAAACAATCCTCATCCCGTGGCGACACTTGAACAGCCACCTCCACGGGATGGCATGTTCTCCTGGGGTGCAGCTGTGTCCGTGAGTGGGACGAGGACGTGGACATGGGCGAGGCGAGGGGGGAGGAGGGCGGCCTGTCCAGAGGTTTGTCTGCACACAGGCTCCCGTGGCACTGACGTCTCTTATGCTCAATGAACAACAGGATGTCTGACAGGGGGAAGCGGGAATGACACTGGCCGCACGTGAGCAAGTCCTGGTCCCCTTTGAGAGGTTCACCCTGAGCCACTCCGAGCCTCGAGGAGTCCTGCGAGTCTTCATCTGGTGGGACGCCTGAGAGCGGTTCAGCTATGTGGATGAAAACAAAGCAGAAGTGAGAAAGGCTACTTGGAATAATGTGTCAAATACAGCGTCAAGGAAATAAGGTCACACATTGTAAAGTGCATAAAAACTTTTAGCACACTTCGATAAGGACTAACACAATGAGCTCGCAGGCAGCAGTCAAACGATTAAGTTGCTTGACCCTCTTTATTGTGCTGCCAATCTCGCTTTTTTAATGAACCTAACACCTCTGAGAATCAAAAAATAGATTCTAATTTGAGTTCAAGATGATTGGACCCCATTTCGTTAAAAGTGCTGGGATCTTATGAACCAAGGTTAGACATTGAGGGGTTGGATGTGGAGTAGGTCCCTGAAGTACACAGGAGGAGAGAGCAGAGGGAGAGTCTTGAGACGAGGAATCTAGCTTCGGTGTGAATGGCATTGAACAGCCGACTGGGATGCGGAGATAAGATATGATGTATTCCCGCAGTCAGTTGGAGCTTTAATTCAGAACCAGGTCGGACGAGAAGTTTAGTGAGGGATGTGCTGGAGAGACCCTGCTCGGCAGCATTAAAGATGAGGGAATTTTCTCCTATTTTACTCCTGCTTATCTCAAACCAGCTTTGACACAGAACGAGGCAAAGTGTCTGAAGAAGGGAAAGATTTCCTTCAAAGCAATCTGACTTACACATAAATATTTTTATGTTTAAAACATATAAAGTGAGATTTTTATGACAATTACTGCTATTAAATAATCTAGATGGACCAACCACTAAATACACTCTGAATTATAAAATAGGTGACAAAATATTTAAGATTGCATACAAAATACACTACAATACTAAATGAATCCTACCTAAAATATGTCATGAGCATTCAAACTTTGAATTGAATCTGTTCATATAGTTCAAGTCCAAATAACTTTCTCATGTTATAATGCATGAACATTATCGGGATAAATACAATTAAATACAATTAATATACAATTGCTGTTTATGCCTGCCTGTGCTTGGTCTATCAGCATCAGTGGATCAAGTTCAAGTTCATAAGTGGGACATATAGAGTACACACAGTGCGTCCCCTACTGGCTACACTCGTTTTGACGCGTGCACTAGACCACTACACATGTAGATACAAGCAGGAGACACAACTGGCTCAGAAACTGCAGCGGCGTTATTAGTGAATCAAGAAAAACACAGTAACACACCAATAAACAAAACGGAATAGGAATGAATAATTGATTAACTTTGCAAGACTCACTCCATGTGCGCTCTCCAAACATAAACAGTTTCAAGAAGTAAGAGTCACTTAGGAACTCGTAAAACCAAAGGATTTCCCTTTGGGTGTTTTTTAAAGAAAATTACAAACTACAATAACTACTGCACTATGTCTATTATTGTAGAGTAAAATAAATTATCAATATTTTATCTAAGTAACTTAAAGAATATCACAACTATTGCATGCGTAAACTAAACTGATGTTGACACGATTACACTCCTTGTCAAGCATATTTAAATACATGTAAGCTATAAATGTTCAGAAGAAGAGACCACCTTGTAACTTACTCAAGTCTAAAGTTAAAAGCAGCGACAGCGTTCAAAAAGGCAAAGGTCTCGGGCTCTAAAGAGAGAACCATTTAATAACGAAATAACCTTAAAGTGTGCCTGATTTAAAACACACAAATAGGACTCTTTTTCTTAAATCTTTCTCTGTGGCCTATGGTGTAGTAACACAGCTACGAGAAGTCACTAAAAAAGTTGCCCGCACACGAGGAAAGCAGAGACAGCAGCAGAGGTGGTTGTAAGCGTCCACTTACGTGAAAACTCCCGTGTGCTCAAGTGCTGGGGTTTGCCCTGCTTGCGGCGAGACATGTTTGAAAAGCGCTGGCTTTTGAGCTAAGTTCACATTGGGAAATCCGTTCCTACAAGGGAAGACTCCAAGTAAAATATCTTCATTGATGCGAGTGACATCCAGAAGGTGTTGAAAAAGAGAAAGGGGAAACCAAGAAAGTGTGGATCAGGCAGCGGGTGAGGCGCGCGTCTCTGTCCGTGCGGAGCTCCTCATGACTTTTTCGCAATGAGGGAGAGAGTGATGAGGGGATATATGGCAAAACCCCCTCAAAGAGCTGCAAGTTCAAGTGCGGACGTGACGTTCTTGCGAACTTGAACGACAGCAGACTGACGGACTGAGACACAGAAAACATGGGCAGGGCGAGAGCGGCCAGTGGGAGGGGGACGAGCCGCAATAAAAGCCAATGGACACTCATTATGGACTACCTATGGAAGGCAGAGGGGAAAAACAGCACAGAGACCCCGAAGACACCAATGGACAGGGGGGAGCAGGGGGCGGGGCCAAGGCAGAGAGAGAGAGAGAGAGAGAGAGACTCCCACACCAGCATGCTTCATCATACAGTGCCATATTATGATATATTATTATTATTATTATGCATACGATACTCATATTAAACAATCATATCGCAAACACCCAAAACATCACTACTACAGCTTTTAGGCAACCAAAAGTTAAGCTTAACTTGGTCATAACTCTAACCCTCTCTGTGGGAGTTAATTTACCTGAGTTTCAATTCAGCTCTAGAGTATTCAGTCTTGCTATATATATATATATATAATATATATATATATATATATATATATTATAATATATATATATATATATATTACACACCACACACACACACACAACACACACACACCTGTGTGCTGCCGCCCTAACCACTCGACCACCGGGCAGTAATATCTCACATTTTAAAAGAATATGCTGTTTCCAAGCACTAATGAATTTAAATCGAATATTTTAGCTGGTATAAATGACTTTAGAACAGTTTACTCGTTGCCTCGCTCATAGACTACGGTCATTGAAACAATACGTGGCGCCATCTAGTGGTTCAACTGAATACAATATCGACAACAATTATGCGGTTACTGTCTCACCAATTAAAGTCGGCCTGTGGGTGGGTATACTGTACTTTATAAGGAGTTATACATTGGCATTGGGCGTTTGAGTTAAAGACAGCTGCCTCGGCAATGGACCAAATCAACAGAGGGTTAGACAGATTCAGATATCTTTTGAAACATCTTTAAAAAGTTCTTCAAGTCAGGATAATTCTGAAACCCATGAATAACCTCCCCCAGCTAAAAGATCGCTTATTTGTATTGCTGACTACCAAACGTACATGTTATGAATAGTAGACAAATAATGTAGATTATTATAAAAGCGAAATAACAAACACAGAAAAACACAAATTGAAAACATATTAAATTAGAATCTGAATCTGGAATCGCTGATAAATATTAGGGCCATTTATGCTTTGTCTATCAATGCGTGTACAAATGTAACAAAAAAAATCAAACTACTATTTACATAATAACATATGTCCGTTTTCCTACGTGAGCCCACAGCGCCATCGTGAGGCCAAGACGCATCAGTGAAGACAAGGGCTGGGCATCGCTGCTTGAGCAGAAGACAAACCCTCCTCATATCGGATGCTGAGAATCCTTTTTAGCGCTTGGTGAGTCGTGTTTATAAGCTATTTCAGTTTCAATAAGATCTGTTTTCGGAAGTATGTAGACCTTGTTTGTGGGGCGTGATGGAGATGCAGAAGGAAGAAGATGCTTCGACTGCGAGGATGGATGTACTTAGCCTACCATCACGAGAGGCTTGGTGTTTGGACTGTAGCAACCACAGGATTTAGTCTTTTTTACAACGTAACGAAGGCAATAAACCTATGCGTGGGTTCGTAAATTAGCTTTATTGACTTTGCCCATATGAAGTGTAACGTGTCCTAAATCTACATCAGAAACGTGTAGTCTGTGTGTGTCATGCGTTTAAAGCCTAATGCATCGTTTGACATAAATATCAATTATATGAGCGTTCATCAATACACAGTGGTCAATTTATTGCCAGTGTCATCGCCATGAACTGTTGTCATGTTTGAGTGCATTGTTGAAAAGCGTTTATTGGAGCCGTGGCCTAACCAGGCTCATTTTCCTCCTGTTATTGGCCCGATGCGCTTCAGTCCACTGCGCCTCGCACGATTCATGTGCTGTCATTGGTCCACGAGTGGTCCCAAGTGGAAGACCGTGTTAGGTCAGCCGTAAACACAAAATATAGGCCACTGGAAATAGAGGAAGGTTAATCACTTGATGCAGATATAAAAAAGAAGGACGAAATGTCTGATCTGATCATCGTGATTCTCATACAGGAAATAAGTGTGCGTAATTAAACTCAAGCACGTCTCCTATAGCTTAACCAGAGCGTGAGTCAGCAAGGCCTAGGTACATACTGCTGTGTCTCAGCTGCTGGTGATCGAGAACAGGCTGTTGTTTTGCTCAAAGAAGCTCTTGTATGGGGAATCATATGAGCATATTTACAAGCAATGGTTTATCACAAGAGACACATGAGTTTGCTCTCTTTGTGTATAACAGTGAGCTTTGCCTCATCAACAACTGTACAATGTGTCTTTGCGTTGCATTTTGTGAATGATTTGTGTAAAAATGTGTGTGTGTGTGTGTGTGTGTGTGTGTGGTGTGTGTGTGTTCTCTTTGTGTGTCCAATTGACTTCATGTCATTTGAAATGTATTACTTTTTCTGGTAAATGTTGTTGAGTAATTTAATTTGATTAATACAACTCAAAAACTATTGGTCTATTGGTTAGTTTGGAGCAAAGCAGTGGACTGTTTGTACCATTGCAGTGCTGCAATTTAATGTCCTTTTATAGCAGGATGTGTTTAGGACAAACGGTAATCTGAGGCAGAGATGAATCTGACTTCCTGGTTCCTGGTGAGTGGAGGGGGGACGCGGCATCGTCTCCCCAGAGAGATGATATTTGTGGGGCGGGATGACTGTGAACTTATGCTGCAGGTAAAAAAAAAGAAAGAAAGAGAGAAAGAAAGAAATGTTACTGTTTTATGGCAAATTACACATTATATTTGTGTGCTTTAGTCACGCAGTGTGGACAAACAACATGCCGTCATCAACTATGAGTCTAATACGGATGAGCATAAAGTGAAAGATTTGGGCAGCTTAAATGGGGTGAGTAATACTACATTCAAATTCTACATTTTTGTTTTATGCATACAATTATAGTCAAATGGGATCTTTTGGTTTTTCAGACTTTTGTCAATGATGTCAGAATACAGGAGCAAATCTACGTGACCTTAAAAGTTGATGACAAGTTGCGATTTGGATATGATATCCTTTCAATAGATTGTTGTAGTAATAGAATAGAAAGGAAACTTTACCTCAATAGCGCTGAATGTGTGTTGCACGTGGCCATGTACATAATACATCAGGCTATCAGTTTTGACATTAACTTGCCTCACATACCAACTTGTTTACTGTGGTCCGAGGGGAGATGCTGATTCCTGAGGAGGCTCTAAAGGTGAAGCCAGTGTGTCTTTGTGCAATGCATTTGATGCATGTGAAACTATATTTGAATACTGTATTTGAGCTTCTTATCTCTGCTTGTCAGCATGAGAAGTTGAGTAGTCAGTTACAGCTTGGCCAAAAGAAGCTATCAGAAGTGCAAGCGCCACAAGCCCCAAAATCTGAACTGAAGGCAGCAGTGGCGGCGTCAGCTCCAGTGTGTGAAGGGGCCACAGCAAAGGTCCCTGAGGCCAACAAAGTCGAAGACAAAATGGAGACCGGTGAAGATAGAAAAACAATGATGAGTTCAACTTAATATGTCTACTGAAAACATGTATTTTTAAATGTTTTAGCTGCAGACATAGCAGTGCTGCATAGGGGCACCCCCCTCTATGGGCAGCCGGCCTGGTGGGGAGATGGAGGCCCTGATGAGCAACACTCTGCTCGTCTAGAGCAGAAAAACGACAGGAAACGGGACAAGGCTGAACCAGGTCTCTACACATCTTGTAATTGGTCCATTTCAGTCACTAGGAAAAATACTTTATTGTACCGGTTGTGTGTTTGGAAAAATTGAAACTTTTGCAACAGAAAAGATTTAACAATTTTTTTGGAAAATATAATAAAATCACTGGAGAAATATCATGTAAATAAAGAGAAAATAGATCCAGTTATGTTTTACATATATATTTTTTTACAGGCACAAAGAAATACATAGACCAAAAATGTGCCCAGCAGACAACATCCAGCCAGGATCCTAGTTATTTTGAGATCCCTACAAAAGAGTCATCTGCAGGTTGTAAAGCAGCGGGTGAGACTACTGGCCAAAATGACACCAGCTCTTCAGCAGAGCCCATGCTCGGTCACGCATCCTTCACCATTGAGTTTGACCCAGGAGTGACCGGTAAAGTGACGGTTAAAGACAAAGTGGCAAAAGGAGGACAAGACACCAGAACACGCCCCAAAAGACCTGTGGGAGATGACCTCAGTCCACTGCAAACCGCGATGGTGGCTGCTGAAGTCAAAGTTGCAGACTGGTTAGCTCAAAATGAACTGCCATTGGCTCTCAAAGACACTACAGCTGCAGAGGAGGACGGAGAGAGTGCAAAAAGTGATGTGCCTGTGCAGTTGAGGAGTATTCAAGGTCTATGTTTGTGACTTTAATAAAAATGTGGGGTTACCAACTGTTGAGCTGAATTAAATGTTTTTTTTCTTTTATTCTGTTCAGGCAGTAAACATGAAGACGGCACTCAAAGCGAGACTGAAAATGCTCTTGGAGACCAGCGCAAGGCCTTAGCACTAGAAGAGCGCTCGTGGGGGCTGTGGGGAGGACCAGGGGTGAAGTTTCGAGAAGGCCGGGCCAATGTACCAGAGGGGCTTTTTGCAGAAGAAGACAGCCCTGCACGTCGCAGAAAAGCTCCAAACTCTAAAGATGTAAGTGGATTAGCGGAGAGGCGCCATGGCTCTGCACCCCACCAACAAAGTGGACATGATGAGTGCTATCGCCCGGGGGATGACTATAGTGACAGAGGGACCTATACCATTGAGATGGAACATGGAGATCATGAAGAGGAAGAGGATAGAAAAAGGACTTATAAGGTTTGATGATATAATCATGTTATATCTAGCTACATCTACATATAAAAAGAATACAACACATTGTCCATTTATCAATTAAGGTACCTATTTAGGGATTGTTTTGGTCAGGGTTTCTCTGTGTCTTGAAAATCTGTATCAATTACAGCTTGATATTGCTGTATCTCAATTAGCTCAGTTTTTTGGAGACAAATGTTGATTTCTTTGTGCTCATGACACAGGTGTTTGGCGCAGATGAGCAAGAGCCCATTTGCCTGTCCAGATTAGGAGGCTCTGAGCAAAGAGATCGCAGTAACTCTCAGCGGTCAGGTCCAGGAGAGAGGAGACGGGCTGGATGCATGGAGCCAGAGGTGCGTAACTGAAGACACGATTAATTAAGGCACGTCTAATATTACTATATATCTACTGACATTATATTTGCAGGTTTTGTCAGAGGATTTGATGGTTGGGGGGCCTCGCTGGGTATCTCAGTGGGCAACACTAGCTGCCACTCACGTTCGAACTGACCCCGAGGGATCGGGAGGAGACAGTCATGTAATGGTCGCAGAGGACAGAGGTACACACATTTATTACTTCTTTCTTTTCTTTATTTCTAACTTCATACATGCTTGTACAAAACTACCAACTGCAAAACACATCCAATCTTTTTCTTTGGTTGTTCTAGCTGACGTTTGTGAGTCAGGCCACTCATATGCATCAACTGGCTACACAGAGCGCAAAAGAAGAACTTTACCACAGCTGCCGGGGGAGGATGTTGTCTTGGGAAGGCGGAGTCCAGGGTCTGGTGTACGGATGGACATGGGGGAGAAACAAGACACTGAACTCCAAGAAAAGGAGAGCCAGGAAGAGAAGACAGTCTGTGGTAAGGCTAGGAGTGGCCACAGCTCTGGAGGTGTGGGCAGTCATGGAGGAAGTCCCTGTCGGTCCTCACCTGCAAAATCCCAGGACAGTGGAAGCGGGAGATCAGGACAGACAGGTGTACTGGCCAGGCTACCTCCTCGTCCACTCAGTAGTGGTGAAAAGAGAAAGGAGGAGGCATGGAGGAGGAAGCGGGATGATGAGAAGGCAAAAGAGAATGGTGGGAAGCCATTATTAAGACAGGAGAGTTTTACAGTGGAAAGGCCCAGCTCCAATGTGCCTATTGAACTTATTCCACGCATTGACAGCTGCACAAGTGCAAGAAATAGTAAAGACACTGGCATTGACAATACCATGTTGCAAAAAGACACTGAAGCCGTTGCAGCTTTTTTAGAAACCACTGTCTCAGACCAAGGAGATCCTCCTAGCCAGTCAATTGAAGGCTCCATGTCGCCGGAGTCAGACGTGGACACCACCAGCACAGTGAGTCAGGCTGAAGGAGCCAGGAGGGTGGTTCAGAAGAGGCGGGCTCTGATGGGACAGGTGAAGGATAAAAATGCAGTCTGTTCATCAGGCAAAGGCCCCACAGCCAATCGTGATACATCAGAGAGGAAGAAGAACAGAACATCTGCGCCACAGCAACCCACTCGCCCATGGACCTCCTTAGACCTCACTGATGATGATGTCAACAGCAACTCACTTTTGTCTGACTCTCAGCCCATTTGCACTCAGGAGTCTCGAAGCTCCCATTCCAGAGCACAACCTGGAGGCACAACAGTAGGAGCTAGCACCAAGACTTGTTCTAGTAGATCCAAAACTGCCCCGGGACCTTCCAGTGCAGCCAGTAAAACCAGCAATGTCCCCAAGCCCCGACCCACCAGAGCATCACTGTTGAGACGAGCACGGCTAGGGGAATCCTCAGACACAGAACCAGCTGACATGGACCGCATGTCTGTGGCCTCGGAGGCATCCACCGCGAGCTCCACGTCCCGAACTGGCATGGTAAAGAGAGGGATGTCCAGAATAGAAGCCTTAGCCCAGCCAAGGAGACCTAGGGTGGCATCCCCATCAGCTCAGAGTGACTCGGAGGCCACTGTCAGCAAAAACAGACTGGGAGCCCGCAGTGCTGCTGGAGACTATGTATTAAGACATGGACTTAGGGCAGCCCATGTAACACAAGTATCTGGACCAAGAGCTAGAGCCAACAGTGCTTCTAAACTTCCAGACAAGACCAAAGGCACTTCTTCATATGGACATGTTACACCATCATGTAAGCATTACTAACCTACATGTACTGTCAACAAGGAAGTATCGGCCAAGTATTTTTTTAAAATAATGAGCTCTTTGGGTTACTTTTATGTCTTTAGCTGGCACCCGGTGGAGACGAATACCAGCAGAGTATGCTTCAACGTCAGAGGATGAATACGGCTCAAACCGGCACACTTCCAGACAGGGACAGACTCAACCTCTTACTTCAACACGAGTGTCCCAACTGAGCGGGTCTGCTCCTCCGACTCCTGGCTTGTCTGCTCTAAAGCAGAACTCCAGAGAGCAGGACGAGTACATGAGAGACTGGACAGCTCACAGTGAGGAAATAGCCAGGTACATGCTAAAGTTTTACATCATTTTTATGAACTAAAGAAACATCCAGTTAAGGATGTATTTAATGAATTAACAGAGCAGTTGGTATTGACTTCTATGGACTTTTGGCCAGAATTAGCCAGGATTTAGCCAAAGATCTAGCAATGCTTGCCAGAGAGATCCATGATGTGGCAGGAGAGATTGACTCGGTTAGCCCTGCAGCAACTGACCCTGGGGCTAGAGTAAGTTAAACACGTTATACTGGGAATTAAAGCGTCACTTCATTACTTACATTGCTAATGAGTGTTATTTGCCTCTAGTTGGATGAACGTGTATTTGACGACTCTATAGATCCAGAAGGTGCCAAGGCAGAGTCTAATGGTCGCTCTGTGGAGCTCAGATCTAAAGGGGGCAGCTCGCGCTCCATCCGCCGCCAAACATGGAATAGGGAAGACGTGAGTATCTGCTTAATAACATTACATGGTTGATTGGGTCATTTTTAACATAATATAAAGTAAAATGGAAGTCCCATGACTTGGTTTTATTAGAGCATTGTGACTGTTTGTATGGTCATTTCATTCAATCATAATCAGATATCTCTGAGCTTTAACCAAAATATCTGCTGTGGTTTCACTGAGTCTCCAGCAGAATCAAATGTTGTAATGCCATTCATATTTAAGACCTTATAGTCCCTGGTTCATATTCTGTGGTCTTGTCCTGTTCAAAATGTGGTTTATGCCTCTTGGTTCAGGACCAGGTCTGGTCCTAGATCTGCTGTTATGAACTGCTCTAATTCAAATTTGGTTATTGTTCAACACTGGGTTTGTCTTAGTCCTGCTTTAGTCCTGTTTTGACGTGACAAAGAAATGTCAATGTTACTTATTTCAGTGAAAGAGTAGATATCTGTTGAATAGTACCGCTGTTCCGCTGTTTGTGGATATTGGATGTAAATAATAAAATCCTCCAACAACAGTCCTCCGAAAAATCTGGCCCCCTGGAAATTATAATTGAATAGCCCTGCACTAGAGGGACACCCTGACCTATCAAATACAGTACACCACAATCCATTTGTGTTTGTTATTCAGGCAATACTAGATAGTTTACTGCTGACATCAGTGACTCAACTGTCGACCAGAATACGCCAGTGTGTGGACAAGACAACCTGCAAAATCAGGTAGTACTTTATTTATTGATAAGATTCTTATTTCATGAAGCAGTTGTTCATGTTGGCACATTAGTTTGTAACACAATAATAAGAACAGAAACGACACACACTAGTATAGCCTATAAGGTTACATGTGGTTTTCTTTTATCTTTTTTATGACAATGTGGCCTCCAGGATCCTCTTCAAAGATAAAGAACGAAAATGGGATGAGATTGAGAGCAAATTACAAGATGAGCATGACTCTTTACTCCTGAAGAGCTCCAACAAGGTATTGAGCTTAAAATATATATATTTTTTTGCTACATTTATACAATTTTTGTAACCATAGAAGTTTCAGTTTCAGTGAAATACAATAGTCACTGACACCAGCTGCCTGGGTACTAAAGTACTTAAAATAATACTTCTGGCTTGTTAATGAGATGAATGTTTAGATTTTTACTGAGACGTAGATGATGTGTGAACGGGAACAATACATACTTGATATCCCTTACTATGATGATGGCACAAATTGGCTGTCCCTTTAAACAGAATAGAAGTAAGTTAGAAGAAGCTGAATAGGAATAGGCTCATATATGTCTGTCGAAGACACAGTCCCACCCAGGACTCATACCGCATTTGTGAGTGCACTGTGGCTGTAGTCCAGCACACTCTACAGAAGCACAGAGGAGAGTAGCTGAGTTATGTGGAGTTTGAGCTATCACTCAATCATGTCCTCTGCCAAGATTCATTTTTTATTTATGTCCTTTTAACAGGAGATTTCAAATGTCGTTCAAGACCTAAAGAAAGTTGAGAGGCAGCTACTTGGTATGAATAATGAGTAACAAATCCATTTGAAAAGTGAAAATGTATGTGTTTTGTGCAGTATATTTATTAATGAATATTATTAAAATTTTCATGTTTGCAGTCATAGATATGATGGTTGATCCGGATGGCACCCTAGATGCCCTAACCAGTCTGGGGTTGCCGAGTCCCCTGTGTGAGCCGAAGACCAGTCCTGGCATTCAACAGGGGGCAGTAGAGAGTCAAAAAGAGAAACTTACATCCAGTGCACTTTCAGGAGCTGAACTTTGTGGACCCTCTGGTCAGGTAGAGGCAGGAGAACAGGACACTGAGGTTCAGGCTGGCTCCGAGACCTTTACATAAAGCGAGTTGATAGTTATTTGAAGTTGAAACTATGGTAAGAAAAACTGGATCTTTTTTACTTTTGTCATAGTTAAGTCTTTGGATAATGGAAATTACACGTTTCTGTGTATTTTTGGTGTATGAAAAAGAAAAAACATAATGCAACATTACCCTTTATTTAGTACAAGCACATTATTACCCCATTTACCATAATACTACTGTTTTTCCAGCCAATATATTTGATCTTGTATTGTCTGTACAGAAAGCATATATAAAGGTGCAATGGTGCAATGTTGGTTTAATCCAGAAAACTAATATCATGAATAAGCTTTCAAAGATTATGTCAAAAAAGTACTAAAATTACCATGCAAATCATAACTTCAATGTAGCTCTCTAAGTATGTATTCTTCCAAATGTTCTGTCACAAGTGCCCAATATCAAAAAGTCCTTAAGAACAAGCCATGCACAGTATGTGGACATTGGCTGTATGTTTATTTAGAATGTGTATGCTGATTACTAACCAATTTAAAGCCCAATTCTTCATACTTTGTGTCTATGTTGATGTTTTTGATCAAACTAACAGGGTTGGGTAGAGGTGTGGGACGCTGAACCTCAGCATCTAGAGGCAGTTACTTGCCTCTCTGCCTCTAGACTTTTAGTATTACCTCTTTTGATGCCAATCAAGGAAAAAAAACGTCAGTGTTGTTTTCCAATGTCTTGCCTCATACCAATACCAATGTTTACACATGAATGTAACCCAGTCTCCCTCTACATTTTAGCTAAAATATCTTTAATAAAGATTATCCTGCACTTCTTTTCGGCAGCCACTGAATTTTGAATTGAATTCTCTTTTATGAAATGTATTTATAGCGGGGGGGGGAAATATATATATATATATATATATATATATATATATATATATATATCCCCAAGTCCAGATCTTTTCCAGATGCAGATTCAGGTTTGACTGAATGGAGTGCCTCCCAACAGGCTAGCTCTTCACTGTGGTTATTTCACAGGATACATTAGATTTTACAGACCACACTACGAACGCCAATGCATTACTAATTGTAATTTTTTTTGCTTTTGTTCATCTGCTCTACTTCCTACATGCCATGCATGTGTTTTACTTCTTCACTCCTGTAGCTGTGCTGTCCATTTAATGTAAACTATTCCATTTTTATTTAAGTTTTACTTAAAAAGTTAAACTCCTGTTGCTGTCTGTATTGCATTCCTGCTGCTACTTACTATTGTGTTTTCAGTGTCCGAACATCCAGATTGTCAACATTAGTAGACACTAAAAGAACTAAAAGGGCAATTGTCAGATGACACAGCATGTGGTCTGTGCAGTCGTCAGCATTATTTGATGATTTAGCAACAGTGCGGTGCCAGACATAGATGTATTATGCAGTGTGGTACAAGGTCTATTTACATATGGCGTATCCTTCATTGATGGGCACTGCTGCTTATGGACATCAGGGAGTTGAGGAAAAAGTATGCCATGTCAGCAGAATCCACTCAAGGGTGCGGGAGAAATAGTGCACATCCAATATTAGTAGAATAATCACATATTGATTCTTCTTGCTGGAGGTAAATGAAAAAGCCCTGAAGTTATGTATGTTTTTGCTGTTGTAGCTGGTGTAAATGTTTCTGTTACAACTTTTAACTACAGATTTATTATGGGACATTGTATTTTCAATGGCGTTTTCTTAAAATGCCATTTTGCCAGGAATAAAGATCACCCTTAAAGTAGCACAGACCTACAAAACAATTTCCAATCTTGTACATACTAAGATTTTGACAGTCTTACACATGGATTTGTTTACTCAAATACCAAACAAAATATTTGGATATCCCCTCTGTTATTTTTTTGGTATGTAATATGACTAACGGGGCAAGAAGTTTAAACCTGGCTATTACTTTTAATTTCTAATAGATCTATCAGATATAAGTAGAGTGAGTGAGTGATATAATATAATATATATATTTATTATATATATATTTATATATATATTTATTATATATATATTATATATTTTTTTAACACATACATACTACATAACACACACACATGCATACATACACACACACACACACACACAGTGGGGCCAATAAGTATTGGGCAAATTAATAGTAGTTAGTCATTTCAGCATAGGTACACATCAGTGTGAGAGACAGACTGTTAAAAAAAAAATCCAAGAAATCACATTGCAGAATTCTTAAACAATTTATTGGTGAAAATGGGTGGCCAATAAGTATTGGGCAGCCAGCAAAAGTTACTTTACTTTTTACTACTTTTTTAATACTTTGTTATGTAGCCTTGGTTGGCAATGACAGAAGTCAAACGGTTCCTGTAGTTCTTGACCAGGTCTACACGCACTTTAGTTGGTATTTTGGCCCACTCCTCTGCACAGATCTTCTCTAGAGCTGTGATGTTTGAGGCTGTCGCTTGGCAACACGGAGTTTCAACTCCCTCCACAGGTTTTGGATTGGTTGAGGTCTGGAGCTGGTAGGCCACTCCAGAACCTTGATATGCTTTTACCGGACCACTCCTTGGTTTCCTGGCTTGATGCTTTGGATCGTTATCATGCTGGAAGACCAGCCACGTTCATCTCCAATTCTCTGACCGAGGAAGAGGTTTTTACCCAAAATGTCATACTACATGGCCCATTCATCTTGCCATTGATACGGACCAGTCTGCATGCCTTTTGCAGATAAGCACCCCCAAAGTATGAAGTTTCCACCCCCATGCTTCACAGTAGGTTGGTGTTCTTGGGATGCAACTCGGCATTCTTCTCTCAAACACGGCAGAGTGGTGTTTAAACCAAACAAAATTTTGGTCTCATCTGACCACATCACATTCTCCCATCCTCCTTCTGGATCGTCCAGATGGTCTTTCGCAAGTTTCAGACAGGCCTTTACATGATTTTTGTGTAGTAGGGAACCTTTCGGCAATGCAGAATTTCACCTCATGAGACGTAGTGTGTTACTATTGTTGTCTTTGTGACGCTGGTCCCAGCTGTCTTCAAATCATTGACCAGTTCCGCCGTGTAGTTCTGGTTTGATTCCTCACTGTTTCAGGATATTTGAACCCACGAGGTGAGATCTTGCATGAGCCCCACTCCGAGGGAGATTGTCAGTGATGTCATACTTCTTACATTTTCTAATAATGTTTCCAACGTTCTTTTTCTCACAAAGTTGTTTACCAATTGCAGTTTGACTCATCCCAGCTTTGTGCTGTTGTACATTTTATCTCTGGGTCTTTGGGAAGCTCTCTGGTCTTGTCATGGTGAAGACTGGAGTCTGACAGTTTGAAGTGTGTGCTGGTGTCTCTTATCATCTAATCAGTTCAAACAGGAGCCATTATACTGTTAACGAGTGGAGGCCGGAATAACTTCTTAAAAAGCAAGTGACTGGTCTGTGAGGGACAGAAGAATTGTTTGTTTTGTAGCTGCCAATACTTACTGGCCAACCATTTTCACAAATAATTTGTTTAAATCATACAATGTGATTTCCTGCATTTTTTTACATTCTGTCTCTCACACTTGATGTGTACTATGGTGAAAATAACACACCTCTCTTATCTTTTTAAATGGGTGAACTTGCAAATTTTTAAGGTGCCCTAATATAATATATATTATATATATTATATAATATATATATATATTATTTTTAATAATATAATAACTACATACCAAAAGTTTCAAAGCAAAATGTTTAATTTAGGATTTGTTCCCTAATCTTGCCTTAGCACAGCCGTTTTGAAGACTTCTTCACCCACTTTATTCATGTTTGTTGATGGTGTGTTTACAGTGTGTACGTGAGTCGTGGTCAGACATACTGGCAGTTTCATTTGTCCGTGGCAGCAGAACTATGGGGAGTTGATGAAGAATGGAAAGCGAAAACTTGATATTAGTAGTAGTAGTAGTAGTAGTACTAGTAGTAGTAGTAGTAATAGTAGTAGTAGTTGTAGTAGTAGTGTTGTTGTTGAGGTTGATGTTGATGTTGATGTTGTCATTATGGTGCCTGTGTAAAGGGTTTCCTGAGGTAAAATCACTGTTCCTCTTCCCATTTGTTTTCAGTATACGAGCTCGAACTTGTGAATGGTGCAATGAAATACATTTGAGTGCGAGAAAGTGCATCTCTTAACACTTTTCCCAAATCTGATTAACGTCTTTCACTTCCTGTATATGATCTGGTTTCTGCTGTCTCCTGTTGCACGTCCCTGCCCCGTCTAAAAGCTCACTGCTGCCAACCACATGCCCCTCCTTAACTGGCTCTGGAAACTATTCATGAGATGGATAAATGGCATGGATCCATAAAGTCAGAGACCAGGAGAGGCTGAGTCAGCTTGAGAAAATAACCACGCAACACTCTTAGTTAGTTTGTAGTAGATTTACCAGCAAACCTTTCCTAGTCATCCATGGAGTTGTTTGAAGATTCAAGATTTGGATTGCAAGTCCAAGATTCCCCAGCAGGTCCTGTCTATGTGTGCCCAGTGAAAAGTAGCAGCTCCAGCGCCATCCAGCAGCGGGGCTACTCCGCATCCATCTTCCTCAAACATAAAGAAAAACTGGAAAAGGTGAGCAAACAATGATCAGGTATCTTGCGCTCTAGCAGCATGGATTTACTATGTGGAAATACCAAGCTGACCACAATGGTTGAATCTATAGAACAAGGTAGCAAAATTGTTGTTTATTTCGTGTTTAGTTTGTAAATTTTGTCCAAACATTATTATGGGTAGCCAAAGATGTTTTTAATTCTACAAACAATTATATATCCCAATTTTGTTTGTTTCAGTTTATTGTAGAGTCTTGGAATTCAATATATCTGATTTTATTCATGTGATAATATATTGTTCTCATCATGAAAGTAATTTGGCAACAAACATCACATATCCAACAAAATAGTTGTGTGGTTTTAGTTTTCCAGCTTTTACTACGTTTACTTAGTCATCGTAATTTGGAGGCAACATTTTTTAAACAGGCTTAATCTCGTTTACAAATAAGTGGCATGTAATCTTGTGTTTGTATTAGGAAATCACAATTTTCAAAAATACTTCTTTGTTAGATCTGTAAAATGTAAAAACAAAATTACTTCAGAGTCCTGTGTTTTGTTCCTCTGCTTAATTGAATTCAATAGAGCTATTGGCTCAGAAAAAATACATGAATTATTTATGATAAACTCATTCCTCTCCTTTGGCTGTCACTGCTGTATAGACCAAATGCTTTTACTTCTCTATCCCTACATGCTCTTTCAATCCCCGCTCCTATTGGCATGCGGCCCAGCCTTTTCCCATGGCATTGTTCCCAGTCAGCCTTCACTCAGCACATATCACCCTGACACCGGTGTTGTGGCAAAAGCACCCTGTGGATACTTAGAGGCCTGCTGTTGTTGTAGTTCAGCTGTGAAGGTGAAAGCTTTACCTGCCTCTTCACCTATACATACAGAATATGCATCTGCGAGACCCTCACAGTGACAGAGACAGAGAATCAGCATCCATCAATTGTAAATACAGTAATTCATGACAGCAAAGCTTGGCAAGCGGTACAAATATATGCCCCTGACTTGAATTTGAATGTCCTCACAGTGTGGCTGTTAAAATCAGTTTAACTGGGCTCTTGTGACATTTAAAAGTGCAGTAAACTCAGACATGTCCAAATCAGATCGACACGAGAGGTTATTTCATTAGTCCAGTTGAACAAATCAGCTTCACTCACAGAAACTCATATACTCATGTCATGTCTTGGTATATAAATAAGTCATCTACTGTAGTGTCAAAATTGTCAAAATTGCAACTCTTTGGACATGCAGTACATATAAATCTGAATTTATTGACCATTATTCTTAAGTTGACATTGATTGCTTCATTATATTATTTATTACATATAATTGGGATATTTTATTAGTATTTGAGTAAACTAAACAGTACTGAAAATGTCCTCTTTTCCTTCTTTTTAAAAAATTTATAAATCTACGCTTAGATGTTAACAAATCCTTCAGTACAAACCGTCAAAATCCTGTTAAGTACAAGACCTAAGGTGTCTTTATCCGCCATCATTGTCCCTGTCCCTAAGGACCCCGGATCACTGGACTTAATGGCTACAGGCCTGTAGCGCTGACGTCTGTAGTCATGAAGTCATTTGAAGGCCTTGGTCTTGCACCACCTCAAGTCCTTACCTCCTCCCTACTGGACCCTTGGCATTTGATGGCATCGCCTACAGACCTTTGGCTCTGTAGGCGACGCCATCAACCTGGCACCTACACTTCATCTTGCAGCATCTGGACTCCCCGGGAACCTACTCAGGATCCTGTTTGTGGACTTCAGCTTTGCATTCAACACCATCCTCCCTGCTCTGCTCCAGGACAAAGCTCTCCCAGCTCAACGTGCCCGACTCCACCTGCAGGTGGATCACTGACTTCCTGACGGATCGGAGGCAGTGCCTGCGGCTGGAAAGAATGTCTCAGACACTCGGACTATCAGCACAGGATCACCACAGGGCTGTGTACTTTCTCCTCTGCTCTTCTCCCTGTACACCAACTGCTGCGCCTCCAGCCACAACTCCGTAAAACTGATCAAGTTTGCAGACGACACCACCCTCATCGGGCTCATCTCGGACAGAGATGAGTCTGTCTACAAGAGGAGGTGGACTGGCTGGTGTTCTGGTGCAGCAGTAACAACCTGGAGTTCAACGCCCAGAAAACAGTGGAGATGATCGTGGACTTCAGGAAAGTCACAGCCCCCCAGCCCTCCCTCACCATAACAGACTCCCCCATCACCACCGTGGACTCCTTCCGCTTCCTCGGCACCACCATCACCCAGGACCTCAAGTGGGAAGCCCACCATCAGCTCCCTCATCAAGAAGGCCAGCAGAGGATGTACTTCCTGCGGCAGCTGAGGAAAGCCAAGCTGCCAGTGCAGATGATGGTACAGTTCTACATTGAGTCCATCCTCACCTCCTCCATCACCGTGTGGTACGCTGGAGCCACAGCCAGGGACAAACAGAGACTACAGCATATTGTGCGTTCTGCTGAGAAGGTGATCGGCTGCAGACTTCCATCTCTGCAGGACCTGTACGTCTCCAGGGACTCTGGGACGAGCAGGTCGGATCACAGCTGACCCTTCTCACCTTGGACACGGACAATTTGAAACCACTCCCCTCAGGCAGGAGGCTACGGTCCATCCGGACCAGAACCTCCTGCCACAAGAATAGTTTCTTTCCCTCTGCCGTTGGACTCATGAACACTTCTTAAACACCTGTCACTTTAACTACAATTGAATCAATCAATCACTCACTGCACTGTCACTTTCTGCACTTCATCTGTAAATTAAACTGTAAATTCTTGTGTACATTGTAAGTGCATTTTTATCTTATACTATATTACATTTTAAATTGTTTCCTAATGCATGCCCTTTTGATTTCATATATGTTTCATATATGTTGTTTTTATTATTGCTCAGTGTTTAATGTTGCACCTTGATGCCGAAACAAGTTCCTATGTTTGTGAATTTTGTTAATTGACAATAGCAATAAACCTTTTCAGATTCTGATTCTGATTACAGGGTGATCTTTCTGTCATTATTGGAACACAGGAAATGTAGTTCTAATAGAATCTGCTCAACCCAACTTTAAGTTTGAATCTGAAAACTGTTTTTAGAGATGAAATAGTCACCCACAGGTTGTGATTTGGGGTGTTTTAATCATTTGAGTATGTATTGGAAAGCTTATTAAAAACTGTATAAAAAACAGTCTCCATTTATACTCTTCATTGTTTTATACAAGCCTCCCCAGCACTGCCAAAGTTGTATTGATGATTTTACTGAGATGCTTTCAGTTGTATGCACAGACTTTGATGGTTTGGTCATTACAGGTGATTTCAGTGTTCATGTTGATAATATTTGTGACAGAAATGCTAGAGAGCTTGATGCTGTCCTTGAAACCGTCGGTCTTACTCAGCACGTCAATGGCCCCACCCACAGCGGAGGGCACACACTGGATCTTCTAATTACAAAGGGGGTTAATATTTCAAATGTCAATGTGGTTGATGTTGCTCTGTCTGATAATTTATGTGTCTTCTTTGACATGTCTCATGTGTTGAAATCTGTTACATCTACTTTTTTGAATGTTCTGGACACCATTACCCCTATGAAGGCTAAAATTGTTAAAAATAAGCAGAAGGCGCCATGGAAAAATGATGATTCGGTCTGGGCACAGAAAAGGGAGTGCTGCCAGAAATGGGTTTGCATTATTCTTTAATGACAAAGTTAAGGGCATTAAAAATGCTATAAATTCCAGAATGCAAATAACAATTCTAAAACACTTAGAGCTGACTCACTTTGCACCGCTAACAAACAAAAATGTCTCGGAGATCATCACCAGTCTAAGTTCATCTACATGCTCTCTCGATGGGTTAACCACCAGATTTCTAAAGTCTGAACAGTTTGTTAGCACCACTTACTCACATAGTTAACATCACTGAAATCTGGAAGGGCTTTGAAAACTGCAGTCGTAAAACCCCTCCTAAAGAGGAGTGATGCTACAGTACTGGGTAATTAATAGCCCATCTCTAATATGCCATTTTGTGGTAAATTCCTTGAAAATTTAGTTTATCAACAGCTCACTGATTTCCTTTTAATAAACAACTCATTTGATGTTTTTTGGTTTTACACCTCATCACAGCACTGAGACTGCTCTTGTCAAGGTGACAAATGACATCCACCTGAACACTGACGTGGGAAAAGCCTCCAGTTCTTAATTCTGTTAGATCTGAGTGCTGCTTTTGACACTGTCGATCATGGACCCTCTTACAGAGACTAGAGGACTGGGTGGGCATCACTGGCACTGCCCTAAACTGGTTTAAAGTCCTATCTGTCAGACAGGAAGTACTTTGTGAAATTGGTAACTGTGTCTCAGACCAGATGCCCCTGACCTGTGAGGTGCCCCAAGGGTCAATCCTAGGGACCCTTCTGTTCAACCTCTACATGCTGCCGTTAGGTCAGTTGATACGCAGCAAAATGTGTCCTATCACAATTATGCAAACGACACTCAGATCTATGTTTCACTGATGGCGTGTGAATATGGACCAGTGGATTCACTCTGTCACTGCATCCAACAGATCAGTGTGTGGATGCAAACCAACTTTCATCCTAAGCTGAACTCAGACAAGACTGAAATAATTGTCTCTGGCCACAGAAACAAAGAGAAAGTGTTAGCAGTCACCTCCAGAGTCTACACTCTAAACCTACATCAAGTTAGAAATCTAGGGTTAATAATGGACTCAGACTTGAATTTAAACATTAACACATCAAATTTAAATCAATAACATCAGCAGCTTTTTACCATCTAAAAAACTTTGCCAAAATCAAAAATATTGAGTCTAAACGAGACCTGGAGAGACTTATCCATGCATTTGTCTCTAGTAGATTAGACTACTGTAACAGCCTGCTCACTGGCCTCTCCAAACGAGCTGTAAAACAGCTGCAGTACATCCAGAACGCGCTGCTCGGGTCCTGACTAGAACCAGGAAGTACCATCACGTAGGTTAGGTTTCTACAACTAGCTCCCTGTGGCTCAGAGAATAGACTTTAAAGCAACTCTGCTTGTATACAAGTCTCTGCATGGGCTAGCGCCAAAGTACATCTCGGACATGTTAGTGCATATGAACCATCTCGGACTCTGAGGACCTCAGGGACCGGCCTCCTGCTGGTGCCCAGAGTCAGGACTAAACATGGGGAATCTGCGTTTCAGTTTTATGCAGCTAAAATCTGGAACAGTCTTCCTGAAGACGTGAGATAGGCCTTTATTCTGACCATGTTCAAATCTAAGCTAAAAAAATGTTTTTGTTGGCTGTGCATATGACTGAAAGGATTCTATTTGCACTCTTCTCTTTTATGTCTTAAACTGTTTTGTGATTTCCGTCATGTCTCTGTGATTTTAATGCGTTTTCCTGTTGTGTGAAGCACTTTGAATTGCCTTGTGTACGAATTGTGCTCTACAAATAAACTTTTTGAGAAAATGACCATGGAAGTTACTATGCATATAAATCTATGAAAGTTGAATAGATGAAATAATAAAACACCTGTATGTGCAGATTGGACAATAAAATGTTTCATTATATTAATTTATATGTGAAAATGCAAACTTATGAAAAGCAAACAGAATATGTTTAAATGGTCCATAAATAAATTGATTAATTAATTAATTCATACATACATACATAAATAGGAATAATAATTATTATTATTTATCTTTTTTTTATTATTCTTGATATCATTATAATAAAACTGCTTATGTACTGATTTTTAAAGGGGCAAACCTTGAAGGTGAGTTCAAGATCTGGAGATGGGTCCCCGGGTGATCCCCCAGGGATCACTGCTCCTGACAGGTCCCCCTGGTGGCACTGAAGGATGGGTCAAATGCAGAGGACAAATTTCCCTAAGGGGACAATAAAGGCAAATCTAATCTTATAATGCGCTGATAACCCTTTTTTACTGTGACAAACCTTAGCCTGAAACAAATCCTTTTTCAAAACCAATAAAAAAGGAAAAACAATAACATTATTGCAAATCTGCGAAAGATATGGCCAGCAGAATTTATTGCTTAGCCAAGTGGGACATTACCAGGATGCCTGAATCACTGCAGAGAGCTCTTTTCATTACAACAAACTGTTATTGATGGTCACTTTTACTAAACAAGAGCTTTCCCATTCTAGTCCAGACAGAGTATACGGACACACCAACTCTAGAGAGGTTAATCACTTAACATTTCATTTAAAGTCTTTACAACAACAAAATAACAACCAGTACATGCCAATTATACTCAATTATACTGTTTGTTACATCCATCCATAATAGACACAGCGCTTCTCTCCTCTTTTAGTGTACCTCTCCCTGTTCCTCTCCCTCTGAGGTTGACTTGTAGAGGTCACCTGCTGCCACAGCAGGTTTCACTGCTATGACTTTGTTGCACCATGAACAATTACTGTGTGGTATTTTAGGAGGTCATTACTAGTTTGTACAATTAATAGTATTAATAAAGTTTACATTTTTGGATCAAGGCCAAATGATCTCTGCAGTTACTCTGGTACACTATTCTAATAAGGCCTGCAATAAAAACAGTCCTGCTTTTACCCGTACTGTCTAAGTAGACGGTATTTCTTCTTCTCTTCAATGCTTCTCAGCTTCTACTGTTTCTTGCACATATCTCCTTACATCCGTTGTTTCCCATCACATGCTGCCCTGACATACAGCACACACTGTCAGAGAAAACGCTTCTGCTTACACAATGAACATGTAAGCACTGGTGCATTTACTTTAACGACAACTTTTCCATTTATTTGTATTAAATTAGACGCGCCGAAGTAAGCTTCGTCACATTCTGGTGTCTGTTTTTGTGCTCTGACAACCCTGACCTACTGTATAATGCGCACATACTACTGAGAAGCAGAATTTTACAGTAGCACTGTTAAGAAAACTGCCACCAGCCTGTGTTGGCAACCAACTCTGAAGAGTTGAGACCAAAAAACAGATAAAACAGATACAGAAAGATGAGAAAGAGAGAGGGAGGTGGTAAGTGAGGGGTGTGTCTGGCTTATAGCTATAGCTGTGTATTGGCCATTTGAACCAAAGGGGTTGGTCTGTCTCCGTCTGCGGCTTCTTAGCACTGTAGAGGAGAGCTACAGTGAACACAGGCAACGGGAACTATACCAGGACAGGTTAGTGTCTGAACGCTGTAGGAGCTGTAAAATGAAGACAGAGTTTGAAAAGCGCAGAGCGGGACAGGCTGAGAGTCCATGGGGAGCGGTGGAGGCACAGGCGACGATGTAAGCTGACGTTTCACACCTGTCTGAAAAGTTCTAAGAGGAGCTGCTCCCATGGCAGGACCGGCGACGCAAGAGCCCTTGAAGGTGATGTTAGGGGTGGTCTGATTTCATTTTAGACTGCAACTATGTTGAATAATGCAACATTTTCATATACTTATATATGATGCATGTGCAATTGCTGAATTTCTGCGTAATCAGTCTTTGATAGTGGCTATGATAAATGACTGATAACTGTGTGTATCAGTGTAAATAAAAAAAAAAAGTCATATATTTGATTTTGTGCTGTGGGTTCATTCCTTGTTCCCAAATAATCTAGCAGTTACAGTACATACATAATTAACTTTGCACCAGATGTGATATGTTTTGTACTCATAAACAGTTGCTCAGCATCTCATCTGCTCTACTTGTATTTGTGTTGACATGTGCCGTACACTGACCTGTCATACTCTGACACCTTGCATCAGGATAACAGTGTGATTGGAGTGCAAAGATCCATTCTCATGTCAAACACGGTTTGACTGGTAATATAATGCCAGCCCAATTGACTTAAAGTAAAAGCAGATACAGGATCCCAATTATCCTTGAATTGTGCTGACTTTTCATAGATTAAATATTCTGCATGGAAGCATCTGCTTGCTTTCACTACATGGTGCATTTTTTTTCTGATTGATCAAACATATTACAAAAGGAATAATGCCATGTTGACAGCTATTCAGAGAGCAACAAAGCTAAGCAAGCAAGAATTTGATTGGGAAAATATGCAAACAAAGGCAAAACTGCAAAAGCTTTTTCTGCAGTTTTAACTGAAATCAAAGCTCTTCAACCCAACAGCAAAAAAATGCATTGTTGCATAATGCAGGTAACCTGTGCCTTTACTACATCAATAGTCAGTATACTATTCCTTATTGCTGCATCTTCCACTACAGACAGTAATTATACTTTTTTGTGTGTTATTTCCCACCCCTGGCACAGAGGTCATAAAAGTCTTCTCTATATGGCTTTATATCAGCAACGAAGCTGACAATATACTGTAGCCTTCACTCTACACCAAAAGCTTTCCAATATGCCTGTGCTTTAGTGTGTGTCAATTTGCCTTCATTGAAGGAGCGTTCCACTTGAGTTGGCCCCTGTTCCCAGTCTAAAGTGGGATTTGTGAAAGCGGGAGGGTCTGTGCTCCAGACTTGAGGATTCCTCAGCTGCAGCAGAGTTGTCAAATCAGTGGTCTCTAACTGAGCTGGTATAGGACTGCTGTATTTGCTGTTGTTTTATTGATCATACATTAACCCTTTATCAATGGTATTGACTTGAGGACATCAGAGTTGGTGAGCTAATCATTATCATGTTGTACGCTATTAAAAGTTCAGTCCCTCATCAATGTTGTAAAAGCAGTTGAATTTAAACTTATACTGTGCATAAAACTAAACTTTCTATCAGCTGATGTCCTCAAATCACTAATTGTGTATTGCACTAGCCAATGATTTAACTATGAAGTATTTCAGTTAATAACTTCAGTTCACAATAAACTGCAGTAGTAAAAACTTGTAGAGCAGAGTTCCATCTGAAGCCAAGACTCCCCAGGAAATATGGTTCTAAATCACCTTCCTGGTATATTTACATAAAGATAAAGATAAAGATTTATTTATAACCTGGTGAATCCAATTTCTGTTAGAAATATAGTATGTATTTGGTTTGGTAGTAATGATTTCAGGTTAGAGTATTAGGGAAAAGTTATCATTTTATTAAAGTTTGTATTATTATATAATAAATATAACATTTAGATATACATTTTATTATATAATAATTATTGTAACTGATATTTTTTATTGATCTACTGGAAAATAAATGGTTGCGCCAAATGTAGTTTTCTTTTCTTTTTTTCCTTTTTTTCCTTTTAGACCCAGCAAAAATGTATTGCAATTTTCGCCCTGGTCTGCTGCTTTGCTGTTCTGGTGGCTTTGTTCTTCTCATCCGTGGACATTTGGGGAGATAGTGAGGACGGTATCACTGAGGAGAACTGCGGCAGGAACTGTCGGTAAGAAAAATGTAGACGTTTGCTTCGTCCAGTTTACAAAGTCAGTTATTCTTTATGGGCTCACCATAAAAAATAAATATTGGTTGGGCAATGTATAATACTACTAATAATACTTTAATACTGGTGTGGGTCTGCTTGTGAATTAGTTAATCCAGTCATATATTTATGGATTCTTTAAATGTCTGCTAGATTGATTGTAGAGTTACATTTACCTTTTTTGTATCCAGCATTGTTCTAGTGGAGAATATTCCTCAAGACCTCTTCGCCAGCGACGCCAAGACAAGCGTGCCTCTGTCTGCTGGCTTCCACAAACTGTTGGATCTGGCAAAATACTCAATTGAAGTGGTGTCGCCTGTTTGGAACCTCAACTCCTGGGACACGGAAACCACGGGCTCTGTGAAACAGGTGCAAACTGTGATAAACTGTGCTTATCCACAACAATTGTACTGTTCATCTAGGAGGCACAATCCAATTACTTTCTTCTAAAGATTTACCTAGTTTTAATTAGTCTAACTGAGATTGTATTGACCTTTAAAGTCATATTTGAAAATTACATTCATACAATAATACACGACACAGGTTTCTTCTCAGGGTCAGCTTTTGTTCCAGAGACTGCTTGGACTAAAATCTCGAGGGGTTAAATTGAAGATTGCCAGCAGCCTGACTAACTCTGTTGAGCTAAAGACCTTGGTAGCACACGGTGAGTAATGTTTCTGCATTTATGAAGAGTGTTTGTGTCTGTAGCATTTACTCCTAAACCAGAAGATTGATGTTATTTTCGATGGGTGCACCGATGTTTGACAACAGCATTCACACTTGCACTCACACCCCATCGAAATTCTGACTGAACTGGGTCTGAAACCTGGTCTAGACTAGAATTAAACTAGGACTTGAACAGAACCAAATCAGGACTAAACTGGGATCAAAGTAGGATTGAACCTATTGTAGATGGTACACTGAAGCTCTCAAGACAATAACAACGAAACTTAACTCTTAATATCAGCTCAAGGTGATATTTCTTACTCAGTTTAGACATTGTCATTTGTAATATTAAACATAACTAATAAGAAAAAATACTCCAGATAGAACATTTGGAAGTATAGAGCAAATACGTTTTTAAGGTAGATATACTAATTTCTGAAGAATATGCTTTTTGTGTACTTTTCATACTTCAATGTATAGGACAATGTACATGTCTGGCAACTAATTCTTTCAGGCCAATAATAATGTCTCTGTGCATTGTAGGTGCAGAGGTTATTTTTGTCAATATGACAGCCTTCACCAGAGGGGGCCTGCATTCTTCATTTTGGATCGTAGACCGTAAGCACATATACATTGGGAGTGGTGATATGGACTGGAGGTCATTTGCTAAAGTAAGTACCAACATGCAATTGTTAAGATTAGAGTAAAATTTGAAAACGAAATTAGATCATTTATAGAAAGGATTTCGCAATGTACCGTCTGCAGTGGTTTTAATTTGAGAGATTAAAGTGAGACAAATGTGATTAAATTACATCCATTGCACACCTACAGGGACTGCTGAGCTGTACATAGCCTGAATACCCTCTATTACTTCTGTGCACACCTCTGAGCCTCGTCCTTATACGTAACAGGGATGATTTAAGAGATGTATCTACATTGGGCCTAAAAGACAAGAAGCACTTCACTTTGCATTTTCTATGTAATTCACAACAGTGGAGTGTATCTAGATGCATTTGCATTTGCTGTAATATAATACTGACTCCTGTATGGTGAAATGAATAAGGATGACAAGGAAAAAGTATAGCTTTTCTTACATTAAAAGATGGGACAGTTTGATAGAGTAGAGGTTTTGAGAGTGGGCATTTCTGTGGTTCGTTTCCCACCTTGTCCAACCATGTATGACCATGGAGTGTGACTGAGTGATTGGCAGCCTCGCTTCTGTCAGTCTACCCCAGGGCAGCTGTGGCCATCCCAGGTGTGCAGAGAATCAATCATGACTTCAGTGTGGCACTTTCAAAGGCCTGTCAAACTTGCTCCGCGCATTACAAGTTGAAGGCATTGCTATTATTATTGTCTCGAGCGTATAAGAATAATTTGTGTTGTATGGGTATTTTTAGAATCCTTTGCTCACTATCTGTTTTGGCGTGTGCTGAGTTGCTTCATTTAATAAGCCACCTCACTTTCTTTCCCCCACTAATAACACACCTTCTCAACCTTTCCTCTCATATGTCATGCATGTAACTTGGTGCTTGATCAGCTGTTTTCTGTGCTGTCCCTCCACAGAGAAAAGAGCTCGGGGTGATGGTCTACAACTGCAGCTGTCTGGCTCTAGACCTCCACAGAGTCTTCTCGTTTTACTGGCAGCTCCAAGAACGGGACTACATTCCCACCATCTGGTCCAAAAGAGTCTCAGCCCTCTACAAAAGACACGAGCCACTGGAGCTGCAAGTCAATGAAACCGAAGCCACAACTTATGTTTCTGTGAGCCTGATACATTTTCCTAATCAAACATACCTGAGAAAATTGTTTAAGTTAAACTGTCCAGTCACTGTTTCACATCGTCATATCATAGTACACATCAGCTTGATTATAAACAAGGATATATTTATAGTAAAACACAGATGAGCATATTTATCATTTGTTGCTGATGCGCATGTTGAGCCCAAATCCACTAGGAGTGAATTGTGTCACCTTTAAAGCCAAAGGAACTGATTGTACTGTTCTGGTGCAGGCAGCCGAGGGCAACCTGCTCTTCTGCTTCCTTTTAAACAACTTATGAATACAAGAATATATAATTGCACTTAAATGTCAAAACAATAATATTTTGTGGATAGTAAATAATTGCAAGTACAACGTGACTCGCGGAAGATATACATCGATGGCATCTGAAAATGATTCTGTCTTGTCTTTATGATATATTCCTCATTCAGACCTCTCCTGAACTCTTCTGCTCTAAAAGATCGAACCAAAGACATAGACGCCATATATCAAGTCATTCACAGTGCAAAAACATTCATCTTCATCTCTGTGACAGACTACCTCTCCGATAGTGAACAGAAAACTCAGAGGAAGCACAGTTTACCAGGTATTTACAATTATCAAGCAATATTTTTTTTCAAAATTTCTCAGTAATGTGCTAAAAATTGCCTGCCACACAACAAAAGTGAATGACGAAGTTAACTACAAACTTTAGTCCCTTGTTTTTTGCGACGTTGTAATGGTTTTCCTATTGTATACAAATTACAAAATAATCCGTTTTCTATTTTCGGCCTTTCTATAAAACAACTACATTCAAATGTTAGTATTTATTGCCCACCTCTACTGTGAGGTGAGATTTGGATATTGTTATCATATCTTAAAATGCTTTCAAAAAGATAATATATCCCCAAAGTGAATTTAAAAAAGATAAGAAATCCAATCCTTTATGTCCAGCCAATCCACAAAATCAGCATAATTATAAAATCATCATAGATTTAATCAATAAGACATTTACTTGTTCCCTTACACAGCGTATTGAAGTCTCATGTTATCTGAACCCCAGTGATTGTCACTAGAAATACTGTAGGCCAGCAGCCTAAAGCAATGTAAAGTAAATAAAGGTTTCCCCCTCAGGTACTGGTCTCTTATTGATGAGGTCATCAGAGAAGCTGTGGTGCTGCGAGGGGTCAAAGTTCGCATGCTTATTACTTACTGGGAAAAAAACTCACCCTCTCACCTTCAACTTTTGTCTCCTCTCTGAAGTCGCTCTGTTTGCAAACTTCACAACTGCTCCCTTGGATGTCTGGTACAGAAATCACACAATTAAGGGCACAGTTTGGTCAGAAATTAGAGCATGTTAGAAAAGGTAACAATGATAGTACTTGTTTTATTTTTTTCTGTGCAGAGATTCTTTAGTCAAAAGGAAACAAAAGGGGACATCCAGGACCCTCTCAATCACAACAAATACATGGTGACTGATAACGCTTTATATATAGGTAAGATATTAAATTTATATAAATGTCTTTGACTATTTAATGATGTTGATTGTGATCTTTTCATAGGTAATCATAACTGGGTAGGCAGTTGACTTTTCCGTCAATGCAGGAGTTGGCCTTGTAATCATGATGCAGAATAATCTCAAAAAACAGAGGAAGGACAATCCTTGGCCAAGTAAGACTCTGCTTTTGACAGAGACTGGAGATCACTTTATGCCAAAAGCCAACAGGGAAGTAATAATCAAAACAACAAATACAGACAA
This sequence comes from Chaenogobius annularis, assembly GCA_015082035.1. Lineage (NCBI taxonomy): Eukaryota > Metazoa > Chordata > Actinopteri > Gobiiformes > Gobiidae > Chaenogobius > Chaenogobius annularis. Next base: position 930,870 of record BJKM01000147.1, on the reverse strand, counting down.
GGAAATTCAAAATGGGAGAGGGAAAATGATTCAAAATACCCCTTATGAGCTTGAATGCATTACAACTACGATGAACTGGTATATAATGAAGTCAGTTGAATGTTTAACACTGGCAGTATATAGTGTATTTGCCTTATTCATAATCTACAGTATATTCTTTTGATTGCAGTAGCACAAGCAAGTGTTATTAACACTGAATTTGTACTCAGTTAAAAGCACGCACTAAAGCATGAATGTAAATATAAACTTGATTATATTCAATCATATGAACTGTACAAAATACCTCATTGTTGTGTTGTTTGACTCACAATAACCTTTCAGCATTGCCCCCTTTTGGACTTGCTCAATTCAAAGTCTATGTTAGCAGAATGTTTTGTCATTTCAATGATTTCTCAGACTATAAAACATGTCCATGTCTTTGCAAATGTGTCGCTCTCTTCATTTATTGGCAAAAAAAAAACAGCACTGAACTTTACTCAAATTGTTGTAGGCCATAGGCGTGATTATAGACCTTTAGTGGAAAGTAGGGTGACATTATAGGCCAAGTCATGTTCATAGTACGGTACTAACCACTAGGTGGCGATATAAAGATGAACTTTCAGTGTTATTGGTGTTAAACCTTTGGGCTAAGCTGCCATTATATTTGTTATAATATTATAGAGTAACATTCATACTGACGTGGGTTCCATCCAAATCGTTCATTCTACACGGCAGAGGGTTTGACCGAGCGACCCCTCTGGACCGGGTGGGGGGTGATCCTAAAGCGGGACGGGCGGACGGGCGGGTGACCGTGATCTGCCTTTGCTGTGCTACAACAACAAAAAACGTTGCTGATGCAGAGGGCGGGGCTAACGTTGTCATAGTTACTTACGGATTAAAGGCGAAGATATTTCAGATAGGCTTCATAGTGTTATCATTTGGCTCCAGTTTGTGCGTGTGTTTTAAGTGGGGTCATTTCAAATTGGCGCGAGTGCTGCGTTTGGATTTGCCACCGGTGAAAAAAGTGATTTTGTGCAAAGTCTGTGCGCAGACTCGGGAGGGCGGCGCTGGGGGCCACGGCAGATCCCTGTACAGAGGAATCAGGAGCGGGACCACCTCGGGAGGATGTTGTGGCCGGACTTGCTTATCAAACCTCAGTCTTTTGCAAAACATCAACACTTCATACAACGTTAAATGAAGAGGTTAATGTCTTGAAAGGATAATCCAGAGGACTAAAAACACTAAACGGTTATTGTTGAAGTGGATGGGGCGGCCGTGTCAGCTCGGACTACTAAGGATCTCTGTTCTGAAGGATACTTGTTTTCATTGACTTCATCACTTGCAGCCATGGAAAGTGGAGTTTTTCTACCCTGTCTGGATAGGTTTATGACGAGCCCACTCGTCACTTGGGTAAGTTCTGGTGAATCAAATGCTGGCATGGTGTGTGGGCTACAATAAGATACTTTATCTAACTACTATTGCTTTATTATTTTAGGTTAAGACATTTATAACCGAGGATCAAAACTATGATCTTTGACTTTCTCTGTTCTGTTGGATGGAGTGTTTCTGAATGGCATCATGAGTCAAATGTAAGTAAGTTACTAAAACACAATAAAAGATACAATTGTAAAAAATAGTATTATAAGACAATCATAAATTTAGAATTAATTTAGGTATGAAACAGCAGAAGTGAAACAATGTAAAAGATATTGGAAATAATTATAAATTTAGGAAAGACTGCTACAGATTTTCCAAGTCAATGGGGCATCAAACAGACTGTCAAGAAGCTATTTTAAGGGATTATGATTTGGGGACCCTTATGTTCTTAAGGAATTACCCTCCAACATGAGAGACTCATGCTCCCCTGACAGTCTGCCGAGTCGCAAAGGTTGAGAAACAAAGTAGCCCCTCAAACCCACACTTTTTTGCTAACTGTAGTGGCCCACATTCCGTATTTGTCAACATGGACATGTAAATACCATGGCAACTAAAAAGATGATTTTCTGAGAATTTGTGACCCAGTCTACAGTATGGCTCAATCAATTTCATCCCAATTCATCATAACTGATCTAATTGTAAAAACAATGTGCAAAAAGGAAGAGGCGGGATAATCTCTTGGATTGTGAGACCCTCTGGGATTAGGGTCTGTTTAGTGCTGCAGATGGGGGGGGGAACTGAACCTAAATTACTCTAGCCTTTATAGAGGCCTGCTGTCACTACTGTGCAAATTTCAGGTCATGAAGTTGTACCATTTAAACAACGCTAAAGAGGTAAACTGTTGCAGAATTTTCCAATCACATGTGCAACAGTAAGAACTTGAACCCTATTTTATGCAGGGAAACAAACTTTTTTTTATATTATTTAACTTTTATTTAACCAGGAGAGTTCCATTGAATTGAGATTAAAAACCTCAGCTGTAGATGTTAAAAATCTGATTGTTAAACCTCACTCTGTTTGTATACCTTTTAAATAATTTTGTGTAATAGGTCAAATTACATCTATTAAAAAAATAATTCAGGGAAAATGTAATTCGGAAACTTTTTTTTCCAGAAGTGCTTCAACTACACCACAGGACATGACCAAAGTGAACAGGATTCATAATCTAAGTCTCCTCGTCCAGCAGATCAAGACTTACTACCAGGTGAAGTGCTTCAACATTCAGTACAGTTGAAGCGTTTAATACAGGCATGTCCAAACTACGGCCCGGGGGCCAAATGCGGCCCTCAGACCAATTTTTGTAGGCCCTCAGGCTTCCTGCTAAATTGGTCCAAACAACAAAAAGCAGTACTTTTTACTGTAAAATTGTGAAAATTCATGTATTTTGATGTTATACCAACCTAATATTAATGTTCCAAGTCTTATTAAAGCTGTGGAGGCTCATCAAAACTATGTCAAATGCCAAATTTTGAATGATTCACGTCATTGTCGAGTTGTCTGTGTTGTCTGCACGTATAAGTTTCAAAATGTGGCCCTTGGTGAAAAAAGTTTGGACACCCCTGGTTTAATATGTTTAAATTACATGAAATGTTTATTACAAAACATATGTAGTTGGTATACAGTTTGCGTACACAAATAAGATGATATGCCTTTCCTTGTCATGTGCATTTGTATCTGTTGTAAGTATCGTGAGTTTTATCAAAGCGTGAGGTGCCTTATGACTCCTTGAGATTTATTTATTCATTTATTCATTCATTCATTTATTTAGAGGACAGTGCATATTGACAGTTAAACTGTATAACATGCCAAGAGGCTAGTTTCCATCTGTAGTATTTTACCAGATGTGCAAAAGACACCCTGGGAAGAGGGATCACAGTTAGATACTGTATAACATAGTGAAACATTTTACAGATTAAATTTGGTTTGTTTTGCTCAACAGCAAGACAGGCAGTCCAGATCTTGACTCAAATATTAAAATTGGGTAAATAAACCAGATAAAGCGGCACAGTGAAGCACAGGCAGCACAATATTTAACAGAAAGCACAAGAGCTTTAAACATGCAGTATTTACAGGCACGTTTGTGGCCTTTTCATGGAGTATCTGGTTCCTCTTAAAACAGGGGTGGGCAGTTATTTTTCCTCTGAGGGCAATATTGGAATCCAGGCGAGTGGCGGAGGGCCGGCCCGCGATCATTACTGTAAAAAAATCTTATCATTATAAGCACTTTTATGTAAAATACTGGCTACTGCATCTATTATTCATTCATTTCACGTCATCTTTATTAAGGACACAAGTGCAGACACATGTTACAGCGCCAAGACAGTTACAATAAAATAAACTAAGAGTAAAACACATATGATCCCTGGGGGGAGGAGGGCCGGATTAAAACAGGCCGAGGGCCTGATCCAAATGCCCAGGTGTGTCTTAAGACGTGTGTCCTAAATATTAACCGTGTAAACATCTGTGTTGTAGTGACATCCACATTAAAGCTGCTGTTAGGGCAACCAATTGTTGTTTTTGATAGATGCCTTTGAAGTTCTGTTTGCGATGCAGCTTTTCTGATCGTGAGCTGTGTTGCTGTACATTCCCTAAATTCTTTGTTTTGTATTTCATAACTGCATAACTGTTTTTTTTCTCAACATCATATATTATATTCTCCAGGATCATCTTAAACAGTTAATCATGACCCCTTTGCCAAATGTGTTGGTGCTTAATAAGACTCCATATTGTGGTATGTTATTCTTTCCTTTAACATTTTTATGAAATAGTTCTGTGTCCAAGACCAATGATTAACCGGTACATTTACAGAGCAAGCTCTGCAGGAAATGAAAAAGCTTTTGCTTCTACTTTTGGGATGTGCAGTCCAGGTAAACAGAGCAATTATGCATACAAAAACGCTTAGACTATATGCTCAAAACAATATTTTTGGTAATGCAAACTGCATATTTGTTGACACATTACTTCTTTTGTTAAGTGCGAAAATAAAGAGGACTATATCGAAAGGATCCAAACACTAGAATTTGACACTAAAGCAGCAATAGCTGCACATATTCAAGAAGTAAGTATTTCTAGTATAAGAATTCTGTCAATAAGAAGTCCTTATGCACTTAGCACTACAATATTTGTGACATTATCCTTGATTCTCAGTTGACCCACAGCCAGGAGAATGTCTTGGATCTGCATTGGTTGGAGGTTCGAGAGGGCCAACCAGATGAACTAGAACTTATAGCCAGGAGGATGGCTTTACACATCCGCAGCTTGCTAAATCAAAGAGACATGTTTTTGGAGGTATTATACAGAAAGTGTATTGACTATAGAGTGATATCTGTTATATACACTTGTTATAGTATTATTACATTTGCTGACTATGCATTCTTTGGCTCAGACCATCACAGAGCTAATGCAGGATTGGGACAGTGGCTGTAGCCCTGCAGAGTTGCCCACAGTCCACCATGGAGCAGCAGCAGAGAGGGGCTCAGCAGCACCTGTCAGTGGAGCTGGCAGACTCCAAAGCTAAAATCAGAAGACTCAGACAGGAGCTGTAAGTAGACTGCACAGGAGATACCTTTGTTGGAGGCTTGAGTAATAGTTTGAAATGCACATGATATCACTGTTTTAAAAATGTTATTTTGTACATTACCAAAGAGCTATAACTGCATTCAGTTGGATTGAAGCATCTTGTGAATTACCAATAGACAGTGAGTGAAAGGCAGGGATACTATCTGACAAGGGTTGGCCTGAGGGAGATTGGCCCACATTACTGCGTGCTTGGCAACTTCTATAGCAGAGCTCTACTACTGACCCATATTAGCAGTGCCTTTCTGCAGATACTGCACTGCCACAAAACACTAATCCTATTCAATCCTCTTCCTTCTCTGTGTGTAAATATTGATGCTTCTTTGCATTTTTATAATATGGTGAAGTTTAGTCCCTTGTGTATAACATGACTATTTAAAATGAAAACTCAAACATCTTTTGCGTTGCTCACAGAGAAGAAAAAAGTGAACAGATGCTGGACTGCAGACATGAACTTGAGAACATGGCAACAGAGATGAAGAGGATCCAACAGGAGGTGAGGACGCACAAGTCTAAAACAAACCAGGTTCAATTATTTTTAAAAGGCTGGACAGTTAATAACACAAAGACAAAGATTGTCCACAATCATTTTAACTATTAAACTTGCCCCTGTGTTTTTGTCAGAACTCCCAGCTGCTTGTGGATGCTCGTACAGCTCGTACATATCGGGATGAACTCGACTCCATGAGAGAGAGAGCCATAAGAGCAGACAAGCTTGAAAGTGAAGTAGGACGTTATAGAGATCAACTACACAAGATGGACTTTTACAAGGCTAAAGTGGAGGTCAGAGCAGACCAGACACAATGTTTTTGTGTATAGAAGGTCAAATAAATAATGTTTTTGTTTATAGGAGCTCAAGGAGGACAACAGGGTGTTACAAGAGACCAAAGAGGTCTTGGAGGAGCAGCTGGAGGGTTGGAGGTCACGTTCTGATAAAATCCATCAACTTGAGAAGCAGTGTCTGCTCTTGAAAGCTCAGGTTCATGACCTGGAGCAGGTCAGGCATCTACACACAGCAATATTATTGCACTGTTCTGTCCTGAAAAGTCTTGATGAAAAGTCTTGCTTCAGGAGAAAGAGGTTGACCAAAAGCGTATTGAGGATCTGCAGGAAGAGAACCTTGGTCTGTACATGGCCCAGAGGAGGAGTATGGAGGAGTCACAACACCTGGGTTGGGAACTAGAGCAACTTTCAATGACTGCTGAAAACTGCCAGGGTAAGGGTTTATAAGAGAGGGCACACAAATTACGTAAGAATTCTAATGCACACATTCTTTCTTTTGTCTGCTGTTTCTGCTTTGTCCTAAAATGGGGTCACTTTGAGTGCTTTGCTAGTTTTCTGCTAATTTATATTGGATGCAATTAAAGCAGCAATATCAAAGTTTAACTTATTACTAACGAACATAAAAAATATTTCAAAATTAAGTGGTTCCACATTTAGTGGACCATCTACAGGTTTCAATGTTTAAAAGGGTGTAGTGTGTGTTTTTAAGGTCCACTAAGTTTGGGTGAGGAAGTGAGTGAAAATACCCATAGCCGGATGCTAAAACTTGAAAAGGAGAACCAAAGTCTGTTGAGAACAATTGAAGAACTTAGAGCTGTCCCAAGGAGCACAGAAGTACCCAAAGGATTACGATCACCAAACTTCCATTCAATAAACCATATGAAGAGGTCTACACAAGAGACGTGGAATGGAGAAGAGAACTACTCTCAAGTTCACCCAGTTACATTGGAGCAGGTCCAAACTAAGATTTTTTTTACAGAAGGGACCGGTTTCCTTACACAGGAGAAAAGACTGATGGAAAATGAAGTTGGTGACATGCATTCAGAAGAAGAAGAAGTGCATGAAAACTGTCACAGTCAGCTGCTTTGTGTTGAGCCAGAGAGTGTTCACACTTCTGGCTCAAAGTACTCAAGTCCGAGTCATGCCAGCAGCATCTTCACTGCACTGCCAACTCACTCCTCGTTTGCCAGCAAGCACGCAAAGCGACTGGAGGCCAAGTGCAGAAACCTGGACATACTCAACCAGCATCTACAGACTGCATTAGACAACACTGGTAAGTCCTAGTAAGTGCTTAGGTATGTTATTGTGAACACCTGATAATGATATGTCAATTATTTAGATCGAAAGGTTCAGCGTCTAGAGGCAGAGGTTCGAGATCTGGAGGCAGAAAATATAAGTTTACAAGCCACTTTGGAAGAACTGCGCATATCTTTACGAAGACTTGAGCAGCTAGAAACAGAAAAGTCAAGTCTAGAGCAAGAAAATACTTTTTTGGAGAGAGAGAAGAGACAACTTGAAAAAGAAAACCGACGACTTCGCCAACAGGTAAGGAAGCTTCATTTGAAAAAGACAAACAAGCAAGCAGAGTGCCTGATCAAACAGATACATGTCCTACATTTCAGGTTGAAATCCAAGATGCAAATTTAGATCGCAGTAATGTCTGTATAGCCAGTCTGGAAAAGGAGACCCGTTTTCTTATCAAGGAGCTGGAGAATTTAAAGGAGACTGCTGAAAGAGTCAAATCCACTGAGAGAGACAACAGAGAACTGAGCAAGCAAAGTGCAATCGACCAGAGGACACTGGCCACTCTCAGAGAGGTGAGACAAAGACGTCTGTCAAGATCTTCTACTGATGTAATAACACTCCGTATAGAAGAACATAAAATGAGCGATAGTCATATTCATGTGTTTGCCATAGGAACTGGTCAGCGAGAAGCTGAAGAATCAGCAAAAAGACAATGATTTGGAAAGGCTGACACGTGAGCTGGAGATGAATGATGTACAAGAGGAGCAACAAGATGCACATGATACAAAGTCAGTATTTTACAAATAAAGTACAGGACAATATTTCATAAATAGGGTAAATTGATTTTTTTGGGAAGTAGGTTTAAGATGTTGGAGTCTGAGCTTGAGTTATCTCTGAAGAAGTCACTTCAGATTAAAGAAGAAAAAATGGAAGCACTAGAAGCTAGATTACAGGAATCTTCAACACTTAATCTGCAACTACGCCAGGAATTTAAAACTGTATGTTCACAATAACTTGGTTTAAAGAAGCCACGCATAATTAAACCTGTAATAAGTGTTTCTTTTCATTGTCCAGGTAAAGCTAAGCTATGAGGCTCTCCAACAGAGGCTGGAGGAAGAGTCCACATTAAGCGCTACATCCCCAAAGGAAACAGGCAAGGCAATGAGTGAATGGCTTCGTGAAAGTCAAGAAACAACTAAGGAGCTGCTAAAGTTTAAAGATAGACTGATAAAAGTGGAGAGGAATGTAAGTGAGAATCATTTTCTATTTTATTTTATTTTTCAGTGATTAACTGTCCATCTATAATTTAGAATGCAACGCTGGAGGCAGAGCGCCAGGGCATGCAGGCCCATGTGAAGCAGCTGGACAGTCAGTCCACCAGTCAGCAATCACAAATCCTTGCTCTACAAAGACAAGCTACAGTGTTACAAGAGAACCACACTGCTCTGCAAACAAACAATGCTAAGCTGCAGGTGATTATGCTTAAATTTACAACTAATATGTTTTGTCCACTTAAGGCAGTAAATGAACAACCTGTCAACTTCCAGGTGGAGAAGTCTACTCTGAAATCCCAGTGTGCCTCTCTGCTGGCACAAAATGCTCAACTGCAGCAGCAGCAGACGAGGGTAGAGAGTGAACGGGAAACTGCCATACGTGAGCGTGAAGAACTGCGTTCAGTCCACGAACAGCTGTTACGAGATCATGAAAGACTTACAGCCCTGCACGAAAGACAGGCTATGGAGTATGAGGCTTTGATGGGCAAACATGGATGTCTGAAAAAGGCTCACCGCACTCTAGAACTGGAGAACCGCACGCTGCAAGACAGGTGAGGTCAAAACTCACAAATGTGTCACACCACACAAGCATCAATTGTATTTAAAGTATTTAAAAACATGTGAATTCTGGCATATATTTTAGGTACAACACGTTAGTACTGCAGCGGAATAAACTTGAAGAACTTGAGAAAACCGTGAAGGAAGACCAAGTAAAGATCTCAATGGAAAAAGAACAGCACCGAACAACAGCTGCTGAATGCTGCAGGCTCCGAGATGAAAAGGACTGGTGAGAGACACCTACAAATGACTTACAATTTCATAAATTACTGATAAATTTCCATCAATTATTTTCCCAAAGGCTCAACCAAACCTACCGTCAGCTTCTCAGCGATAATGAGTTGTTGACCTCTGATCACAAAGAAGTTAAAAGTCAGCTCAATGAGGCCAAACTCGAGCACACTTGGCTACAGGCTGACTTCTCTAAACTTAAAAAGGAGTTTCAGGAATTGGACATTACCTCCACCAAACTGAGCAATCAGTGTGAGGTACGAGTTGGCATTAGATGCAGTGTTTAGTTAGTGTCGGATTGAAATAAAGAGTGTTTAATAATTGGATTTTAGTTATTGGGCCAGCTGAAAGGCAACTTGGAGGAAGAGAATCGGCACCTGCTCCACCAGATTGAGACTCTTATGCTTCAAAACAGAACCTTGTTGGAGCAGACAATGGAAAGCAAAGATCTGTTTCATGTTGAAGAGAGACAGTACATGTAAGCCATTTAGACGTATTATTATTTATTTATTTTTTCCCCTCAACATTTCATTTGCCTGTTCTCACTACAGTGATAAACTAAATGATCTGAGAAGGCAGAAAGAAAAGCTTGAAGAAAAGATAATGGACCAGTACAAATTTTATGAACCATCAACTCCTCGAAGGTAAGCTTTAATTGATACTAATTATTAGTCATTAGTCTTTCTACAGGCCAAACTACTTTGTAGTTTTTCTTACTGTGGGAGTTAGGTGCATGTCTTGAGTGATATTAATAAAAAATATATAATCATGGATATTTATTGCAGTCCTCCAATTTATTTGGTTTGGTTTGACTTTTTACAGGCGTGGAAATTGGATAACACTTAAACTGAGGAAGCTAATAAAATCTAGCAGTCGTGACAGTGGATCCGAACAACCCCCTTCGCCAACTCACTCTGGGACTGACCCTCACCTTCTCTGTCATGACAACAGCTCATTCTTTGGCTTTGATGGGGCGTCTTCTTCACCAGCAGGTCACATGACACCACCTCGTTGCAGCAGCAGTGAGTATGAGCTTCCAGGTTTTAATAGGCCTGGTATAGCCTCCTCAATTACTCAAGCCTACTACAAAAGACTATTACAAGAGATACTACCTCAGAAAGAGATGTGCAGGCTAATAAAAACAGAATCTGAATAACAGATAACACGAGCTTTACTCAAATGATGTCTCCCAACAATATTTACTAAATATAAAAATCTCAAATAAATCTATTTCAAGTAGACCAGTGGTTAGTTTGTTGGTGAGTAAGTTACTATATACATATTTCTATTTAGAATGTATACATAATGTTGCTTAAAGTGTGTAATTTTCCTTAAACATTTTGCCTTTGTCTTTTGTGTTTATATATTTCTCTGCCTGTTGTCTTTTCCCTCCCGGCCATTTGTCCTCCTCTCTGTCCTTACCTGTGTCCACATCACATTTTTGTACGTGGAAATAGCCTCTCTCAACATTTTTCCTCGTTTGAAGAAGAAACTTAAGGACAAAGACAAAGCCAAGTCCATCTTTCGTCGTTCCATGTGTAAGGAACCACTATTAGCTTCACATTCACTTACTTACTTACTTACTTACTTACTTACTTGCTATTTCATTCGTAGCACTAGAAATTTTAATTGTGTTGAATGTGTAGTAAAGTATGGTCAGATAATTGCGTCATATATTCATACCTCAATATTTATTTCGAGTAGCTTCACAAGCTTAGTTGTCATAGTCACTAATACATTTCATAAAACTATAATTTCATTGCAAAGTAACAAGTGTAAAGCATTCATTTTTAGGTCAGCATTATATTTTAGGTAAACAATAGAGGTCAGAATATTACCACATTGGACACAAAAGGACACTTCTACTGTATAAGTAGATTTTATGTCAACTTTTCTCTTTCTCAAAATACAGTACATTTTTAAAATATATTTATCTTTTTACCCCATCATCGTTAAATATGTACCTTGATCTTCCAATGTAGCCTTGAGTAGTTTAGTGCACCTCTCACCCCCGCTCAGAGATGAGAGGTGGTCAGGCAGCACGCGGATGCTCGACAGGTCAGATACAGAAATAAACGCGGAGGACACACTGACTTCATCTTTTACAACATCCATCCTGTCCATCTTCAAACTTCATTCTACCAAATCAGAAACCCTTCATCCGTCCATCCACCACTCTGAGACTGCCCTTGATGTGTGTGACCTATGGGTGACAGGTAGATGACATGTTTATTTTATGATTGTTTGTTTTGTTATTTTGATATGACACATGGAGCATAAGTATTTTCATGAAATGTACTAATCGTAGGTTCATCCTATTCTGCCCTACAGATAAGGATAGTGCTGTGCCATCTGGAGTGGAAGATAACGACGAGCTTCCAAACCACGGTAAATCTCTGTGGACTCTCATTTAGAGGATTCCAGCATCATACAGATGTATTACCAGTCCAGGAATTAGACTAAATCCATCAAATTGCAATCATGACCTTGTTTTATATTAATCTCTTTTGCTGACCACATAGTCTGAACCAAGGATGAAAAGCTTACTTTTACTGCCCACTGGTGGTCACATGATATATTACCAAGTACAACCCAACGTAGAAAAAACACTATTTCATGCCATCCATACATTCCAGAGACAATTGCACAATTAGACAGGAGCAGAGCTGAAAATGAGAAATGTTAATGTTTGAATCGGATTGAAGGCTAAATTGTGTGGCAGATTGTGTTTTGTTAGTTACATGAATTTACCCAAGTATTTTCCTTTCTAGATGCAAATGGCACACAAAGCCGTGCCCAAAGTGAGAGCAGTGGAGAGTTCAGTGTGAGCCTTGATAATCAACCCTGGTCAAGTGGCAGCAGCCCAGTCCAACATCCACAACCACATCAAAGTTCCATTTCCATTCAGCCTCCCACTGATGCTTCTACTCCACACCACAGCCATCTGCATAAGTCTTCTGATGTTACGCCCAAAGACAAGAAAACGGATCTCGGACCAACTCAGGATTTCTGGCTCACAAGAGGCAAAAGAAGCCTCAGAAGAGGTTCGAAAAACAAGTTTACACACTGTCTGTCAGATGCAACAGACAGTAATAAAACAAACCAGGAGGAAAGAGAGACTGATTCAAAATCAGCTTCAGAAAACACTGTAACAACAAGAGTTGTGGCTTGCTCTCCAATCACAGTGTTGTATGTCCAAGGCAAATCATCTTCAATGTCTGGATGCCTAAACTGTTTCTCTGCACCTCTGGCTAAAGAGGGGAGACTTAAGGGGACCAAGTCCACAAAAAGCCTTCCTCGTGCCAGTGGTGTTACATCCAAAGCTCAGGGTTCATCCAGACGCTCAAGTGACAGTAGTGACTGCAGGGTAAAGCTTGATTCACTACCTGTCCAAGTCTCTGAGAGTACAACAGAGAAAGATAAAGCAAGTTTAACAAGACATTTAGATGTAAACGCACACAAGGGTGAGCCAGTTCCTCCAGTCAAACCTCCAAGAGACCCAGCTGCTGTTCCCACTGACCGCCCAAAATCCCCTGTGCAAGAGTCAGCTTTTGGATCAGCATTCACTTTTAACTCAGTTTTCTCCAATACAATATTTAGTGACTCTGTCATCCAAACTAACGTGGAAAGATCTGAAAGCAAACAGACTTTCATACAGCTAAGTCAGTCTCTGATGGGAAATGGTCCTGGACAAATGTATGTCTGTAACAGCCCACAACAAACACTGCTCAGTGTAGAAGGTGCAGCAGATCAATCTGTAGAAAGTATCCAAAAGCATTAGGTTATGTATTAGCATTAGGAAATTTTTCCATTCAAAAATATGTAATATTTTGTTTTAAAGTATTGACAACGGTTCTAAATGTTCCTAATTCCCATGGATTGTCTTGAAGTCAAAGGGCTCTCTATGCAATAACAAAGCAATCAGTCCCCAATACCAACACTGGTCTCAGGTTATGGAGGTTTTTCTGCATTATGTCTAATTTATCCTATAATACTTGAACATCCTGGTATTTTTTTGTGAAATTACCTTGTGACAATCCTCATAATGAGCACTGTATGTTCTCCAGTTTTGTTACTGTAATGTTATTTTTTATTCTTTCAGAAAAGATTGTTTGCAATAAAGTTTCTTCTGGTGTTTACAAGTGGTTCCAATTAACAATTTCTTCTCTCTTTTTATTTTATTTTTACAGTGACGTGTATGACCCGACACTACTGCGCTATACTGTATTGTACTTTTTTTTTTTTTTTTTACAAAATTGAACAACAATATCTAATATAAAATACATTATTGTTAGCAGTAATACCATTTCATTCGTTTTAGTAGGTTTTTCCACATAAGAAGCCCGCTTTGAATTTAGGACCTCCCCTGCTTTTTATTGGACAATCAAATATCACGTGGGCTAATACGGAAGCGAGTAAATTATTTGGATGTGCGTTGTTCTTGGACCGCTTTTGCTGAGATTGAACCGCGCTATTCGTCAGTTGAAACTGGGTTTTGACAAGATGCTGAACGCCCCCGCAGCAGATCGAAACAAGGAGCCCATCCTGTCGGTCCTCCGAGAAAGCCTGGACCCCGGGAAACCTCTCCAGGCGCTCGAGATCTCCTCCGGTACTGGGCAGCACGTCACGCATTTCGCTCAAGGTTTGCGTAACATAGTCTGGCAACCCTCAGAGTATGACCATCAGTCTTTGGCCAGGTAAATGTTTTAATATAGGCTAATTCCCCTGTTGTCACAAATATGTATGCCATGGTGAAACTACCATTGGGCATAATTTCAGGTTCCATTTAAAATTCAAGAAATTCAGAGAAACGCTAGATCTAAAATAAGAATATGGGAGAAGCTAGGCTACGAGGAATCCAGGACTCACTCGGGAGTAAACAAACAAAGCCCAAAAATCAAGGTGATATTGTTTTTTAAATAAGTGTGTATATAACTTAAAACCCATGACCTATACAATACAAACGGTAGTGTGGGAACCCAGTCCAGAACGTTTTTTAGGATTTGTGTGTGATTTGCCTTTTGACAAATCCCCTTTTGTTCCCTTTCAGTATAGAAGCGCACAGAGCTCACTACAGGCAGGCTAATGTGAAACCTGCCATTCACCTGGATGCTTCTTTGTCCCATGAGCACTGGGGGGACTTTCAACCAGAGAGCCTGGACCTGGTCCTGAACATCAACATGATCCACATCTCTCCTATGGCATGTACGGAGGTAAGACTGTTGGGGACATTTTTGTTATAGTTATAATCTATGGCCTCACCTTCCCTTGTAAATCCCGCCCTGAGGTGAGAGCTAGTAGCTCCACTAGGGTGCAATATAGTGATGCAAAAATAAAACCCTTTAAGGCCGCATTCCTGGCAATAAATAGGACGGCAATAGCATAACATTTATTATGTCATAATTTCAGTTGGTGGGCAGTGGCTTATATAACTCTATGGGAGGTTTGCCTTTTTTGAAAGAAATATCCAAACTGAAAATCTACAAATGTTGAACCTTTTGGTATTTTGTTATGGATTGGGTCCACAAACTCTTATATTAATCTTATGATGTATGACTATGACATCTTTGGTTTTGAGTAATGGCACTTCATTCTAAAGCAAGTGTGAAAACATAATTTCCCCTTTTAGTTTTATGTATTTATCAACCTTTATTTTACCAAGTAAGAACCCATTGAGATCGAGACCACTCTTTCAAGGGTGACCTGGGGCAAAGTGAAAATGTTGCAGCACACAAAACTGAAAAACATGAACACATTTAAAAGGGACATTAAGAAAAATAAAACAGAATTTACATTTAAAAGTACAGAATTTTTTTTTAGGATTCTTGGTCTTTTTTTTTTACTTGAGAGACCAGTTCACGCACCCTAAATGCTGACTGAAAGGAGTTCCAAGCTGCGGGAGAAGCTTAGGAGAAGGCTCACTTACCACAATAGTTCCGCACACGAGGTACCAACAGGCCATTAATGTCTTCTGAATGCAGGGCATAATGACCCTCCGCTCTCAGCACAGATAGGTCGGCACAAAACCACAAATGGCTTTATAGATTAAAATCATTCAGTGAGTGACCCTCCGAGCATTTAAAGAGGGCCCTTCAGCCCTGACATACACTTCACAGTGATGGGTAGCAACCTGTTACAAATCTTAATGCACAAAGATACAGTGTTTGTTAATGCCACAGCTAAACATCTGCAATCCCTAGAACATCACCATGATCCAATTAAGGTTCAAATGTAGCATGTACCAGACGTTTACAGGCTTGAAGCAGGATTTGTTTATTTTCATTTCAAGTTCATTAAGTTAATTTATGATGACAGAGAAGGCATTAAACTTTGTGCCGGTCTATATTTTATGTGGTTGTGTCCAGTAATTACTAGGACTGTAGTCGACTAAAGAAATTCTCTGCACATCGATTGATCAACTAAAAGGGTATGTAGTGTGGCAGTCTTTACTATCTGAAAACCATTGCCAAAATCAAAAGTATAGTGTCTAAACCAGACTTGGAGAGACTTATCCATGCGTTTGTCTCCAGTAGATTAGACTACTGCTGTAAAACAGCTGCAGTACATCCAGAACGCTGCTGCTCTGGTCCTGACTAGAACCAGGAAGTACGATCACATTAGTCCTGTGCTCAGGTCTCTGCACTGGCTCCCTGTGGCTCAGAGAATAGACTCTAAAGCAGCTCTGCTTGTATACAAGTCTCTCCATGGCCTAGCACCAAAGTACATCTCGGACATGTTAGTGCCATATGAACCATTTCGGACTCTGAGGACCTCAGGGACCAGCCTCCTGCTGGTGCCCAGAGTCAGGACTAAACATGGGGAATCTGCGTTTCAGTTAAACATTAAAATGTTGAAGTGTGAGACAGGCCTCTACTCTGACAATGTTCACATCTAGGCTCAAAACTGTTTTGTTTAGCTGTGCATCTGACTGAGGAAATGTTATCTGCATCTTACGATTTTAAGTTTAAATACACATTTTAATGTGATTATGCATTTACGGTATGCATTTTTATGGCTGTTGAATTTTGTATGAATTGTGCCCTACAAATAAATGTGGATCGAGTGATGGCAAAAGCTCTCACAATGTTTAAGATCTCTCGCCAAAACCAAGAACTAGTAAACAATATCTTCATAAGTGAAAAGGCGGCTTAAACTGTCCAGACATTCGTAAACACCATTCAGCCCACATGCTTTCTCTCTGCTGTTGTGCATATAAATCCTTATCTTAATTGGTATACTCATAAAACGTGGGGCCGACTAGCACACCATGGACTGATTCAGTATCTAAAGGACTACAGATCCCCAAATCTGCAATATGAAATGGCAAATTCCACCATAGATCTCGAGCTATAGGCGTTACACAAGGGTATGTCATGTGAACACAACCTATCCTGCAGACTTATGCCCTAACATCTTTGTTGTGTGTATTCAGCCCTAGTCAGGGGCTGCTGAAACATGCCTTAACAAGATAAAGTCTAAAACGCTAAGGAAGCGTTGGTAAAATAGTATTAAGTGTCTTTAGATAGAAAACAAAAAAGGTTTTATAATGTGGTTCTATCATTTTGAAACTGTATATGGTGTTTGTTTCACTTTTTGAGCCTGAACAAAATGTCTTAAAATGACAAAAATCAGCCCTTTAAATCCTTATTGTCCAAAAGTCTGGCTCTGGCTTAATGAGCAATACACGCACAAAAATTGTGTCAAGCATGAATGTATTTATTCAAAGCCAGCCTAAGGGTAAACACTTAATAAAAACATTACAATGATTAATTGTAAATGGCCGCTTTTCATATTTATTCTATTCTTTTATTTCAGGGTTTATTCAGAGGCGCTGGAGCATTGCTGAAACCGCAAGGTCTTCTACTGACGTATGGTGTAAGTGCATTATGTCTTCATGCCATAGACATTAGTGGTATCATATTGTAATTGTTTCACCGTTTCCAGCCTTATGCAGTGAATGGCAGGATCACACCCCAGAGCAATGTTGACTTTGACCAGAGTCTACGGCAAAGGTACAGTATTGTAAGTCATTTAAATTTGTGTGTGCAAGGCTCTTGTAAACTTTTGTTGTGTTCTGTAGAAATTCCGAGTGGGGTCTGAGAGATGTTGTGCTACTCAGATCTATTGCAGAAATAAATGGTTTATTCCTGGAGAAAATGGTAAAGTATAAATACATTTACATCATCATCACTAGAAAAGTGATGCTGCAACTAACACTTTTTTTCATCCTTTAGGTTGATATGCCTGCAAACAACAAGTGTCTTCTGTTCAGAAAGGAGAGTTTAGTATGAAGTGTTTCATCTATTTGACGCAGTCTAGAGAATCTAGGCCTTACTTTAAATCTAAAAGCCATTTCATTACAATACTTTTAATAAATCATGTTTTCATTAATAAAATGTTTGGATTGAAACATTTGTTTATAAAAAAAAAAAAGGCATTAGTAAAATGCTGCAATCACAATATCCAATCAGGAAATCCTGTCAACAGCCCTTTTTGACCACTACCTCTCGCAGCCTCTTAAGTCTGCGTTCTGTTATTGTTTTGACATAGCTGTCTGACTGGATGATTGCCATGCCATCCTGCACAACACCCATGACCAACAAAGGGGTTTCCTCCATTGTAATGTTGGGACATGGACAGCTCCAGTCTATCTTTGCAATCGTTACTTCAAGATGTTTGGTGTTAAAGAAAGTTAAACCCATTTTTTCATCTCTAAGAACTTCTTCCAAACTAAATCGGGCCAGCCCAGAGTCTAGATCCTCTACCAACTCTGTGAGACGTCCCACTATGGCAAAGTCACTTCGACACAAGCTGGGCACCATTTTCCCTTTCACCCGACAAGTCTTGCAAGGTTTATTTTTCCGCTGAGGACAGTTTGCTTCACACTCTTTCTTAGTTTGAAAGTTGTTGGTATTTCCATGACATCCACCATAGACAAAGGCCTGGCACTCTTTCATGATGGTATTCCAGGCCCATCGTGCCTCCCAAGATTTACAGGGACCTTGGACCGCAGGCAGGGAGCATATGCCCATCCCTTCTCGCTGGCAAGAGGCCTTGCACTCTTCGTAGGTTTCAAACCTATTGCGGCTGTCTTCACAACCCCCATTGTTAAAGGCCAGACAGTTTCCTAATTTGCTGTCATAGTACCAGTCCACATGGCGCTCCACACTGCACACCCGCTGGTCCACTTCAGCCAAACAGTCAGCTGGAGAGAAGGGACGACCCATGGGCATTTCAGGGTCTTCAGAGAAATCATCTTCTGCTCTGCGTATGACTGAGAGTGGGTAGTCGGCACGAAGCACTCCTGCAGAATTCCTTGCTATACAAGTGTAGATCCCTGTATCCCACACCTGAGTATTGTAAATGACAAGCTGTCCAATGTTAGTGATGACCACATTACCATACATTTGGTCCGGCCTCATGACCAGCCGCTCTCGACGCTCACTCTGCTTCTCCCATGTCACATCAGGCCTGGGGATGCCCACTACATCACAGTGGAAGCTGACTGTGCCTCCCACATAAATGGACTGATGGTGTGGATTGGAGTAGAGGGTGGGGGGCAGGGGGTCTTCTTGGGATGAGGTTGGAGTAGGATGAGCTGTAGTGTCCTGGGGCAGTGGACTGGTGTGGGGTCCAGCCAGATAGAAACGACAGGCCACCACAGTCAGAGTGACTCCCCGGATGCAGGCCTCTGCATCCATGTAGCAGCGGTTGAAATATGTGAGTCCATCAGAGGCACAAGTAAAGTTTGGCTCCTTTTCGCAGCGGTCCTGACATTTGCAGATGGGCTGCCCATCCCAGATATCACAGGTGGCACCCTGCTGGCTGCAGATGAAGCCATCACAGGTTGCTGTGGAGTTACTTTCACTTGCATTTCCTGCTCTTTGCCCGCCGGGCAGAGCTGGAGTTCCGTCAGAAAACCGTGCAGCCACACAGCTGTTCAGACCACACACGTTGGTGCAGCATTTCTCAAAGTCAGCACAGTCCTACACAGGATGCAAAAAACATGTTTAGACACAGCCACAGCATAAAATATATTTAAAACAAATTGCTCACCTCGTCCACGTTGCACTCCCTTTCGCAGGTGCTTTGCGCATCAACCCAAAGATTAGAATTCAGTTTGTTTGGACAAAGTCCCTCGTGAGCAACTTTGTATTCTACCAAATCTGCATGGGCTAAGCCCGGAGATTTTAAAATCAAAATAATCAGAAAATATATTCGCTGCCATCGTAATCTCTTCTCATACTTTGGCTTGCTTACATTTTGAACGACTTCTTGGAGTTTTCCCGTTTTTGTTAGTTCGTTAGTTTTTTTCATTGTTGCTTTCTTGCAAAAGCCGTCCTCTTATGAAATCCATAGCTCAGTTCTGGGGGGGAACCCGTTGTAATATAGAGCCCAACTTCTGCGTAATGGATCAAATCGGCAGTAGTGCGCACAGAAAATATACGTCCAGTCGAAGTCGCGTTGACCGTATGAAGGCCGTCTAATTTAATTGATTACAAAACGCAGGTGCTTTCGATGATCATCTCCCAAACTGGTTTCTGTTGTATAGCTCCAGTCTGCTGCACAAGGGAGCGAAAGTCCACAATGAGAGAGAGGGACGCAGCGCCAGCCTTTCAGAGTGTGAATGAAAGCAGAAAGGGCAGCCCTCTGACTGACCGCCCCCATGGTCGTCCAGAGTCTGAAACTTTTACTAAGCGACACCGTGCACTCAGCAACTGGACAAACATAGTAAAAACATCAAAAGAAAAACGTGCGCCAGTTGTACACAGCTGCGCCACAACTGCGCGCCCAGGTGAAAACAGCACTTCTAATGTCCAGAGCAACTACATGGCATGGCTACCGTTTGAAGGGGTTATATGGTGCTTTTCTTTAGTGTGTGTGTGTGTGTGTGTGTGTGTGTGTGTGTGTACTGTTGTGTGTGTGTGTGTGTGTGTGTGTGTGTGTGTGTGTGTGTGTGTGTGTGTGTTACGTGCGTGTTGTGTACGGTGTGTGTGTGTACGTGTGTGTGTGTGTGTGTGTGTGTGTGTGTGTGTGTATATATATATATACACATATATATATACATACATACATACATACATACATACATACATACATACATACATACATACATACATACATATGGAGCTATCACTCAATTACTGATATTCTAGCTCAAGAATGTAACACTGTCCAGGAACGTGTAAAAGTCAAACTCAGGGCGTGTCGAAACACGTCTTATAAAATGTTGTTTACGCCTTTCTTGTCTAGACGTCGCTCCTTTACCACCGTCCCTTGGTCACACGTAGCTCGGAGATGCCACGGTCAGGTGGGAACACATAAAATACCACATTTTCAATAGTGTGCAAATCTTCATTGTCCCGACGCTGCTCTGAGGCGATGAGAATCAGCGCCCTCATCTTTTCATTGGAAGTGACCCCACAACCTTTAAATGACTTTTGACCGAGCTGCATTCAAGCGCTGCTGCAGCGTCCCGGGTGTCCAAAAGTGCCCAAAGCCGAGAGAGAAACTAATCAATTCAGCACCCCCACTGATACTAACTGCAGACCAGCACCGGACAGGACAAAGACAACAGAGCTCTTCTGCAATTCCCACGGTGACCTTGATGGAAGTTAAGATCAAAATCTGAAAAACGAAGGCACAGTTTTGCTCTTTATTTTGGTGACTTGCATAAGACAATTTAGAATTAGGACAGTTGTCTGCTGTCGTTTTGTCAGCCGTGTTAATTATAGGTCTATTACTTACGTACATAATCAGAGGTCATAAATAGGTGGACGGCCAACTGAGGCAATATAAGCAGTTATAATAAAATTGTGAGTATGTTTTATCATACAATTATCAAAGTGTAGACATAAGGACACTGAAAAAACAGGATGCTTCAACTTTCATCCGGTCATTCTCAATCTGCAGACCTAGCCTGAGAACTATATATTTATGTTTATTGGATAAACGTTGGACGTTGGACATTCGCCTCCGCAACTACAGCGGTAGCTTCCTCTAAGTGTGCCCCGCCTGCAGTAGCACGGTGCGGGGAGCTGCGCTGTGAAGTGCCGCTTGGTACGCCAGTTAGGGACCGTCTCTGAATGACTGTTGTAGTGGCGAGCGTTTGTTTCAAAATGTGTTACTTGAAAAATATCAAAACATATTTATATTTACAAAAGAAAACAAGGTTAAGCATCCATCCAAGTTAATAATCCTACTCACCATAGTCCTTTTGGGTTCAACATTTAACCCTTTATGGGTTGTTTATGAATATTTTTCTTCAAAAATCAAGGATTTCTTTCAATAGCTTCTAAATCAGGTGACCTAGAAAGTCAAGGATAAGGAAGTCTGGGAGTCCCTGCTTAGACTGCTGCCCCCGCGACCTGGCCCCGGATAAAGCGGAAGAGGATGGATGGATGGACCTTCTAAATCAGATCACCTAGAAAGTCAATTCCAAGATATTATAGTAGTTTTAGTCTCCAGGTAACACGCACACCTTTTTGTTTTTCAACTTAACCCTTTTTAAATTGTTGATGGGGCTCCGCTAACGCAAATCTGGGCAATGTAACTGTCCTTACATTGTTACTCATCATAAAGAGCTTCTTGAACCGTTTTTGGTCTGACCCATCACTTAGGACCTGTTTGCCTTGGGTGATCTTACCGGGGGCTTCAAGCCCCTGACAACATAGCTCCTCGGATCATTTGGGCTCAGCCATTCGCATAATCCTGTGCACTTTCTCCCCTGTTCTTCTCCCTGTACACAAACTGCTGAACCTCCAGCCACGACTCCATAAAACCGATCAAGTTTGTCGACGACACCACCCTCATCGGGCTTGTCTCAGATGGGAATGGGTGTCCTGCAGCAGCGGTAACAACCTGGAGTTCAACACCCAGAAGACAGTGGAGATGATCTTGGACTTCAGGACAATCACAGCCCCCCAGCCCCCCCTCACCTTGACAGAGTCCCCCATCACCACCGTGGACTCCTTCCCCTTCCTCGGCACCACCATCACCCAGGACCTCAAGTGGGAGCCGACCATCAGCTCCCTCATCAAGGCCCAGCAGAGGATGTACTTCCTGCGGCAGCTGAGGAAAGCCAAGCTGCCAGTGCAGATGATGGTGCAGTTCTACACGGCCATCATTGAGTCCATCCTCACCTCCTCACTCAACCTTGCAGTCGGTGTGAGTACGCTTGAGCCACAGCCAGGACAAACAGAGACTACAGCGCATTGTGCTTTCTGCTAGAAAGTGATCGGCTGCAGACTTCCATCTCTGCAGGACCTGTATGTCTCCAGGGCTCTGGGACGAGCAGGTCGGACATCACAGCTGAAACTTCTCACCCTGACATGACTATTTGACACAAGTCCCATAAGAATAATAGAATAATATTGCTGGTCTACAAATATTGAATCGGCAAAGAGGAAAATTATGTAGGAAATTCCATTGAATAACCAAAATGCTCCAATGCAACGTAGACTATGATACAGCTGAGGAAGATAAGGCAAAATTTATTACTACTTTAAAACATGTCGTTAGCCAGGTTTCCCTGATTTGAATACTTGGCACATAAGCTTGTTTGTGGATCAGAAGAGCTTATTAGTGCAGTTTGCAAATAAAAAAAAAATACTAGGACTTATATGTGTTATCACCTATCATACCAGAAAGCTAAAATACAATGAATAGGAATTTTTTTCTGTAATAAAATTAACATTAGCGTATCCTTTATTAGTTAGTCATTTTAATATTAATAATAATAATAATAATTATAAATATATAATAATAATAAATAAATAATAATAATATAATATAAATAATAATATATAACAATAATAAACTAATAACAATAATTAATAATAATAATAATAATAATAATAAATAATAATAAACAATAATGAAATAACAATAATAATGTCCCCAAGCCATTTTATGTGAGCCGGTCGACGAGCCATCGATTTCTGACCAGGTCTCTCTGCATTTTGAAAAATGGTTGCTGCCCTCTCCATGTGGGTGGAGAGTCCCTGCCCCAAGTGGAGGGAGTCAAGTAATTTGGGTCTTGTTCATTAGAGAGGAAAGATGGAGCGTGAGATTGACAGTTGAATCGGTGCAGCGTCTGCAGTGATGCAGTTGCTGCACCGACTGTTGTGGTAAAGAAGGAGCTGAAGCTCAATCTACATTCCTGCCCTCACCTATGGTCATGAGCTCTAGGTACTAACCGAAAGTCCAAGATCGTGGATACAAGCGGTTGAAATGTGTTTCTCCACAGTGGCTGGGCGCTCCCTGCAACCGGCCCCGGATAAGTGGAAGATGGATGGATGATAATAAATGAATAAATAAAATCACAAGCCAAAAAGACACTTAATCAGTGTTCAATTGAAACCTTATTCAATTTACACAAGCACTGCAGAACTACCCTAAGCGACTTTTCTGGTGGAACGTCAGTAATAGTCAGAACTCCTTAAAAAATTCCAGGCCGAATGTAGTTATGTCAAAATGTTGCCATGGACTTAATTTCACATTTCAGTCTCTGGAGGAAGCCCTGGTGTCATTATTGTCAAAAACTAAAGACAAGTTAGAATATTTCTTGGTCCTGTAATTGCCGCTAAAAGAATGGAGAAATTGAGAACAGAAAATAATTAATTTGAGATATGTCGCCTTTGAGTGTGAAATTACCAGGTACCTGTGGCGATCTTGGTCATGCCTTTTTCAGCTCTGCTTTCGTCAAATGTTGCATAATAGTAAAAGCAGCTCAATTTTATCTACGCAGATCCTTATGTCTGCTAAACTTATGTAGTGTATACAACCTTTAAAATCCAGTAGCACATATAAAAATGTAGTATATTTCAATAATAAAATATCAGATATCCTCAACTTCAAAGGAAATCACTAAAAGTCATGTTACAAAATGTGAATACTCACCGAAAGTGATATTACTTATAGTACTAGTACTGTAATGTATCCATGCCCTCCACGTATGTTTATAAACAATTATATAATCAAATATCAAAATGTATTTATTTATTAAAAATGTATTTGCTCATAACCGTGACATCACCCCTTTTCAGGATATTGAATGAACACTTTACCAAATGTGGTTTTGAATCATTATGGACCAACATATGAACAGAATATGAATTTGAATATGCAAATGGCTTGATAACATGGATACACTAGACATGATAGTCTAGATCTATCTAGCTGTGTTTGGAGTTAGGGTTAATGTTGATTCAATGATGATATCATATTATGATACCTGGAGACTAAATATACTATAATAACTTGGAATTGACTTTCTAGGTCACCTGATTTAGAAGGATTGAAAGAAATCCTTGATTTTTTGACCAAAATATTCCTTAAAATAATCTTATAAAGGGTTAAATTGAAAAACAAAAAGGTGTGCGTGTTACCTGGAGACTAAAACTACTATAATAACTTGGAATTGACTTTCTAGGTCACCTGATTTAGAAGCTATTGAAAAAAATCCTTGATTTTTGAAGAAAAATATTCCTTAAAAATCTATAAAGGGTTAAATTGAAAAACAAAAAGGTACACACCTTTTTGTTTTTCAATTTAACCCTTTATAGATTTTTACCTGGAGACTAAAACTACTATAAAAACTTCAATTTGACTTTCTAGGTCACCTGATTTAGAAGCTATTGAAAGAAATCCTTGATTTTTGAAGAAAAATATTCACAAACAACCCATAAAGGGTTAAATGTTGAACCCAAAAGGACTATGGTGACTAGGATTAACAACTTGGATTGATGCTTAACCTTGTTTTCTTTTGTAAATATAAATATGTTTTGATATTTTTCAAGTAACACATTTTGAAACAAACGCTCGCCACTGCAACAGTCATTCAGAGACGGTCCCTAACTGGCGTACCAAGCGGCACTTCACAGCGCAGCTCCCCGCACCGTGCTACTGCAGGCGGGGCACACTAAGAGGAAGCTACCGCTGTAGTTGCGGAGGCGAATGTCCAACGTCCAACGTGAAACTTCACCGCGGTATCAATATCTAGTTCTCACATTAGGTCCACAGATTTAGATTGACTTCTGAATGAAAGTCAAAACGTCGTTTTTTCAACAGTGTGAAGAAGACTATATTTAAATCTTATTCTACGATGGAACACTTGAAGAACTCTGCAGCCCCTGTCGAGGGTGAACCCCGCGTAAGGCCCAAAGTCACTGGGATAGGCTCCAGTCACCCGCGACCACTAACAGGAACAAGCGGTAGAAAATGAATGGGGGGAAAAAAGAACACTGGAATGAGGGACTACATCAATATACTTTATCGATTATTTCAGTTTTGGTATACTGTGGAAAAGACTAAACTATAGCAGCAGCAATAAAAAAACAAATACGGAATGTGTTGAAAAAGCAACACTTGATTGTGCAGTAGCAGTTTACTTTCTTTACCATAGCATTTTAATCCCATCTATAGCCTCAGGTCACTTACAAGATGTGTGTAAAGTTACATTCATAAATACAAAATGTACATATCTTGAATTAGAAGTATACAAGCACTCACGCACCTATCAAACAAGACGGTATTGTCACAAAAATGTCATAGTAAATGTTGCCGTAATTAATGGGGATGCAAAGTTTGCGGAAGGTTTTCCGGATGATCTTTCAGACTGGAATGCATAATTTATACAAATCATTTTCAAGCATCAAAGAACAAGATATCACAATTTGACTTTTGGTAGGCTTAGAATAAGAAACTCTGAATTCATATAAAAAGTAAACATTTTCCCATACCACAAGACAATGATCCCACACAAAATACATTCCACCAACATATACATATATACAATTAAAAGCTAGCTTGTCCTTCATTGTAGTGTTATAAAAACAGGTTAACCCAGCCCAGAGACTTCAGATTCGATCACAGGGTGCCTGTATAGAGACTACAAGTATGAAAAGGCAACCACAAGATGGCACCAGTGATCTGAACACTGTCAAATTCAGTTCACAAGTCTGAGACCATCATACAGGCGGCTGATAACGTTTCTGGCTCTTGCCTGGTGGCCTTTTAAGGGCAACAACAACAATAATGCTGTTAATATAGACCAAATAAAGACAATTATGTATTTTTGTTTGCCTATGAAATCTTGCAATTTCCCTTGGATGATGAAGAAGAGTTCTTTGGTGGACTCTGTGGAGGCCTGAAAGATTTGGAGCGTTTTAAACTGTTGCCTTTGCTTGAACTGCCCCCTGATGCTGCGCTGTTGGCCACAGAGTAAGAGCGTCCATGCATCATGACTGCATTCATGCCATTGGCCATTGAGAAGGACTTCAGGTGGGATTTGATCGCCACAGGGAGAGGCAGCTTATCTATGAGATGCACCGGTGTACATGACACAATAGAGCGGCAGCACAGATCTTGAAGGCTGAAAACTGCAAAACAAAAACATGAACATTGTTATTAGGCAGGCACTAAATATTATGGGTGAGTTTGTGAAATAAAACAGTCTCACGACAAATGTAGACAATGTAACTATAACAATGAGGAATATATTGCAAATAATATTGCAAAAAAAATTTAAATATGCACGTATACATTTTTATTTAAGCTTTATTTATCCAGGTAGGTTAATTGAGAACCTCTTCTTAATCAACTTCTTGATGTTATAATTAGAACAGAACAGAGGGAACGAAAAAAAACAAAAACAGAGCGAAAAGTTCAAATCAAACAAATGTGTCCATCCAATTCTCATTTGCAACACAAGTAAAACATTTACAACACACACAAAACATGGTAATTATAAGTCCAAGAACAACAAAAAAAAGACTAGGGATTTTTGAGTCCCACCACTTTGTGTTATGATTCAATTTTGAGGACTTTATACCATTCAAAAGACGACATTTTTGTTTCGAGTTATTAATTAGGGCTCCAACTAATGATTATTTTGTTAATTAGATCTCAAAAGTCTGAACAAGAAGTTTCTTCCTGCTCCTTTTTGAAAAAAATTTAAAATAACCTTGCAAATGAACAGGCTTTTTTGGTCTTGTATTTGTGGTTTAACTACATCGACTGTCAACAAGGATAATTTAAAAACGCACATTTTACCTTTTGGGGTAAATACTGTATTGTCAGTGTCATAAAAATCTCTTCTCTCAGCACATGGTGTGCTTAGGAGTAGGTGTATACTTCAGAAAACATTTATTTGATTACTAGTTGGCAATTATTTCAATAATCAACTTGTTTCAGCCCTATTATTAATTGCAATGGCCCTAATTTCTCAAAAATACAACACTTATGATATATCCATTCATAACAGATATACTGATACAAGTTGTCAAACTTGAGAAGTGTACGGTGAAAGTGGGTTGGACCGAGGTCGGCCGCTATCATACTACACTTGCTTTGCTCCCGAGTGCGGCAGGAGCCACCCCGAGACCACCTGTTTAACGGTAGACTTGATCAACGCTAGTAAGAAAATAATCATACAAATTGAACTACAGTAATTGGAATAATGGGCTCACCTCTGTTAGGTTTCCAGAATTTCTCCATCCCATGCCTCATAAGCACTATCCGTGAAAGTTCTGTGAAGGACTCGATGACGTTGAAATTACACAGTGGACTAACCTCAAAAAAGGTCATACTGTTCTTTTCGGCATAGGCTCGAGCCTGCTCTGTTGGAACCTGGCGTTTGAAAGCCAGATGGAGGCGGTTCCCTACCAGAATCCTTGGTACACCGGGGGCATGCTGATGGACAAAGAAGAAGAACCAAACTTAGGCTAATGGCTGAACATGAACGCTATTGTAAGTGTTTAAAAATAGAATTACATAATTACTTCATCAATTTCCCGGATCCATCGGTCAATGCCATCAAAAGACCATCCGTTTGTGATGTCATACACAAGCAGAATTCCCTATTTTAAAGACACAAATGTAACAAATGTGACACTAAATTAACAGGTCTATAGGTTGTTTTAGGATTTTCAATCATATCTAGAATGTGACCACAATCCTCTCTGTGACAGTCCAACCAGATCACAAAATCAAGTTGTCATAAAGAGGCCATCTGTAACTCTGGAAATGGGAAGCAATTCAACTCACTTGTGCCCCACGGGAATACGATCTAAAAATGGTGCAGAATCGTCCTTGCCCAGATGTATCCCTGTGAAGTAAATTGCCTCCATAAAATTTAAACTTTTTGTGAACAATATCCTTAGGCTTAGGTAGTAACTCACCATAGCTCTAATTTTACTCGTCTTCCATCAAGCAGGATGGTAGTAGTTTTGTAATCTATACCTGGGAATGAAATTACATAACTATTTGGCATTTATTGAAGACATAATATGGACATCTGGTGATACAAAAACTGTACATACCGCTGCTGTAGGCATATGGCGATTCCACTGATCCATCTTGTAAACTGTCCAGGATTTCACCTTTGCCAACATCGCTGTCTCCCACTAACAGGAACTTCAGGAGATAATCGTAGCTCTTGACAGGACTACTTTGAGTCCCCATCATCCCACGCATTTGATCCAATTTTCTGAGAGCTCTGACAGCTCAATATAGACGGCCAATTTTGTACTAAAATCTCAAAACAAATGCTTAAAACTGGGTGAGGCTGATGTTAGCTGGCTACACACTCGCTACTAACAGATAGCTTAACTTATTGTGAAACAATAATAATAACCTCTTGTTAAAATACCGCTATTTTAAATAACTCACTATAATTATAATATACAAAGACAACGAAGCTCGCAATATTTCCATCTCATATAGAAAAATCAAAACCTCCAGTTGCTACTAGCGTACTAATGCTAGCTGTTTGTTTGGCAGACGGGAGACGCACATCTATAGTAGCGATGTCGCTATGATAAGACAGAGCAAAAGGGACCATATAGTATACGGAATACATCAGCTAAAAACTTCGCAAAGTATTGATCAGAATATATTCATATGAAAACCATAATTGAGTGAACAAAACCGCTCGTTATGCGAAGTGTGGTGGTACTTCCGGGTCCTGGCATCATAAACTACGTAACTTCGGAGAAACAGAAATATATATATATATATGTATATATATATATATATTTCTTAAATTTTATATATAGAGAGATATGTGTGTGTATGTATATATCATTGTATTAGAATTTTTCATTTTAAATCCTTATGTGCAACGTTTTTTGTATCATACCCATATTTTTTCTTTGTCCAGTCACTCGATACGTCACCACTACTCTAATCGGATTGGTTGTATTTGATTAGGATTTGCAACAGCTGTTCAATTCATGCCTCAAAGTAAATAAAATGCTTAGTGATTTGGATAATCTTTTTGGACGCTAGTTTATTTTTTATTGCAGGCTCTGAGAATGTGGTTCTGTCTTGCTAGAATTTTAGTGATCGTCTATTGTCTTGCTAGTTGTAAAGGGCAAGAATTTAACCAGAATGCAGAAATAGAATGGGACAATATGTCCAAATTGACCAGGAGAGTGTCATCTGGACCATTGCCAAAAGTTTTCAGAAATCGTATACTGTCTAATACTGATTTTCGAATGCTTCCAGACTTTGTTGTAGCGTCTTCAGCCACAGATCAGAAACACCATTTCAAGCCTGAAAGTGGTGCAAGGCCATTGCCGAATTCAGTTATGCCTTTACTGTTCCCCACTAGTACTGTGTCTCCCACAGAACCCACCCAACCTAAAGTAGTTGAACTGTTGTGCCACATTGACAGAATCTATGTGAGAATTAGTAGAGCTATCTTTAGGACTTCAGACGCATACAAATATTTAAAATTGGGAACTTGTCCTGTGAACCAAGCCACTCAAAATCATTATTACTTCCTGTACCTAGTGCAGAATTCAGACTGTGGTTTCAACCAAGAGGTTTGTGTTTTTTATTATATTTGTTATATCATAGTCTGGTCTAAGCATGCATGTTTTCCAGAGCAATGTGGATCATCTGGCCATAAAAAATGTTGTTCACTATCTGCCAACCACACCAGTTGTAAGAGACATGCCTTTTGATGTTCCTGTTCAGTGCAACTATCAAAGGTAAGTGCTGTTGGTAATAAAACTAATTGACTTGCATTCCTGTATCATATGTGACACTATCACTTGCAGGGTACTTCACTCCTACAAGGTTGGTATACGCCCCAAGCTACTGAGAGGAACTTTATTTAAATCCCTTGGAAGGAAACGTCCCATTGTGCTCGTACCTCAAGATGGCAAGTATTTGATAATCTATATAGTATTTGGCTATGAATGTGGGGTGGAGAAGGCGTATCAATGTGTAAACATGGTGCAGTAAATGTATTTAATCTTTCAGGTACACTGAAACTTGTTCCTACTTTTCCTTTTTAGAATTGGGCAATGTGATGACCAGGCCGTATGTTATGGGAGAGGCAGTCTTCTTTGCGGCTAAACCAGCCGATGGCACAACAGCGTCTGCAGATGAAAGAATCTATATCAACAAGTGCTTCATAACGTCCTCTATAGTTCCTTCAAGTCCTAAATACACCATCATTGATAATTATGGGTAAGTGTTTGCAGTCCTGTGGTGAGTCACTTCAGGGGCTTATGTGCTTTTCTTTATCAGTTGCATGGTGGATGGTAAGGAGTCTGCAGAGTCGAGGTTCCTTAGTGGCTCGTCAAAGATGATTCAGAGGTTCACGATAAATGCTGCCATTTTAACCGAACTGGCATCTAGTTCAGGCACAAAGGTAAACTGTGTATATGGAGCCCTATGAACAAACGATGGCAGTGACAAATATTGTACTTTTAAAAATCTCTTACAGCAACTCTACATGCACTGTGATATATCTGTCGGAAAACAACCTCCGAGTGAAGGTCTCAAGGCTTGCAATTATAATCGAGCCACCAAAATGTGAGTTGGTTTGCAGTTTTTGCTCAAAAAAACCTTCAAACTTTGCAAGTAAATGTATCCATGTTTTATTAGGTGGAATGAGTTGTACGGAAATTACTTGGTGTGCTCTTGCTGTGACTCCTCGTGCTCGCCGCCGCAGCGCAGAGGTAATTCCTGTTTTTTCATGTATCAAAGAAGTTGACTTCTTGGACTGACTTTGTATATTTCATCAGCCCTAAGCAAAATGGTCACAAGTCAGCCATGGAAAGTGGATTTGGAAGAAGACTTGAAGATGAAAACACTTGATGCCAACTTTGGTTTCGAGGAAGAGGACCTTACCACAGATAACCCGTGGGATGACTATTAAATTTTGTAGCAATTTTAACTGTCTTGTTTCATTTTGTTATTTGCTCATCAGTTTTTGGAATGCTTTAAATTCACATTAACGTTCTCTTGCACAGTAGACATACATGATTAAGACTGCAGCTTGGAATGCTCTTTAACAAAGATGACGTTCTTTTAAATTTCTTCTAGGGCAGTGAGTCTTAGTTTACACCTTAAGTACGGCACCACCTTAGAGAATTACTTTCCCAGAACCACTAGGTCGGGCTTAAATTGGTTTTAGAACAGGTCTGAGACGAAGCTGTTAAAGTTTAACATTTATACCCAAAGGACGCAGACAAATGAATATTGCAAGGGGACAAATGTGTTTTATTAAACTATGGATGGCTCACTGGGTCTCCTTGCGTAGGTAATCATTTATCAAAATCGGAGCATTTTTTAGCAATTCCACAAAATGCACCACCGCATTTTGGTAGATGCACCTGTGCACCAACAACGGCTGGAAGAGATTCACAGGGTTTGACTTCACTAAATCGGCTGGGAATTGGATAATTTCTTTGGCCTGTGGATTTCCAATCAGGACATGGATCAGTTGCTTTGTTTTAAGGCTGTAACTCATAAAGTTCAATAAGTCTTTTAGTCTATTTGCTAAAAAGGAAGGTTTCCACTCGCACGGTGCCTTCGTCAACAGCAGATGCATCAGACCAGTTTTGAAATGCAAATCCATAAGGGCACTGCTTCCTGTAAGCGTTGCCTGTTTCTTGTGTAGAAAAAGTGCGATTTGTAGAGTTTGCATATGACAGGAGTTGTCGGGTAAAACCTTGGAGATTTGATGGAAAAAAGTATCTTCATGTTTGGACAAGGACAGAGACCAGAAAGTGTCCAAGTTTTTCGGAGAACATGTGATGCAGAAATAGGAATGACTGTCAAATCTAATCACTGGACTCATGGTGAAATGCATTTTTTCACCACTTCTAAAGCGAACGATCACTGCCCCGGGAATGTTACAGTTACCAATGCAGACCTCAAACTCGTACTTGAATGCAATAAGTGACCATGCTTGTCTCAACATGCTCTGGAACCACTTGCCCACTTCTGCTTTTGACAGATATTTTGAACCTTTTTTGCACAAATGTTCTTCAAAATCAACACTTTGCTTAATCTTGTCCCCCTCATTGTGAAGAAGACACACCACATCATCTGCTGCTCCTGAGGCCTGGCATGGGCAGCAATATTGAACTTGTGCATTTTTCCTAAGCTCAATCTGCCCACACATTTGCATATCGAGCAACACATCATCTGCTTTGTTACTGTACAAACAATTAAAAGTATACGACTCGGGTGGAGTGAGGGGAACAGCTACATTATGAATGTCTTCTAAATCTGCTGTACCTATTGCCATGCCACCAACTTCACCACAAACATTCCTCATAGATTCTAGGAGATCACTTACAAATCCGTCTAAAAACTCCTCTTCTCTATGCTTCTCATTAGAGCCTGATTGTACACACTGAGAATAAAAAATCTGCAAAGTGGTGCTATCTATGCTCAAATATTCTGCTGAATTGGCACTTAATATTGTTTTAGCGCCGTTTGATTTCAGATGGGCATTTCTTCTACATTTCCAGACAAAATGAATGAATGAAACGATTGAGAATGTTTTCCACATAATCCAAATGTAATTGTTGTCCAAGGCAGTTTCCAAAGGGGTTTCTTTACTGTGAGTTTGTTTTTCAGTTGATTCTAAACTTGGTACTATTTTTGAGTTATTATCTTGGTAATGCCAGGTTTCAGTATCTACTTGACTGCTTGTTTTCATCGTTGGTGGCAGGTTTGAATTCTCCAAATGAGTCCCCAGAAATAAGGGTTCTGCTGTTTCCTTCTCTTCTTGCAATCTTTGGAAACCACTCGCTGCTATTTCCTGGTTGAGTTTCTTTTCTTCCGTTGACAATTTTTGCTCACGTTCTTGCATCCCAGTTGTTAATAAGGCTTCATCCCAATCGTCAACATTATGGTCACTGTTCGGATACATCAGGAGGCCCAGAGCAACTACAATCACTTGCAGGAGTGTATCTTGCATCTTCGTTGTGATCTGTAAATGTCATTGAATGTTAACAGTAATACAGGTTCTTTAGCCATGATGCTAAATGTGATATTACTGTAGGTGTATACACTTCCTGGTTCTAAATATCGACCGTCACAACTTTAACTGTCCAACAAGATGTATTATTTTATATGCAAGAGCAGAGTTGACTTACCCTAAGATACTTTTTAGTTGAATATTTTTGTCACAGTTTGCCGACAGCGGACACGCTTAAGGTGAAATGGAGGATGCAGCTATAACCTTGCTCTCACACCACTCTGCAAGCTCTTCCTATTTTGGAGGCAGTTGAAGGTTTTCTTTCGTCACCTATTTCCTGCATGTACTCGGCTGTGAAATTCATCACCACTCATAGGTTTACTCAGAGGTAGAATGTAATGAAATACATACGTAAGTAGGTTTTGGAATGAAATATCAACATTTACATCAGCAAGTAGGCTATTCTATTTCAACATTATCTTCAAAATGACAAAAGGCAAGTTTTGTAAATGAGCTGTGACAGTAATTTGAATATTATTTGGAAGCATTGCAGCTTTGTAGCACTCATTTGCCTACGCCTAAGTGATGTGGTGAGAATGTATGGGGAGTAAACGTATTGCACTTTATAGCTTATTTTTATTCTGAATAATAACTATTTTGTTATTTTGGAGCATAAATTAGCACTTGAATCTCGAACTTGTAATCAAATTGGAGTAAATGTAGTCGACTTCTCTCTATAACAAACACGAACAATTTTGTTAAAATAAAAGAGTAAAAATGGAGCGCTTCACTGGGTCAAAATTATCTTAAAAAAAAAAACCTTCTCAAAGGGATTAAGTATTCACAAAACAATAGATAGCCCTTAATGTCTGGTTGTCGTGTGGGCAGATTCAAGCTCTGAGTTACATTAAAGGTGCTTTATCGGCTGGTATGCCCTGACAAAGACCAGGCAAGTGGTAGAAACGCGCTGGTGTCAATCTTGTATTAAAGGACTTTTAACACTATGTTCATCTTTTGGACTTTGTGTATCCTTTGGCTTTGTTTGTTTTTGTGGCCATTTTTTGTGTTTAATGGATGTTTCTCAAATTTCCCTCAGCCGAATCATTTTTGAAGATGCTCATTTTGGCTCTCACTTTTTTTAAAAAAAATAGCCTTCCATAGCTGAGCTACAAACACAATTTTTTCGCAAATGCATTCCAAGTTATTATTCACCCTCGGGGTAAAAGGTTGGAAGTAAATGTTTTTTGTTTTTCAGTAATACCAGATTTACCATAAAAACTCACACTTTTATTTTTTGAGGATGTTTTGTGTCCTCTACTTTAATCAGCCAAACTATCATTATAGATTTGTCATTTTTACACTTTAAAAACTCATACAAGTAGAATTAATTTTTTTTTTTTTTTAAGTTTTAATCCTTTACTGCCCAGTTTGCAGACAAAAACCCAAGTGCAATGAGTTGACTGTTTTAGTAGACCCTGGGATTGGGCAGTGATTCATCGTAAAATGGAAATACACATACATACCGGAGATTCTCTGAGTTTGTGGAGGACCACTCGATATTTCCATTTTTTCATGTCCATTTCAATTGTTCCTCCATCTCCTCTATCTCAGCTTCATTCTCTTCTTCAGAAGACTCTTTGGATGAGTCTTCGAATGAGTCCTTTTTCCAAATTGGTGTCCCCGTTGAATAGTCTCAATCTGAGGATGTGGACTCCTCCTCCCCTCAGAAAGCATGATCATGTCCAGAGCCTCCTCTGCTGTAATTTGCCATCTAAAAAATGTCCTTACTTCTCTTATTTATAGCCTGGGAGAAGTGCGAACGCCTAAAACACCAGTGGGTACTGCAGTAAAACCAAAACACACCATTTTGTTTACAATCTGGTTATCAATGTTATTTTGGTTGAACTATAAGTTCATGGAGACTATATATACACAGTTCATTTAGTTAATTTCACTTTGCCACAACAGTTTCTTTTCTTTTTTTAAAATGAAGCTAAAGCGTAGTTTCAGCCTGGAGGACGCTTCCTGCTGTCTCACCAGTGGAATACCTTCACCGCCCTGCTGTTATGATAGGCTCAACAGCTGTCAATCACCACTCAGCCTTGTTTTAAACTCTGACCCCATCCATTTAGGAGTTTAGGCCAATCCTAGGGTTCAAATATTTGAAATATGATATATATTTGATAAGTTCAATATGTTTCAAGAAGTAATTCTATGAGTAGGAGTTTTGAAAGAATACAAAATATGAATTTATCGTAGTTTTTTTATGGCTGTTTCAATTAAAGGACATAAAGAGTCATTGAAGCGTAAAAGTGTAAGTTTGTATGCATATTATTTCAGTATTTGTGAATAGCTATAGTGGAGTTTTGTATGTTTAATCACCAATAAAGGGTTAAAGATTATAAAAAATCTAAAAAATATTTGGTATGTATGTGTCAAGGAGAAGTAGTTCTGAGTTCTTAAATTTGAAAAAATATGAATGTATGACCATTTTACAGCTGTTCAAAGACGTCCTTGAATCTGTCCATACGACAACCAGACATTAAAGGCTATCTATTGTTTTATTAATACTAAAGGTTTTGTTCTTGAGTATCTGAAGTATATGTTTTCTTGTTTCTGTACCTTTAACATGAGCAGATAGCCAGATTATAATGCTGACCTATAAATTGAAGATGTTGATGTTATAACTAGTGTGAGTTTATTATTTGTAATTGCTCTATGAATGGGATTCCAGGAGTCCCTGCCTTTATCCTCTTCTCGTGGTCTTCTAACTGGTTTGTCAAGCTTTCCCTTATTCAGTCGGTGGAGTAAAACATTATAAATAGTGTTTTGCTGAAGTGCTGTATCTGTTCCTGAAAGAGATTTACTAGTTGCCTCTCACACAACAACATCAAACAAATTTTCAGCCCAGAGACATTTGAATAGTTTCAGAGTGGTTTTGCATGTTGAGATTGAGAACACATCTCTAGTCACACTCACAAATGAAAAATAATAAGATTTAACAATAACAGGTAGTGAATAAAATAATAGTGTACGTTATGTTGTGCTTGGTTTCAGTTTTTGGTCAGTAAAAGTGTGATCATAATATTTTGTTACATCACAATAACAGTGAAGGGAGGGGCCGCTGCAGATGATGTGGTCAGCTTTGAAGCTCACAGAGAGTTTGAGAGAAACTCAGGAGTCCAGGCACAATTATCCGCAATAGTTCCAGACATATTACATTTATCTTATTAGAAATTATTTAATTTTCATCACTTCAATATTTGGATCAACTTAGAGGTAAGTTGTATTTTATGCTGCAATAATTGATGATCATTTTGTTATTCAATTCAGTCAATTCAATCGATTAACATTTAAGAGCAACAAAACAATGAAGATGGCCTGTCTCAACATATTTTTTGTTTTACGTGTGAATTTACTGATTTGTCCATGTATTCTTTTGTTGACTGGTGTAGGTTGTGTGTATCAAGAAGGGCATTTGGCAAAAACAAGTCTTTACGCAAACTAAACGCTTTTTCTGAGCCCTCAGATCAGCAAAGATCAGGAAATGTAAAGATATTTGATGTGTTAACAAACTGATAACAAACAAATCAGGGAAGGGCAATTGGGCCGTGCCCCTAAAGGCATCACCCAATTTATACAAAATGTCTTTTGAATTATTATAAGGCTTTGTACAGATTCTCTGACCAACCCACTAACTATTAGGGCTGTCATTAACTATTATTTTACAGTTGACTTGTCAGCAGTTATTTTTTCGATTAGTCAGCTAGTCAATTGATTATTTCTATTGTACACTGAGACCTTTCAAACACATTATCAACCAATGAGCGGTTTAAATGTGGTGACTGGGGGCTTCTCTGTAGACTAGAGAATATTTAGAATAGTGTATTGTTTTGATTTAATAATGCAGCTGTCTTTGTCTTTTTTATGTTACAAGTCTGAATTTCAGATAGCGATTATGATTATCAAAATACGACGACAATCATTTTGCATAATCGACTGTACTAACGATTAATCGATGAATCATTGTAGCCCTACTTACTAATACTATTCATATTCATTCATTTATTCATTTATT
Organism: Chaenogobius annularis; assembly: GCA_015082035.1. NCBI lineage: Eukaryota > Metazoa > Chordata > Actinopteri > Gobiiformes > Gobiidae > Chaenogobius > Chaenogobius annularis. The sequence goes on along the minus strand of BJKM01000147.1, from coordinate 893,480 downwards.
ATTTGTTTCAGATTTGTTTACCCAGACAAAATGGATAAGTTCCGGATGATGATCCAGTTCCTTCAGTCCAACCAGGAGTCCTTTATGAGCGGGATCTGCAGCATCATGGCCCTGGCCAGTGCTCAGATGTACTCGGTGTTTGAGTTCAGCTGCCCCTGCATGCCCGAGTACAACTATGCCTACAGCATGATGCTACTCTTCGTGCCGCCCATATGGTTCTTTCTGCTGGGCTTTGTGATGAACAATAATGTGTCGGTGTTGGCGGAGGAATGGAGGAGGCCCACGGGCAGCCGGAGGAAAGATCCCACCATCCTGCGCTACATGTTCTGCTCCATCACTCAGAGGTCCCTGATCGCGCCCGCGGTCTGGTTTTCAGTCACTCTCATGCACGGCAAGAGTTTCCTGTGCGCGTTTAGCACCAGCCTCGACATCGACAGACTCGGGAACTTCAGTGTCTTCAGGGGGATATCAGAAGTGGAGCGGATAAAGTTACTGGCCAGGATCCCGTGCGATGACGATATATATTTCGAGCAGCATGGCGAAATCAGGATGGTGGCGTCACGGTATATGAAGTGCATTTCACAGGTACACACGTGTTGACGTTTTTTTCACTTCTTTTCAATTCATTTAGTACCATTGGCATACCATAAATCCAAAATATTTGAAAGGAAATCAATATTTAAACTCGGACAAATGGGTGACGTCCTGTTCATCTTTTGGTTGCTCTGACATCAGCCATTTAGGCCCCGGTCCCTTTAGGCTCCCACATAAAATGCATCAAAACGGTTTTTTGTTTGTTTTTTTAAAACAATGACATTTGAGGTTTTTTTCTTGCAAAGCTAATACAGAATGGTTTTACTAACTTAATATAATAGCCTAATGTGTTTGGCATTGTGCCATTCCTGTCCCTTTTCAATGTGTGTTTTGGGTAAGTCATTAAAACATTATAGTTTACAGTTTCTTGGTCTGCCTCGCCATGTTCATGCACAACTTTTGCACAGCTTGGCACAGCTTTCCATCGAGTCTAAATACTGTAGGCTGTCTCAGAAACACAAATCAAATTAAAAGATTACACACTAAATGACTCACTTTGGGAGGAAGAAAAAAACAGATTTAAAACAGCATATCCTTACTCCTGATATAAATTAGTCCACTGGAACTTAACTAGGCCCTTTTTACCCCTGGGGATATCAAGTTAAATCTTGGGCTTTAGTTGGGTTTACGATTTGTAATTTGTTTCTTTTACAATACTGGCAGAAAGCTACTCATGTTAGTTATCCCAAATAATTAAGTCTGTAAAACGTGACAGCAGGCCTTAGATGGGATACAGTTAGATTCCTATAAAACATTAATAATTATCCATTTATTAGTGCACAAATGTAGGCTCTAAAGTAAGCATTTACAATTGTAATAGGCATGTGAAGAATCAGATTTGAATTATTCAGTGTAACATTATGTATAATTCCTAAATTCTTTGGGGAGCAACGGGTTGGAGACCCCCGGTATAATATAAGATACAGTAAAGTGCTTATAACATTTTGGTCTTGCTTTTTAATATTAAACATTTCAACGTCCTCTCTGAGCTGAAATTGTACGCCTAAACATAAGACACTTATGTTTAGACCTAATGGTTAGGCCTATCTATGACTACAAGCAAAGGGGCATATTCAATTTGAATGGTATCTTTTGCCCCCAGGAGTTAAGTAGAGGCCTGTCTGGGCTTGATCTTATAGTGTCATATTAACATATCTTTATCAAAGCTCAGGGCATAGGCCCATCAGATGCCTTCCCAACCTCAGTTTATCAACAAGTTTTAAAACGAAGCATCCATTTTCTCTCTCATGCAAGCATTTTCTCCTCTCTGCAGGTCTGTGGGTGGATGCTTCTGCTCATGATGACCTTCACTGCCTTCTTGATCCGGGGCATCCGGCCATGCTTTACCCAGGCTGCTTTCCTCAAGACTAAATATTGGTCCCATTACATCGACATTGAACGCAAGATGTTTGACGACACCTGTAAGGAGCATGCAAAGAGTTTTGCCAAAGTTTGCATTCACCAGTATTTTGAAAGCATCAGTGGAGAGATGCGCAACTTCCACCACAACCGCACGTATGGGAGAGATGACGATGATCAAGAACAGGAGATTGGAGATGAAGAAAAACTTATGGGTATTAGAGCTCAGGAAGACATGAATAAAGTGTTGTGGAATTGGCACACTAGTAAACCAGCGCTGGCACTCAGAAAGGACAAAATGGACACACAAAGCAATGGAGGAATGAATGGCTATGTAAATGGTGAAGCAAATGGCTTTTTGAATGGACACGCCTCTAATGTGGAGAAGAAAGAATGGGCCGTGTATTACAGCAAGGTTTGAGAGAAAGGACCTGCTGTTTACCCGCCAGGCAAGCACACAGGTGGAGCTTACACTATTTATAAGTAGTTCAGAGTAAAGGATTATAATACACATCATACTGAATTCACATGCAGAATTTAACAACATTTATTATTTCTGGACATAGGGCAAAATGTGCTGTTGCACTTTGACATTTGCACAAAACAAAAATCAGCTGATGGTACGACTTTGATAGTTCAAAAGATATTATTTGTATAATAGCTAGCTTCACATTTATTGACAATGTGGAGACACACGGCAAGAGACCTTTGCATTTCCCCGCTTGGTCTTTATTGACATTTTAAGACTTTTTTCACGAACTTTGCAATCTCTACACAATTGACTTTAATGGACTGACAAGCAGAAGGACTGATAGTATTTTTGTTTTGGAGTAGGCTATGGTTTTGTTTCCATTCCTGCGCTGTCACTGTGTGCTCACAAGAGGGCGTGCTCACAATGAAATCCCATCTTTTCCCATGACAACAATGACAACATAAACATGTATCAGCTGAATTTGAAAACACTCATCCCTGCATGCAGTGTAATAAAGTCTTATCTGTTTGAGCCTGTGCACTCAATCCAGCTGTTGCTCTGTATTCAGCAGTAATGTCATTATGGATAGGAAAGGCAAAGGTGGGTGGGGGTGAAATGGCATGAATCCCACTGAAGCCTCTCCCTCTCTCTGGGGATTAGTGGAGCAACACTCCCCTTGACCGTATCTCACTCACCCAGTAGCCCAGCAGCTGCTCTCGGCTTCAGTGAATTGGCAGCAGGACCTGCTGGTGTGGGGGTGTTTTATTAAGTCTTTGTTTTTGATTCGGATTTTCCTTTTTTTATATATATATATTGTACCTATATTTTTTTAGCACATTTTAAACTAACACACGCTGCACATATAGGCCTGTAAATTCCCTGACTTGTACTACACAGAATGTCTTTGTTTTGGGTGTGAGGACATCAGTCATGCACACTGTTCTGTACCTCGTCTCCCTCTCACGTATACATGTGTGTGAGTGTTTGCACAGCAGCACACACACATCAACATGCTTGCAAGCGCCCTATTCGTCAGCGTCTGGCTCATTCTGCCCTCCTTCTGCCTACAGATTGGAGGACAGGGGTAGTGAGGGAGGGCTGAGAGAGAGGAGAGTTGCGAGGCAAAACGGCTGGTCACATGAGCACAGATCTGTTTACAAACCCAGAGCAGAGCAAGGGGAGGAAAGGAAAAACAGCTAACTGATTTCTCTCTGAGCAGCATTATGGACAGAAAGAGAACGAAGGGAAGCCTGCCATGACAAAGCCAGCTGGAGGTGGGAGAGACTGAGCACGACACATGCAGACACACTCATGAACACACACCGCCTTTGTCTTTTCTTTTTTTTTTCTCAATTGAAGGAGCAGATGGTTAGAGGGAGAGTAGGATCCCCCTCCTCCCTTCTCAAACACACCGAGTGACTGACACACAAACATAGACCAGGAGAATACCAGCGCCAGCTTCAGGATTGTTGTTTTTGACTGCATGGAGCTGTCCTCACTTTGTCTGGCCTTTGAGGGAAGTATATCGTGGGCCTCTTCACTGTGGAGGAATAACCCCTGCAAGATTAGAGGACTGAGGGAGGAGACAGAGGAGACCAGAGGGGGATGAGACGTGAAAATCCCCTGTCAAAAAAGCTGCTTTGATGCCGAGACAAAGCACAGACTAATGCCTGATAATTACCATCATTCTACAAGAACTGTCATCTCCAACTGTGATTGTTATTGAGCACAACAAGGGGACAGTATCACTCAGTGGACACAAAGAGGCCTGTTTTCTGCTATAAATGTAAGTATTTTCTGTCACTAAGGAGTTTGTTTTGTTGTGACATTGAACTGAGCAAGATTCTGCTGTTGTTGTTGAATGACATACTTGCAGCAAGGCTAACAAAACAACCACTCTTCAGTCAACAAGATTTCTTTGTCTCTTCCTCTTCTCCATAATGATGATGACATCATTCTCACTGGGATCCAGGAGCACATGAGGTCTCCAGAACTGGTTCAAAACCTCAATGCCAAATCTCCCAATGTTTAACACGGACTGGTTAATCCTAGATTTGGGAATGCTGAGGCTGTAAAGAGTGCTGAGCCAACAGAAAATCCTTCAAAACCACCATCTCCTCCTTTTCCTGAGGATTTGTAGAATCAGAAGCAAATTTTAACATCTTGATGGCTGTTTATGAAGGGACTGTGAGCCTAACAAAGGAACAATCCATTTGAGGGTGACTGCATAAGGTTCGGTGTCCGGAGCGGCTGCCCACAAGCTTGGCCTCCATCCAGACTTTCTCCTCACAGAGCCCGAATTTACTGCTGCTGCCCTGGGAGTCAAATTTCATGCAACCATTCCAATGGTGTAACGGTAAGTAAGTGGATTTCTCTGCTGCCTGCCAAATGCACAAGAGCAGTAGCCCACTTGTTTCACGTATGGAGACTTAGTTCCTGTTCAAAGTGGATAAAGATCTGCATTGTGGATGATTGCTGCATTACTGAGAGCGAAGGCCTCTGTTTTGTGTTGTGATGGAGACATTTAAAAGTCTCAGCCAAGGTCATGGTTGAGTTTGGGAAGCAGCTAAATTATTAAACTTGTTTTTATCTGTTACGTAGATTATGATTAGACTCCTGCAGGCCTTTCCTCTGGTGTTATTTCTCCAGCCCCCAGCAGCCATCCTGCCCATGCCCCCCACAGTCAGCAGGCTCTACTCATTCATCCCCTTAAAGACAGACAGATGCTTAGGGGCTGGCAAAGAGCATCCTCTCTGTAAATTAATAGGAGCACGTGCGGCTGTGGAAGTGGGGCTTCCTCTGCTTTTGTTTTACCAAATGGCCCTTCTGTCCCCAGAGTTCATGCTGTTTATTATGCCCCACCCCCTGCCACCTGCAAGACACACAGGACAGTCTGCATTAGCCATAGAGCCAGACAGACAGCACAGACACACTTTCCATCCCCCCATAACGCACACACACAACTAGGGTAGACACACAAGCCTTTACCCCTATAGGGCTGGAAGAACAGATGGTGGTGTGGCGGAAGTTCAGTCTGTCCTCCATGTTTGCCTTGTTCACAGCCAATTAACGCCCATCCCAGTGAGAGCCGCAGTTGCCACCACAGTGCGACTCACAGAGCCAAACAACAGCCATTACCATCAAAATATGAGTAATCACTGTCACAAATGAGACAAGGGCAACACAAATGACAGCACTGAAACATTTCTATGCGGTTATTTAACACTAAACCTTGTGATAACTTGCATAAAACTTTGTGTCAATGTTTACAATTGGTGAATTTGACAAAACAACAGTATTTATATTTAAGTTCATTCTTGTCAGACTTTATTAACAGCAACTTTCATTCATTAATTTTCTACCTCTTGTTCCTGATGGGGTCACGGGTGACTAGAACCTATCCAAGTGACTTTGGGCCTTTGGCGGGCCAGCTCGTCACAGGGTTAACACAGAGACATAGACACACAGACAAACATTCACCCTCACATTCATTCACTATGGCCAATTTAGAGTTGCTTATTTACCTAACACATGCATGTCTTTGGACGGTGGGAGGAAGCCGGAGAACCCGGAGAGAACCCACGTTAACACGGGAAGGACATGCACCCAGAGAGTTGTATTAATTAAATTCTTGGCTTTAGAAGTGCATTGTTATAAAATAGTAGTGTGTTATTAGAACCAAAATTGTAGGCCTTGGCTGTTAGTAGTAAATCAACAATAATCTCTGGAAATTCAAAGATGAGAGTATTAACATTAGTGAATCAGTGTTACATTTGACAGCATGAAAACAACACGGTATTAAGCTTTAGTAAACCAACATCAAACATGTAATAACACAGAGAAATCACTTGTACTGTAGGTCTAGAGTTTCATTGTTGTTATCAGGTGACAGACTGATGTTGTGAAATAGATTTAGAAAAAGATTTAGAAGATTCATTATGTTCTTGTTAGCTTGTTGTTTCAAATTACCGGTAGGTTTAAAACAATTAACAAACAAACGTCCTTAACCTGTGATAACCATGAGCTGTAGACTGAGTTTGTTGAAGTTTAAGTTGTGTTTGTGGCTTGTGTGTGCACGTGGCAGGGTGCCTGTGTGGTTTGGGTATTCAGCGCTCTGAACACTACTGCAGCATGACGTCGGACATCTACCACCTCCCGCTCAATGTCTATGTCATTGTCCTGGGCATTGGCCTCTTCGTCTTCATGCTCAGCCTCATCTTCTGCTGCTACCTGTTCAGGTGAGGAGCCGTGACAGGCAGCGTGGACAGAAAATGTGTGATTTAGGCAGAAGTGAAACAGACATAGAAAATTCTAAGGGAAAACAGGAAGCTGAGCAGGAAATGTGGCTGTGTTTTGTGAATGGAAAACAAAGTAGTTCAGCTTCTCGAGATCACAGTTTTAAAAGCACTCTCTAAATTAAATTGCCATATATAAAAGACTGATTTATACGACTGTATTGATTCAATTGATTTATTAGAGCTTTAATTTATGTATAGGCTACTGCTGTTTCTGTGAAAAAAATGTGTAGGTTAAATTGTATTGAGGAGAATGCCGCAGCAACAATAAACAGTAGGTCACTGGGTCAGAAATGCACTGAGAACAATAGGTGGCCTATGAAGGACTATGTGTATCACATTAGCAATCCTAACTAGTGCTTATCTGGAGAAATGTTCACAATAATACCTGTGTTTAGAAACTTACAAGCTATAGGCAAAATACATTTGATCAACAAAGAATACATTAAACATTGCATTGAGAACAATGAGGCAAAGGGGGGCAAGGCAACAAAAGATTTACTTAAAGGTCTCTCTCCAACAGAAAAGTTGCATTGTGCTCCTTTATAATGACTCATTTTAAATGAGTCCAAAAATGACAACTGAACCTCCACAAACATATCTGGTACTAGAACATAAATCTACAAACACATGAGCGTAATACAGACGTCTAAATACACATTCTTTGTGTGTTAGGTTGAAACAACAAGGAACCAGAGAACAGTTCAGCTACAATGAGGTGAGTCTCTGTAGCCGCCTTCTCTCTGTTTGAACATGTCACTATGGCTCTCCAGGCTGGATATAAACACTATATGTCATGACACTCTGTTAGTGTGCTAAACCCAATGCTGCTGTTTATAGACGACCTTGACTCTATCTGTGCACTATTACCTGTGCTACAATTTATCTGAGGCAAGTACCACAGCGTGCCAGCGCTCTGCTTGTGCGTTGGGATGGCGGCGTTTTGGACAAGGTTAAAGAACTGTCGTGCTGTAATACTAAGTCAAGGGCTTGGACTTCACCCACCGGATTGAGCTATGAATGCAGTTTAAACTGCATTAAGTGAACACCATACACTATAAATGTCTTTCCAAGATAATGTTGCTGACACGCCATTCACGTAACCTCCCACAGCAGTCACCCATGATATTATTTCTCTTGTTTCTCCTCTAGGTGGTGCTAAAGGGAGCAAGTAAGAAACTGAGCCTTCTTGGAGTAAGTCACTGTAATTTATCTTATTTAAGTTTGTGAAAGGGGTGCACAGAGGTACTTGTAATCTGAGTTCCTAAACTTGTCTGATGATTGGACCTCATACATTAAATTTCATCACAAACATTGCAACAAAGTAATAGCAGTATATATGTGGGCCTACGTATGTACTTGTACTTTTGTAAGGCAAGTTTATTTGTAGAGCACAATTTGTACACAAGGCAATTCAAAGTGCTTCACACAACAGGAAAAATAATCGTTAAAATCACAGAGACATGACAGAAATCACAAAACAGTTTAAGACATAAAAGAGAAGAGTGAAGAAAACCATTTCAGTCATATGCACAGCCAGGGTCAGCCTTATGTTACCCAGTAGCAATGTTCCCCGAGACCTGGGTTAGGGTTATATACTGCTATAGTTTATGCTGTAAAAGCCATACATTTTACGCACAACTATTGGGGATGTGGAACCTACTATTTTCCCCTGTTCATAGAAAACGGGGGACCATAGGGTACGCACCCTGCACAGCCAAACAAAACTGTTTTTAGCTTAGATTTGAACATTGTACCAAATTAAGCACTACTACCACCTGTAAATCTTGCCCAGTAGTTATTTTTATAGAACCTTAACGCCTTGTGATTTGTTTTGATCGAAATTGAATGCTTTATGATTTGTGTTGATATCTGGTATTAACAACATGATTGCTTTTTTTCCTCCAGCAAACCTGTGCAGTGTGTCTGGAGGAGTTCAGGACCAGAGATGAACTTGGAGTGTGCCCGTGCTCGCATGCATTTCACAAGAAGTGAGTACTGAATGAAATAAGGGTGTTATAAATCGTTTTATTTCCTCCCTCTGAAGTAAATCCATGCCTATAATTGTTTATTTAATTGTTTGCCACTGTCGTGAAGAGTTGTCCACTCTTTTGGGCAGTGTTTTTCAAACTGTGGTACCAGCAGTTTGCATGCTCATGTGGAGCACAAATTTCTCTGCAGTTTAAATACTTGCTGACTTTAGAGTCCACGCTCACGTTTAATCCACACTTCTTTGGGTTAGTAATTGTTTATTCCCATTTTAGACCTGGTTTAGGAAGGCCATAATATTTTCTTTGAGACATTTAAAAATCTCATCCAGAGTTGTCACCTAACCTCTGACTTTAATAAGCAGATTCTAACATTAGTTTTGTACCTGCAGGTGCCTCCTTAAATGGCTGGAGATCCGCAGTGTGTGCCCCATGTGTAACAAGCCGATTATGCGGCTCCACACAGACACTCCGCAGGGGGCTGAGGGCCCATTGGACCCAGAGGAGGTGTGAACTGAACTCTAGAGCGCAACATTGCCCACCTCTGTGGATAATATATACACATTCAAAACACTACCGTCAATGAAGAACCATGGTCTATTTAAAGACAGGAATTGTTGATGATGATCCTGCGGCCAGTTTGCTACAGACCTTTGAGCAATATGCCCAAATTGTGGAATTGAGACAGAATGATGCAGTTGGGAAGCGAGTAGATAAATAGGATGTTTTCATGAAAAATAAATGCTCCTAGTTCTACTTCCATGTTGCACGGTTCACAAATATCAAACAAAAAGGAAAGGAGCCACATTTAGAAAAAGCAGGAGAACCATTGCTATAGTCATGGGACGATTAGGACAGAATTGCCAGGGACAACACATCCTGGACCGTCCAATTACTGACAGTACGGATACCTCTACAATCTCAGGGGTGTTACCAATAAACAGCCAGCACAACCATGTCCTTCACTCTCCTTAGCGCTGTGCCACATATTCAGTACTGCCAATGTAGGTGCAACGATCATGCAATCAGAGTCGGCCATAGCCTCCGAACTGACCAAATCCAAGACCAGCGGGATCACAACTAGTAAAACCCAACCCGTAATGTTACAGATTGTGTCCCATGGCCCTTTCCTTAAAAAGACTGATTGCAAACCTAGTCTTGCCTGTATGTATTGTACGTAAACGTGTCCCTATATATTGTTATTTTGTATTTGTTGCTTTTAAATAAAATGTTACGTATGGTATTGCAATTGTGTTGGGTTCATTTACAGGACAATTTAAGATTTGTTTTTTTTGGTGGTTTTTTTAATATACAATTTCATTTAAAATCAAATCAAATTTCCCCCCCCAAAATAGTAAAAAGAAAAAAATAAAGAGTATGGGTTGATTCATAGCATTTAAAAGTGTTGCCACATGAAGCATTGGAGGATTTACAGTCTGTAGTTGTGTTTACTTTTTACCGTCCAGTTGTGAATTGCCAGCAGTATATTGTATAGAGTCCTAAGATAACACTCTTCAGCTGGTTGCTTCTGTGCCTTTGGATTCCACAAACTCCATGGCCTTTTCTTTGACTTTCTGGATGCTCTGAGCGGTGCCATGTTTCTTCTCATATTCCAGATAACGCTTAAAGAAGAACTTAATTTTCTTCACGGAAACACTCAGGTGAATTACACGGTCAAAAAGAACCCTGTGGCAGACAAACAAATGATTTATGATTTGTTTCAGCTTACTAACAGATCAGCAAAAGTATTTCAGCCAACCTGACTTCCTTCTGGGATCCATGTTTGACCATGAGATCGATGAACACAGACCAGAGGTCAGTGCGTTTTGGGTAGCTGGTCAACACTTTGTCAAACATGGCACTACCCTTTTCTACGTCACCATAACGAAACTCCAGCTGAGCAAACTTAGCGATCACATCTACACCTGAAACACAGGGTAACAAGTTTAAAGTTACAGAAATGTGTTCCCCTGAAAAACTGTCAAGGCAGGTCATTTGTTAATACAGAATTTAAAAAAAGGCCAAAAAAAGATTTAGAACAAATTAGACAAAAAGACAATCTGCTTACTATCTTTCGAAGGCAGACTCTTGAGTGCCCTCTGTAGGAGAGCACTGGCAGCGTCACTCTGTCCTTGTTGAAGCAGGAAGGTTCCATAGCTCCATAGCTCAGCCAAACAGCTTTATTTTGACGAAACTTTTTCACCATAATTTTATAGAGAGTATCAGCCTCCTGGACAGACACAAGCCATTATTACAGACAACTGAAGATTATTTAGTTGAAATAACATTCACAAATGCAGAGTGGAACCTTGGCCTTGTCAGACTTGGCGTAGAGGTCTGCAAGCTGCTGGTAAACAGGCATGGGTTCGCAGAACTGCAGCGCTCGCTCAAAGACATTTTTCAGGCTCTCCTCTGTGCCGTACATGTTCTCCAGGTTAAGGAGGGCCACCCACACGTTCAGTTTCTCCTGCTCTTCCCTGAAAATACACAGTCAGCACAGCCATTCACAGATAATGAGTTATAAGAGTACAGTTCACCAAACAGGTATAAACTTAGGATGTTTGGTACATGTTTAATCATGTTATCTGAAATGGGATACACACATGCACACACACATGCACACACGCAGCGTATCTACTATGAAACACTCTTGGAGGAATGGGGGCTCTCTTCAATTTAAGGTTATGTTTTTCACTACGTATAGTATACCTGAAGGAGATTGTTCTGATAGCCCTCTCGCCACTCTCGCCACAGCGCGTGCCTGTTCGATCTGTGTGGCCTGTAGATGGTGAGCCATGTATTGCAGCCAGAGCAGAGAGCTGTTTGGTGAAGCCAACAATAGACGCTCAAATGCAGCGCCATCCTCTGGCCTCAGGTTTGGGTTCATGAGCTCCAGCTCTCGTTTCATCAGCGCCCTCTCGGCTTCCTTCTTTTCTTGCTCGAGCTCATGCCGAGTCTTCTTCTTGGACTAAAAAAAAACCCCATTCATTAAAAACCTATAGGTTGCGATAACCTTTTTAAGTGTTCGTTCCTACTTTGCTGCTTGTATCTTGGTCTTCGCCATCACTGGAATCCCCATCATGATCTACAGAGAGACTGGCTTCAGGGAACTAAGCTCGACATCCCAAGAAAATCCCCCTGTCACTTGTAACCTGGCCTGTCCCGCAGAAGATTTAACCTGTTACATCAGAAAAACAATGTGAATAATTCAAACAATACAATTTAATGCCTCTACTGTGGAAAATAAATGTTTACTTACAGGAGCAGGTTTGGTCTCAATTTCTTCCTCTCTGAAGTACACTTCTACGCCACTGTCACTGTCATCCACCTTGGATTTTTTGGGATTTGATATTTTTAGTCTGAACCGCTTTCTATAACAAAAAAAATATTAAGGGGGTTATAAATCGTTTATTGATTTTACACCCAAGAAAGAAAACAACATTTTGGCAACATTATTATTATCAGCAGCAGCAGCAGCTTATAATTACTGCCCAGTGTGCTGTACTGATATTTGATCAGAGGCAGAATAAATGTGCGTTTAATCAAAAGTATAAAGACATCCAGTTAAGAGTGTTACCTGCTGACTCTCTGACAGCCTCCGTTTTCTCTTCGTATTGTGTTGCTCCTTCTTCTCTCCCACGAGCCGCAGTGGCAGACCCAGCGATTCGGGAAGGACATCTGCCTTCCCAGTGTCCGCTGGGAGCAGAGAGAGGTCAACTAACTCCCCCTTTTTGTCAATACTGCGGATAAGAAAAAGCACAGCTTTAGAGTAAGTATGGAAAAAAAGAACATCAAAACAACCATCAGCACTACACAAAGAGAAATTACAACTGACCCCAGAGCCACAGCAAAAAGGCACACCCTTGAGAATTGTAACAGTACAAGTAGTACAAGTATTATACAGCATTGACAGGGACAGTTATTATTGTTTCCCAGCATACATTTACAGCTATAGGGCTAAATTTAGGTCTTTCATAGTAAAAGTGCATCAGTAAAATTTGCTTAATAATGCGTTTCTTAAAACAAAACAAAAAATTTCAAATAATCAAAATACTTTGCTTTGCATGAAGTAAAAATGTATTTATTTTTGCAGAAGACACTACGCAATATGGGTAAAGTGTCTCACCTAAAGACACCACCCAGTTTCCAATAGATCCACTGTGACACCTGGTATTTCCAGTGGAACTTAATTTTATAGCAGTAATGCAAACACCAAGGTGAAGGAACAGCACTTAATGTGTGTACCTGAGAATTTGAGTGGTGAGAACTGTGTTGGGAGGCAGATGATCTGCAAGAATCTTGTGGCTGGAAATAAAGTATTGTGTTGACTTCTGAAGTTGGGCTCTTCCTGTGATTCTTCTGGACAATCTAAACATGGAAGTGATAGAAAAGGTTACCAACAAAACCACACAAATATATGTAGGAAGGTGATTTTTTAATTATTATTTTTTAAAATATATGTAACTTTTAATTTCTCATTGTGATTGAACGTGGAATATTAAACTGCCCCTTTGAGGTGGTAACGTTCTAGGAAGGAGCACAGCCTAAATACTCTCCACACAGACCTAATATTGACTATGACTTGAAAACATTCCTCTGAAGACTGTACAACATGTTTATGTACATATTTTTAAAGTATGTTTTCGTATGCTAGAATGGGCAACAAGGCCGAACACATTATCCAATTTTAAAATTAACAGATGTAGAGCTTGCCTGATGAAAACGCCTTGTTCAATGACGGTCTTGACGTAGCCCCTAATGATCTGTCCAGGTTCCAGACTGTCCAAAGACAAGACCTCAGTGTCCTTCACAGGTTTTTCCTGCCCTGGGTTTATTCTAGGAAAGAAAATATTAAAACTAGAAATACAGCTCACAGAATTATTCAGTTATAATTATACAGTTGGTCTTTTCTAACCTTGACTGACGTAAAGACAAAGCCCATTTGCCATTTTCACATCCCAAGAGGTAACACCTTAGAAGAGTAAGTGTAGAATAAACAAGTGTCAAATAGTTTTATGTAATGCATAATTATAGCGTAAAATGTATAAAGTTATAAAGCCTATCATTCACTGACTTGATGAGCTGGTCTTTGCTGTAGACATCAAGAGTATTGGGTTTGTAGGCATCTGAGAGATCAGTAACAGCCACTGTTCCTGAACCACCAAAAGGAAGTTTGACCTGGAGACCGTGCGGCTGCACATTTGTCACCACCCCCACACAAACACTGTCTTTCTCAAGTTTATATGTTCCTGCAAACAGAGTCAAACCAGTATAAATAATAATTTTACCAACTGAAGTGTAGATAGAAAGCATTCATCTTACCTGTGAGTGACAACACAAATCTCTGCGGTTTAAGGCTCACATCTACAACCTTTGCTTGGACAGCTTGGCCAAGTTTGTACAGTTTCTCTGGGTGACTAGCATCCTAAAAATGTAGGTCTGTTTTATATTTTCATTTAATTAAAGTACATCAGATGCATTTGGCAATTCAACTACAGTACCTTCGGGTCAGTAATTATGGCAAGAAGTTCAACTGTTCCTGTAATATTAGGATCTGTGGTAATTTCCAGTGACTTCTTATCTGGATGGAACTAGAAGAATTACATCTCTTACAAGTTAGTTTGCATAATGTTGTAAAATTGTGTAATAAATCAGTAACTGTATCTCAACATACCTTTGAAACAAAGCATGTGATTTCTTCCCCGACGGTATAGCTGCCAAGTTTTTCCTTCGCTATGACTGGTTTGAAATCACTGGCTTCAAGTTTGCTACAGGAGAGAGAAGAATGTAAACCAAAGTGCGCACTTTCAACCGACTCAAAACATTGGGCTAAATATATCCTTACTTTGGAATTAGTGTGAGCTCAGGACAATTGAATTTGAACTTCGGATGTGAAAAAGGCAAGAATCTGATAAATTGACACATGATATTATGAAGTACAACAGTTTAGTTTTGAGTCGAAAATGCATCATGGTTGGTACGTACCTGTGACTTGTGACCTCCCTTCCTCCTATAACCCTGGCAGTGACCTTACTGCCTACTTTAATGGTGGACGTAGGGAAAGACCCTCGTCTAGTCTGGTCCAGCTCTAACACTTCGGACACATGAACAATGCCCAGTAATCCATTCTCCAGTGTGATCTGAATACAAGTGGGCTTCACTGAACGCACTGTACCTCGCACAATATCTCCAAAACAGTTTCCCTTCGTTGCAGTTTGGGTCTCAGAGATAGTGCGTTGGCGCTTGTCTGGATTACGCTCCCAAGACACCAAGGGCAGCCCTTGCAATGCCTCACAAGTCCGATCGATCACCTCCACATAAAAGGTCATTCCGGGTTTCAGCTTCTCTGCATCATGAAGTACGACTTCATTTAAATGGCTGCGAGTTTGTATGATCGCCAGTTGTGCAGTATCCCCCAATGAGATAACGGCAAAGTCTTTCTCAACAAACTGCACCGTTGAAGCATATTTTGCACCTTCAGTTAACTGGTAAAAACAAAATGGACATTTATTACACTATGGAAATTGATTACTATGATTTTTATTTGCAAAGTAAAATCACAACTTACAGATTTCTGCTTTGACAATAGCCTTGGAAGGATGGAAACATGGACATTAGCAGATAAGATGTCTACAAAAAGCACAATCGCGGTCACTTTTTGTCCAGGTGATAATTTTAGACCTGAAACAAAAGAATGTAACCCATTTACAAACCTTTAAATAATTTTAATAAATGTAATACTATTGACTTCATACCAATAAAATGGTTCTTGGTGGCCATTATTGTGGCACCTACAAGCTCATCTGACTTAAAGGTAGCATGGGTGCCCACCACAGAATCCACTGTAAGCTTCATTTTTTGCCCAATAGTTAGGTTTGACAGCTGATGTCGTAGATCGCAGTTTTCTAAATGGAGACAAGACAGGAAAAGTATATGGAGTAAAAATAAATAATCAGTATTTGTATTTACAAATCTTCATTTGGTAAAATCCTTACCTCTCAGGGACAACATTTCAGTCACAGCCAATCTCTCTTGCAGCCCATTGGTCAGCCTGGTCAGTTGGTCTCCCACAGGCGAAATGACCTCTGACATCTTCAGGGTCACCAGAAACCGACGCTTTTCCTCATCTATGTTTGTCACTTTGGCAATCACAGTCTGGCCTAGCTCAAATGGTGTGGTCGCATCTGGAATAAATTTTTCTGTCATGGCCTGGAAAGTGAAGCATAAGATAAATGGTAAGATATCTTTGCTGTGAACGTAATCTTGTGAAAATTACAAACATTTAGTTGTACTTACAGATTTGGGCGAAAGACCAACAAGGCCATAGGGGAACTCAACAAAGACGCCATAGGCCATTATGTTCTTGATCCAACCAAATAGCTGCAATCCTACCGTTATCTCGGAGAAATCTTTGGCCAAAATTCCTTCTTCTAGAGCCCATTTTATGGTTGGTTTCTTGGTTAGAGTCTAAAAAGGATGCGCTGAGGAAAATACAATTAACCTTAAAAGTTGAGGCAAACAATACAAGTTAGTAGTAGTAAGTAGAGTAGCTTAAGGATACAATTTTCTGTTTGTTCTTGTAGAAACAAACAAGGTTGGAGATGGTGTCTCCCTCGTGCAGACTCTCCCACAGCAAAGGCCCATTGGACAAGTGATCAGTGAGGTGCATTGTGGGCAGCACAGCTGGGATTTCATCAGGTAAAATAGAGACTTCAAGACCACTGACAAGCTTTTTCAGCACCCGCGCATCCACTTTCTAAAAGCCACAATACAAACAGATGATAATTAAAATGCAATAGGAAAGTATTAATTTTTGTATTTGATGCTTATACCTTTCCAACATCACATTCAAAGTCAGACTTGAGAGGTTCTTCGACATTTCCCTCCACTGCAGCTTTAAATGAGAGCAACAATTTCTCTTTCTCGACGTCACATTGAAGAACTTTGGTCTTTAATACCTGAAACATAAACCAAGTGTTACAGGAGAAGAATGCCATACTTCACAATGGCTCAATTAAAAAAAAAAAGTGTATTTCCAAACCTGTCCAACATAGAAGACCTCCTCAGGGCTGACAATAGCTTCACAGCTGAGCTCATTTAGTGGAACAAGTCCCTTTACATTGTTGTAGAAACGAACAATGCAGCCAAAGTTTTTTATGCACACAATATAGCCATGAGACACACGTCCCGGGCGGGCATCAGAAAAGCTCAGGAACAGAGGCAAGGAGCTTTCAATCAAAGCCTTTTTTCTAGTTAGAGACAGCTTCCGGTTTTCTGCATCTACAGATAACACCTACACACACACACAAAAAAACAACAGATTGTAACAGATGATATACAAATCTGTATAATGGATATGATGAAACCTTTACATTTAGTACTGAACTACACTGACCCGACATTTAACTTTCATGCCCTCCATGTACTTCTTCTCTGGATTCTTCAGCACAATATCAGACAGATGGGTCCGAGGCACCAGGCCTTTAATGTGGTCAGAAAGATGGACAATCATCCCATGTTCAAACAGCACCGACACTGTCCCCTGAAGGAGGTAGATGAAGAATGTAAAAGATGTCTTGAAATTAGAAAAAGAAAAACTATTTAGATTCTTACCTCTACAATTTGACCAGGATGAATGTCATGATATCTAAAAAATGGCTTCTTAATTACACTCCTAAAAATGTTAATATTAAAAAGTCAATAGGTCTGACAAAGTAGACTATTAAAATACATTACTGAAAGAAAAGCATACTCGCGTAAAGAAGCAAAATAAATCTGGTCTATCAGGCAAAAATCCAGAATCCTACAGGTGTGTTCAGCCTTGGCCAGAGTTCTGTTCTCATTGGCCGGAGCACTATTTTCCTTCATGTGGTTTTTCTGTTATATAAATGATAAAAGAAAATTCAAAACATTTTCAAATGTGTTTAATGTTTTGAAGTCTAATTTGTGTCTGACTTACATGGACAAACGCTTGCGTTTTGTCTGGTAACTCTAATACAGCCCCAGATGCGTGATGCAGAGCTGTCATCTTGCAGTTCTCCACAATTTGACCAATCTGTATACCACTTGGATGAGCTGTGTGAACCCGGGTCCCAGATAAAAGGTAGCCATGAAGGCTCAACCCTACCAAGCGAGTAGATGGATCCACATACAAAACACAGGCTCGCACCTAAATCCCCAAACATGATTTCAGTTTAGGGTGAAACTTCAATGAGATGTAATAAATTCTGCCTACCTCATCTCCTTCCTTGTAATTAGACGTCTTCTCTGGCTCCATGTGGAGAAAGTCTACCTGACCACTAAAGTTAGACAGAAACTGTACAAATAGTCCATGTTTGGTGACCTGCAAACAAAATAATGATGATCATTGATAACGAATTACTGCTTCACATGCAGAATAATGTCTGTGTAAGCATTCCCTTTGGATACTTATCAATTAATAAACAAAAACACTTTACAAGATATCATTCAGTCCCTCCATATAAACTCCTTGGTGGAGGTAAGCTCCAAATGTTGCCACAGCTGCACTGGGGTTGACTGACTGCCAATCTGCAACCTCAGTCATTCCAGTACTAACCAAACCGAACCCTGCTTAGCTTCCAGATGAGATTGAGAATTAGTTTTACCTTTTTAATGGTTGCTTTGACGAGAAGACCAGGCAGTATGTTAGTGAGGGTCCAGCCTTGGTCTGCTTCAGC
Organism: Chaenogobius annularis; assembly: GCA_015082035.1. Classification (NCBI taxonomy): domain Eukaryota; kingdom Metazoa; phylum Chordata; class Actinopteri; order Gobiiformes; family Gobiidae; genus Chaenogobius; species Chaenogobius annularis. The sequence goes on along the minus strand of BJKM01000147.1, from coordinate 875,074 downwards.
AAATGCCTGAGCGATGGTCTTCGGATTAATGGAAAGCTGCACAACACGGCCTTCATTTTTTACTTTCTCCACAAGTGAAGTCGCATACTGTCCCACATTTAACTCTGTGTACAAGTAAAAGAAAACATGACATATTGTTTTCCAAAAAATAATACACTACTATACTGCAAATTATTTTTCAGGTCGAACCTTCAGGATTGTTGTGTTTGTCTTTTACGGCATTCTTGGGAAGGAAAGCTTTACTTCCTGGGACTCCGATGTCAATAATATATCCGTGGTCCTCTACACTCTCTACACAGCCACTTAAAACCTGAAATTAAACAAAAAACAACTAAGATATTTTGTTTTTTTTTTACAATTGTAAGAGGTGTCTTTTGAATTACCATGCCAGTTTTTACAGAACTTGAGGAGAGCGACTTGTTAACCATTTTGGGATTGACGGAAAGCTGAATGCTAAGTGATCCCCCTTTAGTCAAGTCAATTTTGGCTATAACACATCTGATAACCATGCCGGGGACGAAGAGATGTGGCAAAGACAAAAATTCCTACAGAAAAAAAATCATACATCATGTAAAACAAACAAAACATTTAAATATGCAATGCCATAATTGTCATTTTACCTCTGTTTCACCTTCATCAGAGTTGAGGTGCTCAGTGAGTAACTTGGTGTATGAATCACTAATGTTTTTGATGCTGAGGAAACCTTGAAGGCCACAGGTCAGACTGACTGTCACTTCAAAATCCGTCACCTCTTTCACACAACCCAGGAATAGCATGCCTTCCTTCAGATTCTGAAACAAAAAAGTTATTAATAATATATATATAGATATATATATATATCTATATATATATATAAAATAATATATTTGTCCCACAATCAAGACGGATGCAAAAAAACAACCCCAAATCTGACTATCTTACCTTGATGTGAAGAATTTCCACAAGGTTGCCAGCAGCATTGAGCTTCAGCGCATCATCTTGGCCTTTACCAGTTTTGTTCTTTTTAATCTTTTTGCCATCGTCTTTGTCAGCCCCTTTCCTTTTCTTCGTTTCTGATTGTTCACTTGACTGCAGGAGGAAAGTAAATCAGTGCTTTAACAACTTACAATCATGTCACAACAATGTAGATTTTATGATGTAAACATTTATTGTTAGTGAAATTCGTTTAACGCGCATCTTACTTGAAAGAGATTGTCTACTTCTGATCTTTGAACCACAATTTGACTTTCCGTGGGTTTTTTGGTTGTTCCTCCACGAGGGAAGTCCTCCTCCATTGATGCCATGATTTCGTAAAGTTTCGCACCAGTAATTCGTACAAGAAAATAGAAATAATCTTGATCTCAGAAATATGGCTATCTAACTCACATGTTGTAGAAACACGCCATGATTCCGGAAAGAAAACTGAAGAGAGGCGTTTCAGTAACTGTCCAATCACGAGCAAGAAAAACATGATTGACAATATAAGAACCAATTAGAATTATCGTTACTCTTTAAATGGGCGTGTTTTTATGATTGACAGGCATTTAGGCCAATCGTGTTAGAGAGTTGGTGTCTTTGGTAAGCGGGACTTCCTGTTTTACTATAGCATTGCGGCCTCTGTTGAAGGGCACTGTCTTGTTCTGTTTGCTCCGGGGTCGTGTGCTAAAGGTGAGATTTTGCACTGCATTATGTGTGCATTTGTACTAGATTTAATGAAACTGCACGTAGATAATGCCTGTCATGTGTGGAGAATATCGTCGTGTTGATCTTTTCATCTGATTTCACTGGACTTAACCCGAAAGCTAACCTCGATGTAATGAGCTAACGAGTTGGCTAAACTTGAACATTGGTTTCCTGCATGAATGAAACCCAGCTGCTATGATAATACTCGCAAAGTTATTCATTGTGACAGATTCTGAAGTGTTACGTTGCATCTAAATTCGGACTGTACTATTTTGGGAGGGGACTCTTAATTGCAATTAGATTTTGCGACTTGTTTAAAAAATAGGTTTCTGTTCAGAGTGCACATTTTAAACACAGGAGCATTAACATCTCAGAAACTACTGAAATATTAACTCATAACGTAATACAGGATTCCCATGTATTTCAGAACATTGGTAGAAGTAGTAGTCTTATGTCTAACCTTTTATTTTATTAACTTTATTTTCAGGAGATTTCAATAGAATATACATTTACCACTGCATTTGACTAGTGTCCTGACCCACAGGTTGAGAACCACTAATCTAAATAATTACAGCCTTTGATTTGATCATTTGCGCCAATTGAAATTTCGATTTGATGGTGGTGCATTGTGCAGCCCTACTCTTTTTAAGCTATGGTCATGGCACTTAATCCTTCTACTTCTTGTCCCACTAGAACCGATCAATCATGGGAGGGCACGATGCAGGAAGCCAACATCAGTTCACTGGGATGGCTAAGTACTTCAATGCATACACAATTATTGGAAGGAGGAATGTATGTTTTGCCCTGTACTTAAATCTACATTGTGTACAATATGAGGAGTGCTTAATGAGTTTGTTTTTCCTCAGTGTGTGTTGGCAACATATGCTACACTTTTAGGAATTGGCCTCTTTTTCAAACTCAAGCCCAAGAAGAAGGCAATTGCGGAAAAGTAGTATGAAGGTAACATTAATGTAGATATTAGTACTTTGTTTCCAGCGTTATAGTCCTGATCTCATTTCTTTCATTTCAGATACCCCGTTTGATCATTTCCATGAGCTGGCTGTGCTTGTAACAAATTCACGTTTGGTTTCCTTGTTAATAAAGAAAATGTATACCAAAAAAATAGAAAACACCTTTTTATTTACAGTATTTTTCTGTATAAAACATTAATGTCTTGTTAGCTATACTCATGGCAGTAAACATGTTTAAAAAGCTTCCTTAACATGGCACGTAAAATATCTAATAAGTCTTACCATCTTTTCACATTAGTCAATTTCTCATTTGATTTTACAGCTTAAATGTCTTTTGTGGACCAAGTAATAAGAAATAGCTGCTTATTGTCAGACTTTGAACGTGTTTTAACAGTGTCTTTAAGGATTATAGGCTCCTGCAGCAAGAAGCAGATTTCTTCTTGTGAAGTGAAGGTGAATTACTGGTGTGGATTTGCTTGTGTATGTGCCAAGCAAAAGTTCTTGGGAGTTATCTTGCAGATGAATGTGCCCTGTAGTAGCTGTGAAGTCATCAGTTTCTAGGTCATCGAATGCTTTCAGCGAGTCCCAGAGGCGAACTGTATTATCCATAGATCCTAAACAAACAAAATCAGGCGTTACAGATGTACTAATGTTTGCTTCACCCAATGATAAAGAAAAACCTGCACCTGATGCCAGAATCTCTCCATCTCTGCTAAACCGTAGTGAATAGATTGTCTCAGTGTGACCTTTTAACTCTCCCACCATTATTCCATGACCAATGTCCCAAAGAAGAACTCTACCATCTGTTGCTCCTGAAGCCAGAAACTTCCCATTGGGAGAGAAAGCCAGTGCATGTATAGGTCCCTGAAAAATAGATGAAAATTTCACTTAACTGCAAATTCAATTATAAGACAGTTATTACAATCAAGCTGTCAGGCTCCTTAAGTGCACTTTAGCTTGTCATAAAGAGCAAAGTTCAGTGTTTTTAAAGTGAGTTAATGGTTTCTTCTTATCCAAACACATTTCATTGCACTGTTGGCTGTGTAAACTTGACAAATAATTTCTCACTAAATTGTGGGAATCTTTTACCTTGTGTCCTGTAAAAATTCGAACACAGTTTCCATTCACCACATCCCAAAGGCGAATTGTGCGGTCAGACGATCCAGTGGCCACATAGTTTGAGTTTGGATGGAAGCGTGTGCACGTGACGTCAGCCAAGTGACCAGCAAATATCCGCAGAGGCTGGTAGTGGTCGGTTGCCCACAAACTGCAAGCAAAACGGACACGTCACTATTTCTGGTCAGACAGAATGGTTATTTTAAGCTAAAAAGTTTCAGGAGTACTTGCCGAGCTACTCTGTCATGTCCTCCAGAGATGAAGTAATACCCATGAGGGGAAAACTGAGTATCCCATACAGGGTAGTTGTGACCTTTGTAGCCCACCAGACATGTAAATGTTTGAAGACTCCACAGTCTGATCGTCCCATCCTCAGAACTCGACAAAAGATAATTTCTGCAAGTGTTTATAACAACATTGTTAAAATAAAAAAAAATGTCAGAGATGTACTAGTTGCAAAAGTAAAGCTGCTGCATTTGGTGTGTACAGCAAAACTTTGGTGTGGTTTTACCTGTCTGGACTGAAGCTGATCCCATACACTGGGCCACTGTGTCCATAGAGGATCTTTGACTCGCTGGCAGTTTTTTCATCCATGATTCTCTCTAGCACGTCATCTGACTCCTTGTCAATCAGGTTTAAGTCTAATGATGAAAAATACATTTTAAATGTTATCCAAAGAATAGGATAGGTGAAAAGTGCTAAACTTATGTTCTAGAACGGTAAAAGTAAACGTACCTGCTGCAGACTTGACCTTGCGGAGCTTCTTTGGTGTGACACTCCACACACGAACTGTAGAGTCTGCAAAGCCACCCGCGATTAAACTTGAGTCATCTGTGAAGTCCACTGCAGTCAGACCCTGTGGGAATAAACAAGGAAATATGTCAGGATACTCATGCACAAAACTTTTTGGTCATATGCTATGCTTAAGCCCTTACCTGATATGCATTAAGAAATGAATAAAAACAAATTGAGGGAAGTGTTTCAGGCCCAAGACGAATTCTTTTAGTGGACTCTTTCATATACATAATCTTGTCCAGTTTGTCTGAGTCCTTAAGCTCTGGCAAAGGTATCCTGAAAATCAGAAAACAATTATGGTCAGTGACTGTAGTGTTCTATATAGAATATCAACAAAAGACTGACAATTGTACACTGTGAAGAAGCCAGCAGGTGGCATTATAACACATTCAGCATTCATAGACTCATGAAGCACTTTCAAAGTTTCAACTTTAAATTACAAAAATATAAATGTGATACCTTGTTTGTGTAGGTGCATTTGGGTCCTGCTTTTTGCTCTTGGACCCTAAACTATCTTTCTTGGGTTTCTTTTTCTTGGGTTTCCCCTCTTCATTTTCAGCCTCCTCATCTTCATCATCAAGAGGCAGTTCAATTTCTGGTTCCTTCAGTAATCCATAATATACCTGTTGAATTTGAAAAGAAATATGAATTGAGTCAAATTTAAACTATTAAGAAATCAGGACATATTTTAAGTGTCTACCTTGGACTTATTGGCATCTCGTTTTGCCTCACCAGCTAAACTTCCAGACATGGCATCAATTTGACTCTTGCTACGTGGCATGCCATCAAAAATATCAATGTAAAGATGCTCCTGGATGATATTCCAGATTTGATTATTTTGTCGCTCCTGCAGGTGTCTTTTCAGAAGCTGGTATGAGTCGCGTGAAATGCGCAGAACGAACTTGCTGGTGCGAAAGTCCATCAGAGTCTCATTTCCCCTCATGTGCTCTCTTTTGGACAGACTGGACAAAACTCTGAGGTCATTTTCATAATAACACTCCTGATCCCCACTAAACCTGGAATGCAGAAAAAACACATTTAAAGGATTACTTCTTTTATCGCTTATTTTCAATGTGACTGAATGTAATCAAAACAATAAATAGTTACCTTTGAAAAAATGACTTAGCCTCATTTTCATGATTGTTGTACACCAGCTCCAGATACATATGAACGAATAGTGGGTAAAAAACTTGGGACAGCTCTGCTCGGTGACAGTCCAAAACCGTTTCTATGAACTTTTTAAGGTCACTGTAGTAAACCGCATATAAACTTGGGTCTCCTTGTTGGGTGTAGGCTGACAGGACAACACTCACATCAGGCTGATCATCACTAGCTGAAGACAATGGAGAAAACATTAATGATCAGACTGTTATGAGTAGAGTAAGAGGAACTATACAAAAGCTGATGTTACATATTTCATTAATGTAAGTATATGGAACCTGCAATAGTAAATGCATGTTATTACATATGTCAAGGTAAATAATATATCAATGTTGCAAAATGTTCACAACTTCAGATACAAATAAATAATGCAGAGTGTTTTGACAAATAAATGCCCAAGTCCCTGCAGTGTGAAAGAGGCTAAAGTTTGGGACCTTTTGTTGGCGCCTGGACCCCGGACGCAGACACAGTTACTCGGCTGAGCAAAGCGCTTGCATCTCCGCCTTCAAGTCCAGCAGATGCACCAGGACCGGTCCCAGAGCCATCAGCGCCTTTGACATCCAGTAGACCCTCAGGTAAACCAGCTTCACGGCGTAAAATCTCGACAGACTCGCTCAAGTTGTTCTTTCTGAGGAATTGCAGAACTGCGAGCAAGGTTTGCTGCTCCTCCGCGGTCCCAACGGAGGTTTTGGTCGCTCCAGACGGAGCATTAGCGCCGGGCGAGTTAGAGACGGGTTTTGCGTCGTTTGCATTATTGCTATTTCCACATACATCACTGGATGGATCTGTTTTTGTGTCCTTCTCTTCCTCTGAATCCGCCAGACCACCTTGTACGGCCGCCATTTTAAAAATGAATTGCGCATGCGCGAAAGAACAAAAAGGAACGCCGACAATGCAAGATGCGTGCAGCTGATTGGACGATACTACTCAGGCCTCGCCTCTTTCTCCTGTGCAAAACTTTTTAATTTGGAAAGAACGCAATCAAACTGTACTTGCCTAAAGTTCTTTTTTATTCAGAATTGTAGGCCCATGTATTAACAATTGCTCAAATATACGGAAGGAGGGTAAAGTCCTTAACTTGTTTTTTGTTTAGTTTTTTTATGCTAATGCAGGCTCTCCTGCATAAAATACCTGCCCTAAATAGCGACGGGCCATGATAGTCCAGCCTGGTACTAAAACAAAAAACAAAAAACGTAACAGCACAAAAGTTTTTTATAATTTGGTGATTGGCCTGTTGCTTGCTCATGCTCTACTTTCTTGTACCACAAGATGGCACTTCATCCTTAACCATTCTGCAGTAGGGCAGCTAGTATTTCTTTGGGAAACAATAACCAAAACTAATGTCGAAATTGATTACAGTTACTCTTTGGCATTTATATTTATATTTTTGTTTTACTATATAATATGGCTCACAGAAAGACTGACCATTTGGCAGGTAGTCAGGTATCTAGTGTGGGCTTAAACTGGAAGAGCTTTTTTTTTTTCTTTTTACATTAATCCCCAGACCTCTTGCACAAAACAGGACAACCACTTACTATTTAGTTTCTATGCCGCCCTCATATTTTATGTGCAAATGGTAAAACTTGCACTTGAGAGGCTGCACATGTCTGAGCCGCATTCACTTTGAATTCTGCTGAGGCTTGACTTTTGCCTCAGGAGTTGACACACCTTTTCCCCTCAGCCCTGTGAACACAATATAGGCAATGTGCTCATAAACCGCTGACTCTGGTGGTTGTGGGTCAGCACAACTTATGTTTTCATGTGGAAAGCATTGTCAGAAGGCATCATGTCTCTTGTTAATTTATAATTTTGGATTACATGTCTGCCAAGTGTTTTCATACAATACGGATATTTAGACATAGACGTACACTTGTATTATTAGTGGCATATCTGTTTAGGCTTTACAAAGAAAAAGTTGGCTATTCCAATTCCATTTAGTGTACAGAGTATTACTAACTTTGTCCCATATGCTTTCATATTGAGATAGATTATTATTGAGATAGAAGCAATGTTCATTTTGTAACACTGGTGCAGTTCTTGCTTTTGATGGAGGCGAGATATGGGTGGGGTTGACTGCCTGCAGCGTAGGCCACAGTCACAGCGCATGTCCTTGCATCAGAGTGGAAAGTGATTAGAATAAAACTCCATAAACGACACATATATTTACATATAATGGGGTTCTATGTATTTCAGTAGCGCAAAATAACAACCACAAAATGTAAGAGTTTATGCATAAGATTAAATCGAGAAATTGATGCTTTCTATTGTTTATTATCGTCTTCAGTGAGTTTTTGGTGAATCTAAATCTCTGTAATCTGTTGCCTTTGTATTAAACATTTTTCTATGAGACTAAAAAATGTTATGCATTGACTCTAGTTTGTAGAGGTGTGAAGACGAGAGATGCTTTTCCTTCTTTTTCACACCTCACTGATGGTTGTCTTCAGCTTCAGCTCTTTTGTGTGGAGTCCCCCCTCCCTCTCCCTCTCTCCCCCTCTCTCTCTCCCGCTCTTTCGCTCCTCTTCTGTCGCTTAGTTTCAGGGTGTGGCTTCATCATGTGGCTTTGTCAAGAACTGAAATTAATCTAAAATGACACATTTCACATGGATTACGTTTGTATTAATCTAAAACAATATACGGATCAGCTCATTCTGTTTTTAAGGCTTCGGAAAATATCACCATGCGTAGAAATGTGAAATCCGCACTCTTTGTGTCATTGAATAGAATTGGAAAATGGTGCCATTCCAAGCCAAAATAGTGATTATTGAAAAGGCATGAGAAAAACCTATGCCACATTACTTACAGGGGAAGATTTCTCAAATCCAAGATGGGAAAACCGGAAAAATATTTCATTGGACAGTGTTCCAGTGAGTGCGTACCTGCTTTTATTTATAGATGTGTTAATGTGTCTGCCGAACTCCAGTCTTCACATTACATAACTAGTCCAGTGAATATCAGGGTCCCTTTACAATAAATCACGTTATTGTTTTTCCAGGGAAGCCCATGCAGCCATGGGTGTCTGTGTGTGCATGTTAACTGCACATCTTAAAGGGACAGCGCCCACTTGACTTTGAGCTTGGAACGGTGAGAAAAATGCTGCAAAACCCCCTGCTGAGATGCAACAGTAAATAATTCATGAGGTGTGACTCTCCGAAGAGGCAGAAAATGCCCTGAGAGATGAGGAAAGATGGAGATTGAACGGGAAAATACGTTCTGTGGAGGGAGCGAAAGTGGGTGGGGTCGTTCATGGGTAAAAGTAACAAGACAAGAAAGGATAGGTCTTATTCATCTGGAAAGACAGTATTTAAAGACTGGAATGCTGATAAGATTATCACAACGAGGGTGAAAAGAAGGCTAAATGCCGGAGCACATGTTTTCCAAACGTTAAACTAAAAAAATGGCAAATAAACTAAACTAAAACAAAGGATGGCGTGAATGTTAAGAGGTGTAGGAACAGTATATAGTTTTTGTTGCATCCAAAGAAATATGTAATGAATACGGTAAATTGTGAGGTTGCTTTTTACATGCGTCCTGGTGCATTTGAGGCTGCTGTTACTGCTGCCCATCCAAGCGAGATAATGGGTGTGAAGGAGGTAGGGCTGTGGCACCAGAGATCTCCACTTTGGTGAAGGGGAAATGTGGGGAGTCTGCATTATTCAGCACTGACCTAACAAGAGACAGGGATCTGCACGCACTGGCCATAAAAAACACTGTATAAACGAGTACATAATAATGTGTGATGAGTAAATAGAACAGATAGAAATATGCTTGATAAAGTTTTCTTGAGAAAACATTTGACGCATTCCCCCAAAGTTATGATACTTGATATTCCTCTTTTGTTATACCCAGTAAATAATATATAGTCATAATAGTCTTGTGTAGTCATGGGCCACATTTTCCGTTCATGTTCTTATTAGAAATATCCTCAAGGAAACTACCAATCTATTTGTGAACCATTCAAATTGCTATCATAGAAAAATATCTCCAGGTTGTAATTTCATTGTTGAATATTATAGGCCTATTGGATGCTTTCAACTAAAATCAAAAAGAGCTTAAACTGCAACAATTCTCTTAGACGAAGGCAGCAGCTCACAGTTAAATTATGTATTGTAAAAAATGAATTTACATTAAAGGTTGAAGGTTCTAATTATGACTGTGTTTGGTGGGATAGTTCCTATGGTAAATGTGTATTATAGTTTTTTTATCTGTCAAGTGGCAGTTTGTGAAGAACATTTGAAAACTTAATGTTGAAAATTACAGGAAGTAGATAAAAATGCAGTGACAAATTATGCGAAGCTGACATTATTTTCTGACAGTTTAAACAATAATTCAACAAACTAAACTTGTGGTCAGGTATTTTTATTTGTCAAATCATAACATGTATATGGATTTTTCCTCTTGTTTACAGTCTGGTTGCTAGGGAACAGTTGTGGGATTACATCTGTCACATCTGCAGCTCATGTCCAACCAGAAAGTAAAAGATGTCACCAAATGTCACCAAAACGGGGGGGGGGTAACATTTTTAGTAAAATCGTAATTGCCATTATTTTCACTACATTTTAGTGAAATGTGTAACTCTCTCTAACATACCTGCTGGTTCATGCTCAAACTTTATAATGGTGAAAATAGGAGGCTATTTTTGTTCATGTAAATTTACTGTAAATATATGCATGAAAATGGTGACTCCGTTGCAGCTGGTGCCTCATTCCGATCAGACATACCCAGGGAACAGTCTGTTATCGCAATGATCTTATTTAAATCTGTCCTTTTTACTCACTTCTCTGCTCTCCTAGTTCTGCTCCCGCCCACGTATTCCCTGTCAGAGGAGATCTAACTGGCTTTTTAGTAGACTTCAGACCCCCAGCAGGTTTGTCACACTACAACACTGTTTCTTTATTACCATGAATAATGCAAGGCGCATACAAAACTAATAAGGCTCCACCGCACAGAGGAGACATTACAGCTCACACAGAGAATATAATGCTCTATAGTGTGATGATTCTGCAGAATTGCTACTTTTACAAATCTCACTAATTGTCAATCAACTTTAAGACTAGCATATTCACAAGTGCATTTCATTCCCCCTCAAAAGGCTTGTGGACTAAATTAGCCCCTGTTCACACACGCACACATGGACAGCTGCTGTAAGGGCAAGATAAAAGGATGGCCACCAATTTGCCAAAGGTCACAGCTGAGGTACGTACCTAAAGAATGTCTTCAGGAAAATCAATATTTATAATTTACAACCATCGGCAAGAAAAATATGTAATTACAAGGTTTTGGAAATGTGTTTACTAGTTTGAATATGTGTGATAGCGTTTTTGAATGAGATGGAGGTATTTACTTATTTTTTACCACTGTATTTGCCACAGCCATTCTATTTTTTTGATAAACGCTGATGTCCACATTAGTGTTACATTGCTTCGCCCACTCTGTGTCACATTGGCTAACAGTCTCCTCAAAGGATGTCTAGGACAAACACTGATGGATATGATCCGTCTTTGAAATAGAGACAAGCAGCTTTGACAAATTCCTGAGAGGCTCCTTTCTATTGTAGGTTATTTGTTCATTTGTATTGATCTGTCTTGAGCCAACTGTCATCAAGGAGGGACCTCTAGCACTCCAAAAAGAACTAGAGTAATGAGGCAGTTAAATCCTGTGTGTGTTAGACAACAGCAATCATTTTTTTAAATTTTTACCATATTTTTTTAATTAAAGCAAGCATTTATTTGACCAATCTCCACAATATTGCTACATTTGTGTTTTTATATAAGAACCTCATGCGATGCGGTGGTCTGGATGGATTCCTTTGTTCACCAGTGTGATGGGCAGGTGGCCTGGATGGGAGTGTCCTCTGAGGATTATCGCAAAGACGACACACAGATGTGACACGAAACAATTATATACACTTTCCACAAGCAACTGCACACGCCATATTCAAGGACATAAAGTTAATATATGCAATTCAGAGTGGTCATGATGTTGACAGTCTGACAGCCATGACACACGCAAAGAGTTTCCCCTTTCTGTCAAGAGAAATCATTTAAAAATTATATTTAGTTGGGCAGTGCGTATTTGAGTTCTGCTTTTGACTTTGTGCCGGTTTAAGTGTAAGGATTAAGATCAGTCCCAAAAAGGATACTCAAATCAATGTTCAAATCTGCAGACAAACATGGCAAATGTTTGCTGTGAAGCTGTGACCCCAGAAGGGAAAAGTCAACAGAGGAAACGCACTTTATAAAGATTAAATACATTTAAATGCATATGCTTGGATTAGGGATATTACAGGATAAAAATGTAGAGTTGTGTCAAAAGTGTGTGGACAAAACTCAGGACAAAACTCTGGACTATAGATTGAATTAAAAATACCTATTTTTTCTTCTAACAGACAAAATTATTATGTTTTAGTTCTCACAATTTGTATTGTCACCTGAATAATCACGATCATTGATTACCCTAATAATCTTGACATGATTAGCTAGGATATAATAACTCAATTCAATGCATGTCTAAAAATATTCTCATTATCAATATTTCTCATTCTCATCATTTGAAAACTTGGTACCAATAGCTATTCTTCAATACTGGTATAATTTGAAGGAATCCTTCTAATTAACAATACAAAAAAATAGCACAGTGTCATTTCATTGATAATTATCCATGCCGGTGTTAATATCCAGTGATTGTGTGTTAGATTTACAACATTCTTTTTGAGCTCATGCTTTTGTTTTGAGCTGGTCTTTAATTATAGGGTGTTAAGTGCCTATAGATCTCCTTCAATGCTCACAACTGCAGACATAAACACAGAAACACAGCAATAATTACAACCACTCTCCAACCAACGACATGTTTCACTGCCTCTGCGGCCACTCCATTGTATAAGCTAAATAATTTAACGCTTAGTCAGTGAGATGCTGCCTCTGCCGCGGTCTTCAAAAATCACTTGGCTATTTATTACAGCGAGCTAATGAAATGCCGAGTGGTTTGAACCAATCAATAGCTGTTTATGCATGTACAATGACATTGTATCAGCTCTGGGGCAGGCCGCCAGCAGGTGCAGAAAAACTCCAGTCAGCACTTTGGAGAGGGAAGCGAGTGAGAGCGAGTGAGAGCGAAATGAAGAGCTTTCACTGTGATCCACACAAACTAGAGGTGAAGGGATGCACTGAGGGCATATGTGCTTTTACCATGTTGTAGTGCAGCAAAAAAGGGTGGAGCCAAAGAGTGCAGCAGATTTGAGATCTTGAGGCTGGTTTGAGGCTGCAGCAGCATGAGTGGAAAAAATGTACTGGACTGTCCAGAGATCTGTGTTGTTTAAATGTTACTTGACATCAGTCCTGGAGGGATCTATAAATGTTCAACAGGAATCTGTGCTCATAGAAAATAGAATATATATACACATATATTGTAATTACTTAATAAAAATGTCGGGACCTTGACATATGCTAAATCAGAGAAAATACCTACTCAGAACTTTCTTGGTCAAATATATCAGGCGTCATATTGAGACAGTCCTTTGTATTTAGACGTTTTCATGCATGTAATGTTTACACGCTGTCAAACAGTGACATTGCACAAGGTGGACGATCAGCAATCGCATGCTCAAGCTCATGTTTTCCTTTGTCTTTCCTGTAATGTCCTGACTTGTGTTCATAATGGGGTTTCCAAGGTCCCTAACACACAAGACCCCCACAATGGATGCTTGTGATAAATCATGACGTTTCATTAGGTAGACTGGCTTTATGAGTAATTTGTTCTCATAATGCGGCCCCTTATTTAAGAGGACTATTGTTAACTCATTTTTTCTACTGGTAGTCTTGGGAAATCAAAAGTGTCATAAAGCCATCCATAACAGCGCTAACAGTTATTTCTTATAATTACCCTGCACCCACCTATTTGAGGAAAGGCCCTGTTGGAGGCTTTTGCTTACCATTATATTTCTGTCGAAATCAAGGTTGAATATTTCTGGTCAAAAAGGCACAAGAAAGAAAGGTGCTGACCCAGTCACATTCTCGCACCCACCTACTCACAAGACAAAGACACCATCACCTTCAAAGGGTGAAGGTAACAAGCAGAAATAGAGGAATATAACATTATACTAGTGACAGTGATGAAGTACATGTATATTTTACCAAAAAACAAGCCTTTTTTACTCTTTGAAAAAGGGTTAACATAGGCCCTTTTCATGGTAGGCTCCGCTAGTTCTGGTTACAGTAAAATTGTGGATCTTCGCTTCTCATTCCATTCATTCTCTATGGGAATTAGCTGAGTCTTGCTCAAATAAAACAAAATATAAAGATATCACAGCTGAGAGCGAGTTACAGATGGATAATCACTGGCACTGTTTTGACTTTTACGTACTGCGTAAATATGTCACTGGAGGAAACCTGCGTGTTTATAAAAGTGTTTTTGTCTCAAAGATAAAGGCTAACATACATTAACTTAAATATAAAACAGAGAAACTTGATTAATTTAAAAAGAATACAAAGTCCAATGTTTTTGTAAAAATGTATTGTATGTTAGCATTAGCTTAGAGACAAAACCACTCACTTTTATAAACATATAGATGTCCCCAAGTGAAGTATTTACATGGTACGTAAAGGTCTTAACGTGCTGCCTGTGGTTATCCATCTGTAACTTGCTCTCCGTTTTGTGTTAATTAATTGTTCATTTATTTTAGTGAGACTCAGCTAATTCCCCATAAAGAATGAATGGAGCAAGAAGTGGAGCTCCTTTTTGCAATGGTCATTTACGCAACAATTAGCAATCTATTTGTTATCTCCCTACTTGCTTTCTGGAAATAAACTCCCAATGAAGAAATAATTATGAGCAAGAGCATAATTTTCATGTATGACTCTGTAACGTTATAAGTGTTGTGCTCGATGGAAAAACCTAGTGTAGCATTTTACTTCTATGTGTATACACGTTACAAATAGCACGTAACATCTGACGTGTTTGATATAATTAGAGGGTGACTAAAACCAAACTGTTGGAGGTTTTCAAAAGAAAAACCCAAGTTGAAAAATTGGTAAATAATATTTGAATGATCAAAAATGACAAGATAATCTCAAAATGGAATATTAAAATGAATCACAGGCAAAAGGACAGTGACAATGCACCAACAAAGGACAAGCAGATCCTTGGCTTAAATACACTGGGAAATAAGGAACAGGTGAAATATTTAAGGGCGGCAATAAACAGACAGGAAGCAAAACGGAAAAACATGGTCACATGACACACTTTGCCAAGGGCATGAACGGGGGAAAAATGTAAAATAATAAGTACATAAGTACAAGAAAACAAGGAAGCGACACTGGATCTATGACACATGTGGTACAAAACTATCTCAGAATTGTACACCAAAACAGCCTTTTTTCCCCCTTCTGAGTAACTAACTCGAGTTGTAGGCAAAATGATCTGGACACTATAGATATATATTATCAATTCTTACTACTATATTTTTCTTGTTTTAATGATGTTGATGTCCACAATCGTCCAAAAAATTCTAAAGGATGTAAAATGTTTGTAAAAAATATTTATATATTTTTTTTTAAATTCAAATATTATCCAGTTTCCCCTTTAAATCTGAAACTATTCTAAGTACCCCTGGATCCCTGCACTCCTGATTGAGAAACACTGCACTAAAACAAAGCACAGCAAAGCAATATTAAAGGAACTATTGATGATACTGCAGCAAATTTCCCCAGACATCACTGTGTCACTGTAAGCGCTGAAATCTATCTCTGCCTTCATGACCATTGCAAAGGGATAATCAATCTAAAACTAACGCGGCATCACCTTCATCCAATAACACAAGAGTGGTCCGTGCACAGACCAGAGCCTTCCCCCTCGCCCCTTCCTCTCGCCCCTCACCCTCTCCTGCTCTGCTCACTCACTGTTTGAAGACTATATAGCTTGCAGGACGTGAGGGTTGTGTCAATATGGCCGCCTCTGGAGACAGGTAATCTTTTTTCCCGTGGCCTGACTGCGTGCGGCGCTCAGTAAGAGAAGTGTAAGGGTTGAAAAAACTGCAGACTGGACAACACAACCGAATGCTGTCCAGTGGTTTAAATGGGTTTCTCACCATGGCAAAAACAAAGGCTCTATAGCTTCAAAGGAGGTTATAGTTCACTGGTGCACAAACACATCTTGGGATAGGAGTCAGGAGGGGGAAAAAAGCTTTTACAGTACAGGATAAAAGTAGTATTTTAGTGGTTTATTTCAAATACAGAGACATTTAAACTATTAGTTGTTGATTATGGCTTGCAAACATTTTTGTAATGGAGTAATGTATCAGATTCATAACAATAAAGAACGATTAAGGGCTTTTAATGTTACTATTGGTTCAATAGCATGTCTATAATAATAAGATAAACTTAAATCACTTATATATTTCTTCTGTCCATATGCTGCATTGCACAATCAAGTAATAGCCACTTATTTTACATAATAGTTTTGTAGCCTTATATGTTTGTCTGTGTTAGATTTAAGTCATTTATCATGGTTTTTTATTGCATGTTGCTATTTTGCGTTGCAACATTGCATTTTCCCCATGTGAGATTGAATAAAGGTTCTTAATTTCCTTTAAACAAGCTGCTTCTTAAAACAAAAGAATAAAAGCAATCATTATCCTAATTTTCTGGATCTGGGACTTGCAAGAATACAAATTGCTGCGATAATTCAATACATCTAACGTTACAGCCAGTTTAGGATGTTAAATAGTGTTACAATTAGTGTCAAAAAGCACTGACTTTACTATGCAACGCTAATTAACATAAGTCTAGTTTGCGAGATGCTTTATTGTGTGGTCCTGAGAGGCTCAAGATTAATAGTCTAGCTTTGACCTTCACTGCTTCACACCTGTTCAGGAGATTACCAGTCAATATGCCCTTCCCTAATTATGTCCAGTGTGAGCTAATAATATAATCATTTCATAACTTGATAATTGAGAAATATATTTGGAAATCAAGCTGTAATAGCTTCAATCTGTCCAGACTCCAGCGCAGTATTATGCAGCCAGACTTGTGACGAATTCATTTAAATATTTTATCACTACAGCACAAAAAAAGGAGGTCCTATAATATGCTCCTGACTGGATCTAATATTTCATGTGATCTTTTAAAAGAAAGAGCTACAGGCAGAATCTGAGAAACTGAGGACGTGACTCAGGAGAAAGAGAATTATTTACAAGTAAAAAGCATCTCTTTCTGTATTTTGTTTGACACACCACTTGCATCTTTGTGGTAGGATCAGTACATTATCTTTCATTACATCCTTCAATGACATTTTTTCTCTTTTTCTGAATCAAGACACAGTTGATTGAAAGGCTTTGTTGCACAGCTTGAAATTAGCCAGCTGTGGCACACATAAGAACATGGGGAAAATGGCTAATTAGTGGTATTTCAGTTCAAGATTATTATTCCTTCAGTGGTGGAAGAAGTACCCAAGTTTGTTGTAAAAGTACAGATACAGGGGCAAAAGAATACCAAGTAAAACAAAACAAAAAATCATGGTAAAAAAATCGACTCAAGTAAATATTTTGAAGTACACATTTAAAGCGTTAAATGTCGTGATTTTGATCAAGAATTGTGCTGATCTTTGGTCAACAGTAGCAATTCAGATACATGAACCTTTAAGCAGGATTTCACCATGAACACACTAAAATAACTCCTCAAACCATGAAAAGTACTTTCTACTTTTAGTAGCAGTATCCACTGAAAAAGATGAATAACGTACATATACCTAAGAATATTACTTAAGTGCAGTACTTTTACTTTTGCACTTTGTAAATTAAAACCAAAATTCAGTGTGTTATAAAACATAATGTTGCACAGTTATTTGATAAGAAACACAAAGAAATGGAGCCTCCACGTCGTGTTCCCTTCTGTTCTAATGCTGAATAAATGTGAGGGTGATGTGACTGTGGCTGTCTCAGGTGTACTCCATAAGGCTTTAATTTTTAAATGTTCTACAAATGAAAACGCTCCACAGAACCACAAAAGATGTCTGTGTAGTATATTTCTGATACATTTTGTAAGGTCACCCCTCTATCACATCCTCTCATCTCTGAAGGTCACAATCATGAAAGAGCTGGTGCTAGTTGTAATATGTGCCAAAGTGGTTTCTTTCTGCAGAAGGTTGTTTGGGACACATCCCCTGCGGTTGTTGCGCGGCTCCTGCGTGACCTCTTCCAAAATAATGAGTCCCAATAGAACAAATGTTTAACACCAAGATAGACTCTGAACTGTTGAGCTACTGCGCTACTGTAAGCACCAAGGCTGAATGCATTGTCACATGTCATATACAAAATAGCCTGTATGTCTTGCAATAAAACATCAGGGAAACAGGGAGGGCTTTTACCACTCACAAAAAAGAAACAGAATGCGATGAGCGAAGTAGAACAAGAAAGACTAAAGTATGAAATCTCAGGCCACGCGGAAGGGAAAATCACATTGTGGATTTGGACGGCGCCAAAGTCATTGGGACAGAGCACAACAAACACCTGCGCTGGATAAAAAAAGGCAACAGAAATACATAAATGTGCCCATAGTACAATAAAGCAAGACGAGGGGGCATTCTTGCTTTCTCAAACACTGGTCTTTGAGAGGAAATAGAAGAATATGTAATTAAAGAAGACCAAATGAATTCAGCATTTGTTTTTCAGCATTTTTCAGCATTTTACATTACCTAATGGATTTCAGATTTCAGACAATATTACTAAAACAGTGTTTCAGTGTCAATTCTTCTTCTAAAGAGAATCTTCTTGTGTCAATTTGCATCTGGGTATAAATATTTTTGACATTTTTGTGTCCGAGGCAACGCCCACCCATTATATAAACTGTGAATGGCTTCAATGTATTGTACTGTATACTGGAAAAGCCCATACCATTCTAAATTAAAGATAAAATAAAAAGTATGATCAGACAATGGGGTGTAATCGTTCTTTTGAAGTCTCCCATTTACCCTCTAAAGGTCTGGTGTGCCTGCTGCCTCTGTCTTGTCTTGTCTCGAGGTTAATTTTAGCACAGAGGCAGAAATAGTCATGTCTTGGTTAGAAGGAGCATTACGTCATCGACAGGGCCTACCTCAGTGATTCAGCACTTTCTGTCATACAAAGCAACAGTCTAAGGCCAGTTTAATTTGACTGTATGAAAAATAGATATGGCTAATGTCCTTCTTTACTACAGTTTGTATTTTACTGGAGAGAGCTTAGTCTGAATGAAATGCGAGGCTTCGAAAGTGGTCATTTCCCGTGGTGTTTGCAGCTCCGCGGGATGTTAGCAACAGAATCCACGGCAACAGCAGATTTAACACTTTAATTGCAAGCACCTAGACATATACAGCCACCAATCACTGGAAAATGTTGATTTAGGCAGCGATGCTTTCAAATTTTTAGGAATTCAAGTAAACTAACATAAATTCACTTACACAAATGTATTTTATGATAAAATGTCGTTAATTTAAATTTAAATTTGCAAAGCATTACGAAACAACACATTTTTAATGAAATATTAAGATGTGTCTGTTAGAAAAACTTGCATTTTCTTTATGATCTAATGTGAAAATAAAGTTTGACAACCAAAACCTTTGCTCTTATCTTCTGAATATTCTGTAATGTTTGTTCGCAACATAAGACAATGGTGGCTTCATGAGTTCATCTTGCTCTTTGTGTCGCAGCACTTCATAAATCCACCCACGAAGAGTCTAGCGTCCTCAGATCTTGACAAATGGGTGAGATTTACAGCCTTCTCTTCCACACGGCTCTCATCTCCAGCTTCATCACAGCTCCTCACACGCGATCACACCAAGAGCATAAACCAGTCCACTATACTCCCCGTGTACAGTGGGAAATTTTGGAGATTTGAAATGAAAAGAAAGGTATTATTTTAATTCAGAAATAAACTGACTGAACTTTTGTTGTGTATGGTCCTTACCGTGTCCTTAAGTGTTTTCTTTCTCTTGAGATAACACATAGGTTAGCTTGGTTTCATGTCATCAAAGCATTCTATGGGCCAAAGTTCAAGGGCGTATAGTGGTAAAAAAAAACAATCAGGGGTATCATCTGTGGATTTAATTTTTGGCTATTTTTTATTTTTTTATTAATTAAACTATAGCTCCTGCCAGAATTTTGAGAGTATGACGTCATCACATACATTCTGAAAGCCACAAATGCACTGGCAACAACAACTAGCCTTTACTCATACTTCTTCCTAATAATAATTATGTTTGCAAACACACCAAAATCTTATTATTATTATTTATGGACCTTTAAAATTATTTAAATGAAATGCAAACTGCAAGAAGAAATAAATTCTCTTACTCACAGACTTTGCTATTTCCATGTCATTTTAATAATCTTACAATTGGAAAATCTGGTAATAATTCCGTTTTGAGTGTGCATGTAACCTGTCCTCTCAGGTAATAGAAAAGTATTTTTATACAGCTATAATAAAACTAATCAATTTGTGATCTTAATTTCAAATTATTATCAATTTGTGGTCTTTTCTATAGATTTTTAGATCTTGATTCTGTTATTGGTCAAAGCAGCAAGATAAATATCAGCTATTGACATCAGCTTGAAGAATTAAAAAACACATTTTGGAATATATATATACAACATGTAAAGAGCAAATAGTGCATCCGTTTAATTTTTTTAACAGACCGACTGCATGGCTCTCACCACACCTTGTACTCAGCAGCATTGCAGAGACATAAATCTTTGAAGAACTGCGATTCCAAACGCGTTCAGAAGCTGGTCCTCACTAGTGGTGGTCCAGGAGAGATGCAATAATCACATTCACCCGTCTGAACCAAGGTCTCTGGCTCTCACGCGGAGGCTGTGAAGGGGTCAGGGAGGTCAGTGCATTGTAGATCCATCATGTGTCTGTGGTAAAAAAAAATACTTGTGCAATAGCAGGTCAAGGTGACATTGTCTCATCCGACTGCTTCAAGTGCACATCAGCCAGAACATGTGGAAAAAACTATATCGAGCAGGTCCAAAACTGTGACTGTATCTAAAGTAATGTACATGATGTGAAGCAGGTGAAAACACAAACAGAAGTCTCCAAACTTTTTTCATAAAGGGCCACTACTAGACAACGCAGAGGGCCGTAGACTGATGGTCAGGCAGAGAATCATTCCAAAAAAAGAATAATTTATCTGGCAACTGACTATGTCCAGGTGCATGTCCAAACCTTTTTCACTAGAGCGGCACAAGGGTGGAACCCGGGCCGATCCAAGTCTTTAATGCGATACCATTTTTTTTTTTAAATAGCAAGAATGTATAACCATTGTCTATTTATTCCGTTTTGTTCAAATGTGGTGCAATATTATGAGTAAAATCAAACGAAAATGGTCTGTGCCACCCCTCCCTAGAGTCGACCTTCACTGAGCCATATCTTAAATAACATATGTGTATTGTGTGTACAGTATTTGTGTAGAAAAAAGATACATAATATATAATAATTACAGTCATTTATTATTGCTATTACTAACTCTACTAAACTGCTATACCTACGATATTGTCACTACCATCACAATTATTATGATACTATAAATGTGATTACTATTGCTTACATTCATTTACATTCAGAGGCTAGTTCCCTTCAATATAACACCTATTAAAAAAAAATCATATTTAACAGTGGTCATTCGCAGTCATTTTTATTGATCGTGTAGTTATAGCAAGTACAGTAAAGTTAAAAGCATTATCAACTACATTCAACCTCTATACGCTTTTGACATCACGGCAGCAATCGCAAGCACAAAACTCAAACATGGACAAAATAATACACATTTCACGCATGGTCTGAAAGAAGCTGCTGGTGTTTTAAGGCATTTTACTCCCTAGATTATTTAATGCATGGCTACTCATGATAATTAGCTCAATTTCTGTGAATTGCAAACCCGTCTATGTTTAGTGTGTTCTTGGCAGTGCTGCAGTGGTGATTTTTCAAGTCATTGATGAAAAGAACAATAAGACTGTTGTGATCATCCATCCAATATTAGGCTACATTCATATATTTGTGTCCAAGCTTTCTAACTCTAGGCCACTGTTCAAAGCTACTTACTATTACCATAACAGAGTACTATTTCACAAAGAAGGAATAGTTTCCATCGGGTGCACTGTGTGGAGCAGCAGTCGAGAAAAATCCAGTGAGAACGGTGGTGCACAAGCAGTATTTTTAGAGGTGAGATCACACTTAAACAGGCTTTATATCCAGCCATGGCCTCTGTTTGGCAATTTAACTGTTTTACATGTATCACGGTAGAGCAGGTGGATTTTTCTGTTTTTTAGCTTTAGCCTCAAATTGAAAACTGGAAATACTTCTTCTTCCCTCTTATCTTAATAGCACCGTTAATTAGTAATTATTGCATTTGTTTTATAATGAAGCTCTGTAAAAGCCCAGTGAATGCAAGATGGACACCTCTTTCAATGCGTATGATGTTTAAATGGGGTAAAGGATAACGTGGCATCCTTTTACTCAGAGCAGATGAGATGGTGGACTACATGCATCTACATACACCATGCACATTTTTGCATTTTCTAGATTCATCTGAATTTCATTTAAATCATTATTTTATATTGTGATAGTAGAGAGTTAAGAATATATATGAGGATTTATATCATCCTAATGTGATGTGTGGTATAATCTAATAATCTGGAATAATCTACCATCCTTATCCTTATTTTTATTATCATATGTATTGCAGTAGTGTATAGGCATTGGAGGCTTGTACCAGCTTTGTATTAGATAGTACAGCTTGTCGCTTAACATTTTAGACTCTGTGCTTCTGAGATCTATGTGTGCATATGACCAACCAAATCAGTTGATCCTAACTTTCTGCTTGTGCTGGTCAATGAGTCACAACCCATTGTGTTTCAATAAAACTACAGTGATAGTAATATGGCTGTAAGTATGATCAGAGCAAATGCATTTTGGTTCATCTAATGGTTATTGTTGTAAATTACGGTTCGTTGTTTGGGAAGAATGTGGGGGGAAAGATGGGAAAAGGGGGAAATCTTACACTCCACATTGCTCCATATCTAACATGTCACACTTCACAAAACCTGTCAAACTCCCCAGTGCTTAGTGAAGAGGCTCTGGGTTTGGGTACAGAGGTATAAAGGGAGATTTAACAGGGCTAAACAACAGCACTACATGCTCTTTAGTTTTTCTGGGTGGTCGGAGTAGTGCCTGCTTCTTGCTGCTTCTCTGTCTTCTTGGTGGTGACGATGGTCTCCTCATACACGTGGGACACCTTGGCTGCGGTTTTCTGGGGTGGTTCCTCATTCTTGCTCTCTTTCTTGACACCTTTACTGGAGCTGGAGTACATTTGGGATGTGTATCCATAGCTATGCATCCCTCCGCTGGTAATGGAGGGGGTGGAGTAGGTGATCCCCGTTCCGATGCGGGTCTCCTCTCCCTCAAGCAGCTTCCTATACACATAAATAAGACACTCACAAAAATGTCCCACTTTGCTACATTTATGTCTATTTAATGCTGTAATTGTATTTTAGTGATAAAACATACCTGTACGCTGCTATTTCGATATCCAATGCCATTTTAACATTCAGCAGCTCCTGGTATTCTCTCAGATGACGAGCCATCTCATTCTTAGTGGTCCTCAACTCATTCTCAAGCTCTGCCATGTTATCCTAATTAACATAACAAAAAATGATTGTAATCAGTGTCAAGAGATTTACAATTGCAATCAACCTACAGCAATCAGAGATTGCATTATAGTCCCCCGAGGGGTTTTATTTGTGTAATATGTAGCCTAGCAGCTCAAACATATGTTTGTTGCAGTAAAGAAATACGGTTAATGTAAACATCGAGTGGGCGTTGTCAGCCTCAGGTGCCTTTGTCCCAGGAATGAGGGATTCAGCACCATGGACAGCGCCCACTCTTTTTGCCCTTCTTTCTGGGTTTTTACCTGATATCCGGCGATTTCCATGCCATGCCTGTCCTCCATCTCATGAATTTGTTTTTCCAGTGACTCGTTGGTGCCCCTCAGACCCTCAATTTCGATGGTCCTGGACTGCAGCTGCCTGCGGAACTCGTTAATTTCCTCCCTGCTTGCGCGGATCGCCTCGTTGCTGCGATTTGCTTGCTCGGACAGGTCTACAAACTTGGACTTGTACCACTCCTCTGCTGACTGCAGGTTCTTGGAGGCCATGGACTCGTACTGGCCGCGGATCTCCTTGAGGGCGGAGGTCAGGTCTGGTTTGGCCACCTCCATCTCTACAGAGATCTGTGCAGCCTGGATCATGTCGGTCAGCTCAGCCACCTCCTCCTCGTGCACCTTTCGGAGGAAGTTGATTTCATCCAGAAGGGACTCGACCTTCTTCTCCAGATCCAGGCGCACCATGGTAGCATCGTCCACATCTTTCTTAAAAGCCTTGAGTGCAGCCTCTGCATCCTCACGCCCACGGAACTCCTCTTCGTACTTGGCTCGGATCTTCTGCAGCTCGTCCTCAACGTTGTCCCTGTCGATCAGAAGCTGGGATTTCTCTCCGTTAAGTTCCTCGATTTGTGAGCGCAACTCGCGGATCTCCTGTTGGTAGAGTTCAGCCAGGCGGGACGGCTCACTCTGCCTCTGGCGCAGCGCTACCAGCTCCGTCTCCAAGACTTTGTTCTGCTGCTCCAAGTTGCGCACTTTATCAATAAACATAGCAAAACGGTCATTTAAACCTTGCATTTGCTCCTTCTCATTAGTGCGGACGATTTTAAACTCATTGTTAAGGGCACTGCTTTGATTCAGGTCGAAGCTATCCAGGGGCATAGAAGAAAATGAGCGACCTCCGGACTTTCTATTGTAGGAGCCTACTGATGAAGCGCTGCTCCGGGACACGGAGGTGGACCGGTAAGCCCCACGTGCAGACATCGTGGGTCGAGCAGGGGAGGAAGAATAACGGGGAGATTCCCCGAAAATTCTTCTGTATGAAGAGGAGGAAAACGAATCAGATCCGTAACTCATCTTGGCTCGTCTGGAGCAGAGCAGTGGGCGCGCCCCCTTTATATACAGGGCCAGCGAATCACTAATTAATGCCCCTACGCCCCCAGTGCGTCATGTCACTTGTACAACGTTAAATGTTTTAACTGAACTGTTTATCAAACTGGATAGCGTAATGCAGTTGCACTTGTGTGCTGACGCCTCTCTTTATTTGGGAGACTGTCCTCTGTGATCAGAGCAAGACCGTTTTAAATGTGGCTACTTTTTGTACAGATGTTTATTCGTCTGTAAAAAGTCACAACTATTGAACAATTTGACATTTTTTACAAGTTTTTTTCTTTTTTCGTCCTTACTTTTCACACATTTTCTAACCAATCGACTATGTTGTAGTTAAATTTGAAATACTTTATGTTTAATATGTGTTTTTCCATCATAAATTATCTTCTATTCCAAAAGTAACTCACTCAATGTTTTACATTTTCTTTAAACTCCTGTCTATTTTTTTTGCAGGTTGCGACATAGTTATGACTTGAGCCTTTGCTGCCCCCTGTTGTTCAAGCACAATCTTTACATCATCATGCACTTTTCATAGGTTTATGAGCGATTAAAAAACGTGTTTCAACCAAGTGGTATATCCCAGAAAAAGTCTTGGGATTCCAATTCCCAACCAAATCCAGAGTAATCCTGGGCTAAATGGTTTAAGTCAATACACCGTCAATTTATCTAAAAGTGGAGTAATTAAACCAGCTTTATACTTTCACTATGAAAAATATATACGACAACTGCAGATCATTTTGTTTAGTTTGCAGATGTTTATTTTACAAATTGAATTTCACTGTTGAGAAAACATTGCAGCATAGACTTGTTTTCTTTGGAGTCTAACACTTTAAAACACAACACTCAAAGTAAAATCCTAAGTGTTTACAAAACATTTTGGTGGCGTCACTGAAATTATGTCACAGCAAAGTCCATTTGAACCACCAAATTGCATTCTATTCCAGGCAATAGCAATCAATGGATAATTGTTGCTGTTTATTTCTCTGTGTGTAAATCGCTTTTATGAGGACAATTTGTATTTTTTACAAAATCTTAAAAAAGAGAGCGGATATGTGGCTTTAAAATGATATCCCGTGTGTGGCTTTGGTAACTCTACTTTTCTATGACTTAAAAAAAAAAAAGCACATATCAGGACATTAAATGTAAGTATATTTTGATTCCAATCTATTTATTATTCTGTGTTCTAATCAATTTCATAAAGGGAGGATATAAAATGTATTCTGAGGGAGTTTTCAGGAAAAAGCTTAACAACTTATCTGGAAAATTACTAATAAAATGAATGTATATTATAGTGTACATCGAGACGTGCCAGCACTTCCCCAGACCCTCAAAGTCCTTTTCTAGTTTTCTTCTCAGTCACAGCCTGGAGATGGGCCACAGTGCCAAAGGCGCCCTGGAGCAGACGCTCAGAGATGTGGCTGCCATTCGGAACCTATCCCATCACTGACTACACCAATCACTTGTTAACACATTCTCACACGACTGTGAAGTGTCTTGCTCAATAACAGTGTATAATGATGTAGACATTCATCAACCAACCATTTCTTCGGCACCTATTTGGTACAAGAGTTAATGTTCTGACATGTACAGTATTTAAGTACATTAATGCTTAAATGTTGCTTTAAAGGGTTATTATTCAAAGTTCAAATTTCAAAATACATTAGATTTTTTTATTTATACTGGAAAAAAATGATAGAAACTCTCTTTCTCATGAATACCCTGTTAAAAACAAAATACAGATCAAACAAACACAGGATATCCAAGTAAAATGCCAATAAAAAAATCAATAAAACAATCAATAAATAAAATTAATAAATACATAAAAATACACTTACACATA
This sequence comes from Chaenogobius annularis, assembly GCA_015082035.1. NCBI lineage: Eukaryota > Metazoa > Chordata > Actinopteri > Gobiiformes > Gobiidae > Chaenogobius > Chaenogobius annularis. The sequence continues at coordinate 848,518 of BJKM01000147.1, read as the reverse complement.
CAATATGGGATAAAAACATGTACAGTAAGAGCACCAGCACTGCGGATAGTCTTTGACAAAAGTGTTTTGGATTTATTAAAAGTCATACAATATTTTTTTTTGTTTTTTGTTCCATTGACAGGGAGCAAAGTTTCTGAAGGCCACTTGATACTTATTCAATTTCAATGGCACTTTCCATTAAAAAAAAAAAAAAAAAAATCTCACAATCAAAGTAGAGTAGTAGTCTAAATTTAGTAGAGTAGATTACTTTGTCACTTTGTTCCTACAGAAGTCGAGTGAATGCATCACTTTTAGAATGGGACGATGCCTTCAGGCCCTCTGTACCTTGATGTGATCAGCTGATAACAGATACTGTACCACGTGATCATGCCACGACTGCAGCCAGGCTCCTCCTCTTTGGTGACTACCAGCAGCAAGCCCCGCCCCCTGAAAGTCTCAAAACAACTGCTGGGACAAGAGAGGGAGAGGCAGCGGAGGTTTCAGACTAAGAGCAGGGGCAACACTCATCTGCTGCCGGACTTTAGCGTGCATTCACCTCTGCATTTGCGGCTCACGTAAACATATCCTCTCCAGCGCATTTCTGAGACTTTTACGGCGCATGCTCAGACCGACAGACGGTGCAGTGCTTTTAATCAGGAACTCCGAGGTGAGTAGCCTACAGTACGGCATTCAGGCTGTACAATGTGGGGCTTTTGTTTTCCTTTAAGCCTTTGCTGCGTTATTCATTCAGCAATTAGTTTTCGCACATTGCTTATTGTCACTGTAAATCAGCGAAGCAAGCAATGTTGTCCAAGTGTTGAAGAGATTTAGTTCAACAAAACCGCCCCTGAACAATAAGTGCTAGTGGGCTTTTTCCTCTAGTCTTAGGTGTCCGTTAGTGAAGGCATCTTACCGTCTTATCGAGCGAATCCAAAAATCCAACAGTAATGTTTGTTTTTAAACCAACTGTGCATAAAACCTGCGCATCGACCGCACTGTTGCAAAGTGGCTGTCTTGTGTAACTGTCATAAAGGAGCAGTGAACAAAGCCATGGTTGTGTTTTTGTTGTTTCCTTTTGTGGCCAGCGCTACCTTCAGACATACTAGAACAATTTTGACTTTAGGTCCGATTATGTCCCAAAGTAACCGAGAAAAATAGCGAGTGTTAGTGTTATTATTAATGCGTCATTAATATTCCATTAAAGGGCGCGTGACAATATTTGCGTCGATGACAATGTCCATGTGCAATCTGTGGTCCCATTGACATTTCTTTGCTGACCCAATATCATTTGCATTTGTGCTGGCATAGGAACAAGAAAGCTGACCTCTGTCTTTCCTTCCTGTTGCCCAGCCTCTCCAGTGACCGCGGAGAATGATAGTCAGCTGGAGGAAAGGCTCAACTTTGCCTTCTGCAAAACAAAGTCTAAACAGAAGACTAAACAGAAGACAGACCGATGGCCTTAGTGAAAAATATCAGATTGTTATTAGCATGTAATTCTGTGTAGAACATATCATAGCAGCTTCACTGCGTAATATGCATCTATGTCACTGTCACAAGTGTAATGAGGATGCAATAAAAAAACTACTGGGTAAATTCCTCTGCCATAAACAAATCCTGATGCAGTTAATTAAGATATTTATTTTTTTCTGTCTTCTTTTCATTTTAGACAAGTTTTAAGGATGACGACTTCATGGAGCGACCGGCTGCAGAACTTTGCAGATTTGCCCGCCAATATGGATGGACTGGCAATGAAGAAGTACAGAAGAGAGCCCTATCACAGGTGAGCATCACGTAGTTTACATAAAACATACATTATTTTAACTGCAACAATAGCATTTGATTACTTTTATCAAAGAGGACATTTGGCAGTTTGAGTTATATTGTTGTATATGTAAAACAAATTGACAAATTATCCCCAGAAATTCTAAGTTGTGAGTTTATGTTTCCTTTAGCAATTATAATATAACAATATGCAAGGATATGCAGGTGTTTTTATAGTGTGATCTAATTTTGAATGCTCCTTTTGTTGAACAAATCTGATTAGGTTTAAAACTTGTGTGGAAAATTCCTTATTGCCTTTTGACCGAATGCCATTGATGTTTGAGTTTTGTCTCAATGTAGATACATTTTGCAACAGTAAGTTGGTCAATGCCATAAATGTCATGCCTCATCATAAAGTAACTAGTTTGTGTTGGTGCCCTGCCCTCTGAAACATGACATGGTTTTACATGTTTCACTCTAATTAGATCTGACAACACTGAGTGGGATTCGCTGTCCTTCAGAGCCTTTGTGTCACATGCACATAGAGCATGCTATGATAAGTCACCTTGCCAATGGCCTGTGAGGCCCCAGCCCTAACAAACATATTTACACCTGGTTATCCTTACATTAGATATTAGAGATTTAAATATTATTCAGTTCATCAATTATTGTGATTAATCAGGCTACGATGTAATAGTAAGTAAATAATAATAATCGCGAGAGAGCTGCAACAATGAGTCATTTCAGATCATTCTATTCTCCAAAAAAGACAAACTACTTGTAAAGTAGTTATTATCTGGCTGTTTATGTGACAACATCATTACTTTTTCATTCAGACAGTTTGATTTCATGAAGCTAGACTTGTGAAAGCAAGCAAATTAAGGATTTCACTGTTGCTTGAAAATTGGTAGAAGTGCCAACAATCGTAAGTAATTGTAAAATAGTGATGTTTCTTCTCACAATCGTTGGAAACTAAAAATTTTATGTCGTAACATCCAAAGACATTTACCACATAGTCTATCCATAACCACGGGGCATGCTTTAACTAATTTAACTGCCAATCACCAGTAAACAGCATTACCCTCCTTCGCCTGTGCATTTTTTATCTCTTACTGTCTAATTTAATTTTAGCTTTAATTGAGATTAAAGTACAGGCTAAACATGACCTTTGTTTATTTTAGACAAAGACCAGTTCTTCTAAGAGGAGCCCAGCTCAAATAATGCAGCTTACTGTGTAAGCCACATATAACATTGCAAAGGACTGGCGACTGGATGAGACTAGATAAACCGTCTGTCAGTGGGAGCTGAGGCTCTGTCTACAGGAGATTAAACCAGTGGAAAAAATCTGTCAGATTATTGCACAGCTGTGCTCTGATAGAGTGGCTAGTTAAAGTCCTCTTTGGTGCGGCAGGTCCTGTGTGGTTATTCCGGTGCTCTCAGTGGAGCCATAGTTGAGCCTAAGGCACTGAACCTCTGCCCATTGTAAATACAAATGAACTCTGGACAAGCATGAGCTCACGATATCATTTATGACAATTATGACATGTACTTAGATACACAGAGGCGAGGCACGAGGGAAAAAAAAGACAGAGAACACTCCCATTTATAAAAATACATAGTTCATACAGATATTTTAATCTGAAATAAATGTTCAATTTATGAAATACATATTTTTGTTTGGTTTAGTCCAATTTAAAACCTATGAGTTGATTTTGTTTGGTTTAATTTTAGTTTTGTCTTATTTATGTTCCTGTTGAATACTATCTTAATGATTTAAACCTGGTTAGTCCTGGTTTATTCCAGATTTAGACTCATTATAGAACTTAAAACATGTATGTAATTAAGAGATAGTTGACCTGTTGTTTGAGGCCGGCGTGTGCTTGATTCTACCTGACTTGGGTGATGGTTCTGGATGTCTTTGAGTTCCCACAAACATCACGCTGCCCAACAACAACATTGACTGACTGATGACACACAACAGAGAACGACACAGAAAGGTCACATTCATTTTTGCAACAAGTCCAAAAAAAATCTGAATGACAAGAAAGCAGAGCGGTGGAGAGAGAGAGTGAGGGGTATTGTTCTGCAGCGCTGTAGCAGGTTGGACCCACAAGTGAGTCAAAGGCAGGCTTAATTTTGTGCAGAATGCATCGTCACTTCTCCTCTGGGCTAAGATCTAAATGGGAGCTTGTTCACTATGGATCCGCAGCAAGGTATTTAAAAAAAAATGAGATACTTACCGGTATATTGTTTTCTTAAAACGGTGCACACAGCTTTTTGTTTCCGTAATTTGTCTTAGTGTAGAGAGTAACTTTAACCTGGTTTCTCTCAAACTTAGTTTAATATTGACTTCTGTGGCAATATCTGAGGCAACATTTATCATTTTTGTTACAAATATTGGCAAATTGAAGATAAGCAGTGGAAGTATGTGCTATCAGTCCAAGTTTGTTCAGTATATGCGCCTTTTCTGTCACCAGGTTATGTAAACATGATCTACTGGACTATCTTTTATTTATGTGGAAAAGGGTGGCGTGTTCTTGGATGGCTTGTTTCACCAAATGCGACAACTGCAAGCCATCTTTTGTTTCTTATGTTGGTTTACCAATCTCCAACACACAAATGTAACTTAACAACACAGGTGTTACGCAATAACTTCTCTAGTGAATTGTTATTAGTCAAAATAGATTTATTTGCTTGTATTTTTAACTGGTGAGACTCTTTAGCTACTGTCACATTCCACATACTTGATATAATGTTGACAACGCGGTGGCACATTGGTATAGTATGACCATGAGGTTTATTCCTATACTTGCACATATGTTGTTTACTGCCTCTCTTTGGTTACGTACTCTAATGTTTTTGGTTGTGAGATGTATTACGGAATGTATTGAACGATAGGCTATTGGCTTAATCCTCAATTTCTGTTTTCATTGTGTTTGTCCACAGAGTATTTGTCAACAGAAGCTTGGCAATGGAGAAGATTAAATGCTTTGGATTTGATATGGATTACACTTTAGCAGGTAAGTTTGATAATGTGAGTGGATGTGAGTGGAGACAAACGCATCATATTAAAACCAAAAAAATAATGATGATTTTAGGATTTAGTTGCTACTTTAGGTTTTAGTCGCTAGGATTTACGCGGGCAATTTTGAGTTGACTTTGCGCTCAGTGTTGTAACAGTGGTACAATTTCAAACTCGATTTCAATACTAAGGAAAAGGCTCAATACACAATTCTGATTTTGATTCCACAATTATAAAACACTTTTTAAAAACAGTAGAAGGTAAATTTGAACACAAAACACAAGAACTTTCTTCTAATGTATGTGGTCTGTATGTAGTTATGCCATTTCTTTTCAGTATTGACACTGATTAGATTAGTATCTAGTTATTGATGCCCTTTAGTGCTGAGCTCATGCTATTGCCTCCTAGAAGCTCATGTTTTCAGTATCACGTTAATTATGCAATCAAAATAGGTATCACTGAAGTACAATGTGATAATACAACGTGATATAGTTACGTTATTTTAGTTGCTATTTTAATTTGATAAACTTAGGCCACGCAACTTACTGCAGCAAAAATACGAACAAAGTGTTTTAGAATATAGTATAAGTCACAATCCTCCTTTGACCTCTCACTATCTCACAGGAAACCTTTCCGTTTTCACCTTTGAGCAGGGGTATAGATTACACACTAGTTAACTGGTGGTTAGTTTGTACTTAATCATCAGTTTATCAGTACAATTAGACTTTGAATAACACGTTGTTACATATTTCATTATCTCCTCCAGTTTACTTTTATGCTTTTCATATTTGTAGTTGCATTCTCACCTAACACTAGAACTAGGTACATTTCCATTTTGATGCATAGTTTACAATGAGTGATATCTAAATAAATCTGTTTGAACAAATCCAGTAGTTTGTAATATTTGTACGGGAACTGACCAAAAAAGTGACAACAAAAGAAAGGTTTCGGTAGTACTTTTCAACACATTTTTGGTCACAATTTCCATACTCAACATTTATTGATATACTCAGCATTTTCTTGAAATTGTCTGAAATAGTCATATTTAGAATGATTACGGCTCTTATGGTTTGGTACTGAAGATGTTTGCTCTCACAGACCCGTAACTGAGCGCAAATTTGACTTTTTATTTTTTCATGTAACTTTGCTCTGTGACTCAGCTCCAGTTTTTAGCCTCCGTCTCCCAAAATACATCTCGTCTGTCTTTTTGGGAACCGGGTCATGTTTGTTTGTTGAGTTCAGCTCCCTTGAGAACCGGGATCTCTCCTAGTCCCTGGCTGTATGGCGCTGGGTCTGGGCTCATACTACCTGGAGATTTTATGGCCGCTCAGCTGTTGACATGTCTCTCTTTATGGGTGCTCATAACCAAGTGTTAATGTTTGTTTGAAGCTACGGGTGTCGGGTATCTTTGGATGGCGCTCGGGGCTGGAACACTGGTCCAAGGTGCTGCCCAATTTACAAAGTGGCAGTACCCACAATGTGAAGGTGTTTAAGTATCATTTAGTGGAGCTGGTGTCATTTTACTGTAATCTAGTGATGGCTATTTCATGCGCATCAGGTATTTGACATTCATATTCCTAAGAAGCTGAGCTTTATGGCTGTAGTATGTTGACTTGAGTGTAAAATGTAAAGATGTAGTTGATAAGTAATTTGCTTCTTATCTGAACAAATCGCTGACTTCAGGGAGCATTATGAAGAAGGTCATTGACTACAAGCCAATTGATCAAATGAATGGGAAAATTGTAACAAAAAATTGAGATATTTTAGTAAACAACAAAAATGTCTTTGCTTATTCATACTTATATGCAGCATAATTACTACACATGACATACTTTTTTTGCTTCAGTTAAAACATTGACTCATATGTATTTGAGCTCCAAAAGGGGGGCCTTTTAGCCCAAAGAAAACATTGCTCTAGCAAAATTGACACACATGTCCTAGATTTGTGCTTAGTCCTGAAGGCCATGCATATGTTTTCACATGTTGTCTACTGGTGCGTTGCAATAGTTGTGTAAATCTAAGTTGGGCACATGGTCCATTGTTTGTGACTTGTTAATTTTGAGAAGCTTGTGATAGTTGATTGTTTATGAACCACTTTACTTGATGTTAGAAGTGTGTCTTAAATAGGCCTGAGTTGACCTGACTTACTACAGACACCACACACCACACACCACCACTGCAGGGGTATAATTATCTGGCAACAATTTTAATAGAGATACAACGCAACATATCCTAGAGTTGCAGACCCCACTTGGCCTCATATTAGCGCTGCTGTATGTCTTTGTGTTCTGTACGTGCCTAATGACCGCATAAGAAACCTGAGCAGGGGCTTGCACCAAAGAGCAGTGACCCCTTTAAAAAAGAAATTCCAATAATGAGATTCAAGCTACAGTTTCCTCTGAACATGATGTGAACATGATGTTTTAATACTTTATTGACCTTTGTGGGGGAGTGACCAGATTTGAATGGATGTAACCCCATTTTTTAGCACAAAGGGACAAATCCACAAATCGCTTTACTGGTGACTGCTAGAAGTATTCACACTTCTGAATACTTCAGAAAAAGCCCTGGGGTATCATTAGTTCAGTGTGCTTTAACGCTTTTACATTTTAACAAGTCACATTGGAAAACTATTGAACAGGTTTTCCAGCCGTTGGAATCATTGTTTTGTTTAGGGAATATTGGAATCTCACAACTAGGTCAAACATGACAAGTCTAGACATGATTCTGCCTGTGAGTTTCAACCAGTTGTTAACATTATCCAACATTTGTTGATGTTGCATGCTTGTCCCAAATTGTCCAAGGTCAAAATGTGTGGCGACCCCCAGAGCGGACCAATGAAAGAGAGAGTGATGATAATAGAGGTGACGGAAGAGAAACGGCTCTTAAAATAATCTTCCTTCTTTGTAGTGCCTCAGATCTCCTGGAGCAGAATGAATGGCATGAGGCGAGTTCACTGTTGGGGTGAAGGCAGAGGAGGGCTCAGACACTGGGTCAGGATTATTTTTTTCGTAACCATACCTTTATACAATAGACAGAAGTGTAATGTGTAAAAGATAGAAAGACACATTTACAGAGTAGGACACAGATGTTTGCCCGGTCTATTGAAAGGCCCTACGGAGCAGAAAAAACTTGAAACTTGTGCCTTTTGCAATCTATATAAATAACAGTGGATGTATTCTTATCACAGTGTCAGATAGCAGTTTAATCCCTTGGCAAATGTAGTCTGTTTTTATTTGTGGAGCCTGCCATTCGTTGGTTGTTGACTAGATGTTTTACTGACAGGGCTGGTTAGTGCTGCTGAAAGTCATTTTTTATTTTGACGACTGATCTTGACATCTAGGTCTTTGTTGAAAGCATACACTGTAAAGGGCAGAGGACCAGCATACACAGTGAGAACATGTTGTCATCAATTATAAAGACACGCTGCAGCACGCTGGTCCAAGCCGACACGGCATCCTTCTACATTTTACGTAACTGACACATGCTGCCAGTGCCCCCTGTAAAGTTGTGTTTCAGGTGTAATCATGGTCCAAGTGCAGTCTGTGCTTTTAGACATGTGACCTTTCAACATGTCTGTCGTAACGGTTCAGTTCTGAAGATAAATGACCAATTGTCCATGGTAACCACGTGAAGATGTTACAAAACAAGATAATCTTACAGAGGATCTGGATAATTGTTTTCAAATTGTATTAATTGATATAACACAGCTACATTTTTCTGACATTAATGTGTGTGTCTTTTGTAGTGTATAAGTCACCAGAGTATGAGTCTCTGGGCTTTGAGCTCACGGTGGAGCGGCTGGTTTCAATTGGTTACCCCCAGGAGCTGCTCAGTTTTGTCTATGATCCATCCTTTCCCACCAGGTGACGATATCCATAAAGTTATGTCTTAAAGAGACAATTACACGTTATGTTTCATTTATTAAACTTCATTGTTCTTCATTGTTCTTGCTCTTGCAGAGGCCTTGTGTTTGACACTATGTATGGAAACTTGTTGAAGGTTGATGCGTATGGTAATATACTTGTCTGTGTACATGGATTCAACTTTCTAAGAGGGTCAGTATCTTCTCTACCTAATTCTTAAACTCTATCTGTATTTCATTACCCTTAAAATGTACTGTTTTTTCCAGCCCTGAGATTCGTGAGAGATACCCAAACAAATTCATCCAGAGAGATGACACAGAACGTTTTTATATTCTAAACACACTTTTTAACCTGCCAGGTAAAACGAGTATCATTTTGAAGTCGAATTCAGTCATGAAGGTTTGGTTATACATAGATTTGTCTTGTGACTTGGCAGAGACCTACCTCTTTGCTTGTCTCGTGGACTTCTTCTCCAACTGTGACAGATATGCAAGGTATAATTATTTCTTTATTTACTTAGACCAGTTATGCAACAAGTTTCTAGGCAGGGTGATACAAAGACAGATGCGAGCCAAAGTGGGACAGGATCAGGCCCCTGAGCATGGGAGGGTCCTGGGTTCGTCCCCTCTTTAATGTAAAAACAGTGTGAACAGGAATTTCAACGTATGTTAAATTCCATTATCATTAACTAACAGTAAATGCACTAATACTCTAGGTTGCGAAATATGTTACAATACTTACTTATAAATTAAATCATAATATTATATCTAAAGACAAGACCTTTTAAAATTGCAAATGTGATATGGAATGGCTGCATGTCTTTTGTCCTCTGTTGGTCTTTTAGGGGGAGAATGCTTTCCTGTTTGGCTGGGGACCCCTCCAACAAGGGAAGGCTTTCCCATTTAAAAGCAAACAAAAAAATGTTATAAAGGAGTTGATCAGAGCTCTGGTTTGTTCAATGGCTGTGAATGTGTGTGTTTCTGCTCTTCTCCTACAGCTGTGAAGCGGGATTCAAAGATGGAGACCTGTTCATGTCCTACAAGAGCATGTTCCAGGATGTGCGAGACGCAGTGGACTGGGTGCACTTTAAGGTATGTCGCTTGACGCTAGGGCTGGATGATATGGAATGATATGAATGTTTATATTGATTTCCAGCTCAAATTATTTATTTTCTTGTCAAAAACAAAGAAAAAACATCTTTCAGTATTGATAATTTTACATTTGACATTTTACAGACTTTATGTCAATGATATTTAACTTAACTATACTTTATTAGTCACTTTTATGTAGTCATTTATGCAGAGATGCATAAACAAATAGCTAAATATTATCTCATGCATTAATGAATGAAAAAATTTATGAATGAATAGTCTGTTGTAAATTTGGTGCATCATTGTATATTGATTTCATATTTGTTGGTTGTATATTTTCTGCTCTCATCTTCACAGGGCACATTGAAGGAAAAGACAGTAGAGAACCTGGAGAAGTATGTGGTGAAGGATGTAAGTATTTTGCATTCTTGAAACACGTTCTGTGCCACCAGCGCCCCGTGTTCTTTAGCTCTCAATGCCCAGCGCTTAAGCCTCTCCTTTTGTGTCTCTGTTCCCACTAGGGAAAGCTGCCCCTTCTCCTCAGTCGAATGAATGAAGTTGCCAAGGTGTTCCTGGCCACCAACAGTGACTACAAATACACTGATGTAAGCATATGCATCGTTGCCATTTACTTCAAATGTCAGTCCACCAAAATGAGCCTTTTTAGATGATATATATTTTTTGGTCTTCCTAGAAAATCATGACCTACTTGTTTGACTTCCCACATGGCTCTAAGGTAAATCTTCTATAAACTATTATAAATGAGAACATATGTATATTGTTTCTTTATACTGTACATAAACAATGTGTGCGCTCTAGCCCGGCACAGCCCATCGACCTTGGAAATCCTACTTTGACCTGATTCTGGTTGATGCCAGAAAGCCTCTGTTTTTTGGTGAGGGTACAGTGCTGAGACAAGTTGATACGGTGAGCCATCACAACTTTAGATATCGGATCCTAGTTTTTGAGATTAGTCGGAAAAGATAATTATACTGTATTATTTCTGCAGACAACGGGACGCCTAAAGATAGGAACATACACTGGGCCTCTGCAGCATGGGATTGTCTATTCTGGAGGTATGTCGTTTGTTTTATTTGCACACGTTTGGTAGCTGTGAACTGAAATAACAAATGTGACTTTTATCTCCTAGGCTCTTCAGATATAGTTTGCGACTTACTTGGGGCTAAGGGTAAAGACATAATATATATCGGAGACCACATCTTTGGTGACATCCTAAAGTCAAAGAAACGTCAAGGCTGGAGAACGTTCCTAGTCATTCCAGAGCTTGCACAGGAGTTGCACGTTTGGACGGACAAGAGCTGTAAGTCACCCCATAATAGAAACAAACTGAAACAGAATAATAACATCTTATAAACCAAGATGAACAACAAAGTGTCAAACTTTGCCCGTAATAAGTGAGTGTGAGAAGGATTGATCGTCGTTTGGCCATTGTAACCCTGAAGTAGGGCTGGGTGATGAGAGAAACAAATTCATTCTTTTTTTGTCTCATGTTGATCGATGCTGATTTTCAATTTGCTTTTTATTTGGTTTTATTAAAAGAAAATACAAATGGCTCTCAATATCAATTTCTGAACATAAACGATAGACTTTTACTTATTGCCATTTGACCCAAAAAAAAATGTATCAGATCAAAATCAAATCAACGACAATTTGTGCAAAATGTAATTCAAAGTCCTTTACAGACATTAAAACATGCATTAAAATCACAATGCAAAAATAAAAGCATAAATAATCACAATAAAAGGCAAAGAGTAAAATGCACCGTCATAAGCACAGTAACATTTCTTCCTCCAGTGTCTATATTTTACTTCAAAATACATGCTGATTATTTATTTATTTATTTGATACAACAAACATAGATTAACAGTAATCTGATGCTGGTATCACAGTGTTCATAGCCTTGGCTAATTCACAACACCACATGCAGATTAGCTGGGGACCTCTCGATTAAAATTTCCCCAGCATGCCATTGATAATTAGAAATGACTGAATTGCGATTAAAATTTGATGAAATGCTCAGCCATAACCTGAAGGCCCATATAATAAATAGAAAAATAATGACATTGAGAGAATTGCTGGTTATAAATAAGGTAAGGTGAGGTATCCACCAATGGAGCTATAAAGTAACATTGTTAGGTGTTCATAAATATAAAGGTGCACTATGTAATGATTGTGTCAGGGGGACCGTTATCTGATGATCTCCATGGAGATGTCAGTGCATATGTCTGGAATGCTCCACACTGGCATTAAACATATCTCTTTAGTTAATTAAAGATGCTTTTATCTATTCCCAAAAATTCTTTGAAAAACACAAACTTCAAGCTCAGATCTGACCTTTAACTTGCCCTGATGGTGTCACCCGCTTGTCTCCATGGAGATAGATGAGTTTATTGCCATACTGGGGAACATCTCCATAGAGACAAGAAGGTGGCGGGCCGGACCCTCCACCAAGTGAAAATATTGCACAGTTCACTTCTTATTAAGTGTTGTATTGACGGATTTTGACTTTGCATTTCTTTTTATAGCTTTATTCGAGGAGCTGCAGGGCCTGGACATATTCTTGGCAGAGCTGTACAAGTAAGTGACCGTAACCTTTCTTTTTCCGTTGTCTCTCATCTTCTTTGCATTGCGTCACTGCTTATATGTGCTAGTTAATCTTTTCACTAGCGTGTCCTGGAGTACTTGATGGTATTTGCCCATGCTCATGCGTTCGATAAGGGAACAAGGAGGTCAATCGGCCAAAGTCCAAACGCTAAACTGAACCCTGCTAACTGGGTTTACCACTGTTATTTATAGCCTGGCATGGCTCGTTGTTGCGCCACCTCCGTGACACATCATATCAGCAACTTACCCGCACCCTCCCTCTCTTCATGTCCTCATCGTTTTAATATCTCCCCTCTTTCTTAGACATTTGGACAGCAGCAGCAACGAGAGGCCAGACATCAGCACCATCCAGAGAAGAGTCAAGGTAATAAAGAAACAACAGTTGTTTCTATGACGACAGTAATGTACCAACTCACCACGTTTAACACATGGCTCTGTTGACACTGCCTACATCCACATTATAATTAGCTTCTCAGTGGAGTGCCTCTTAATACATGATTTCTCAGATCAAATACATGCATTAACAGCAACATATTATGCTTTTTTTAGGTACTTAGTTTTTAACTATAACATTAGTAGATCATAATTTTACATTGTGTTCATTGTAAACAGGAATATTGATCTAAAGCGGCTTAATAATATAATCCGGTCCATTAACGTCTTGTTTGAAAGTGTAGAATTGATAAACTCACAGTTTTCATAGGGACATTCCCCAGTAAAAAGCTGCAGATTGTCTTTTACATGTTTTTAATTTTGAAAAGTGGCTATGCAGACATTTTAGAAACCTACAAGTATCACTTACAGTCTTAACCGCAACTATGTACAGGGACGTGGGCGGGGATATGGGGTATGTGAAAAGGTAGGATTCTGAGCACTCGAGCCTATTGCAGGACTATACAGGATTAACTCAAACATGCTGGAATCAAACAAATACAACTTTGAATAAACTAATGATGAGGAAACAATGTTGTTCCAAAGTTAAAAGGTCATTAAATGATTTTGTATAATGTCCCTTAAATACCGGTATTTGGGACGCTAAATTGCCTAGTGAAAAGATGAGAATAGACTCTGTTCCATGCCATGCTCGTAGTTGCCGGGACAGATTTTAGCCTAAAGCAAAGAAAGAAGTTCTATAAATGAACGAAGCAGCTCTACAATGAGACAAAAAGATTGTAAATATTGTAATAGCCCTGGTGTTTGACTGTGTACACAGCTGAGAAAACCTCTCTAGGTCACCATTTATTGGAGATGGGCAATACATGAAATCATTGATAAGATTGTGAATCGTTGTTTTGAAGATATGTCAAATTTGAATATTGGGAAGGGCTGGTATGCCAAAACATTTATGTCATAATTTTCTTGAAGCCAGATCACAATTTCAATGATAATTCCTTTTATATTGCTGTGAAGAGGTAACTAAAGTCTTCCTCTGAAAGTTCAAACCTTCTTGCATTTGGCTAAATCCATCTGTCACTTATGTTGTGAGGACTGAGACCACAATCTGATTTTTATCACCAAAGCGCCCAACCCCGACATGATATGGGAGCATATGTTGTAATCCTCAAACGGGTCCAAAGAGATTTCTGCAAGTTTGTAGGTCAATTTGTAGTCCTTTCACATTTTTTTGAGACGTAAACCTCAACTTTACGTACATATAAAGACAATTAGTCCATCACACCAGTCCAAAAGGGCTCCATTAACTAGTGATTTGCAAACCATGTTCTCTATTAGCGTGTTTTGTTGTGGAATTGATTTTAAAAACAAAATAAATTGATGTGGCTGTTTCTGTCCCTCCTTCAGAAAGTCACTCACGACATGGACATGTGCTATGGCATGACGGGAAGCCTTTTTCGCAGTGGCTCCAGACAGACTCTTTTCGCCTCCCAGGTCATGAGATATGCTGATTTATACGCGGCGTCCTTCATCAACCTCCTGTATTATCCATTCAGCTACCTGTTCAGAGCGGCCCATGTACTGGTGCGTATTTTAGGACTAAAACCTAAACCCTAGAGGTATGATTCAACATGGAAAGACAAGGAAAAACAAAGGGAAAAGGGAAAAGAAAATGAGTGGGTTGAACTAAGAAAATAGGTGGGGTTGCTGCAGTTGGTCAGGTCTAGGTTCAGCAAATAATGATGTCAGTTGACTACCTGAACTGTTTCATCAGTTGATATTTTCTTCCCTGTTGACACGGACATAGTCCAAGATGACAATGCCAGGATTCATTGACCTCTAGTTGTGACGGACACGTTCAGGGAGCATCATTTTCACACAGATCGGCTACCACAAATTCCAGACCCATTGAAATTCTTTGGGATGTGCGGTAGAAGAGGCTGTGCAGTGGCCTGATGTCACAGCGCATGTATTCTGTATCAAAATGTGGTCCAAAGGCAGTCCAAAGAAATATGTGACAGGTCGCATGAAAAGTTAAGAAACAAATGTTTTATGTTTTTGTATTTTTGAGAATATGGTCAGTATGGTCAAAAAAGGTGCTTCGAACTTTACTTAATAATCACTAAATTGTATTTATCCAATGTTTATTTGATAATAATTTAGTCATTCGTTTTAGTCTACTTTTAGTTTAAAAAAAAAAAAAACACAAAATTAAATATGAATTGTATTGCTTCATGGGACATAAGATGTGTTCCTTAAACATCGAGTTTATTCACCGTATTCAGGCAGTTGCCACGAGTGCCGCCATTATCTGTGGCCTTTTTTCTGGTTGTGTGATTTTACACTGGACTGCCGATTGAAGAGGGCATTGCTGACTTGTTGGCGCTCATAAACATTTTACATTTTACAGAAATCCATATTATAGATGCAAGACTTTTCTCTGGTTCTACGTTGAACTGAATGGATTGATCACAACAGAAGTGCTGGTTAGTTAGAAGTAATAGTGGGCTGGGCAGAATAAGATGAATATGGTCTGGTTTGTCATTGAAAAGTGGAGCATAGTATTAGTCTTCTCTTCTCTTTTTATTCATTTTTGTTTAGTTTTTATTAGTGGACAAAATATGAGTAGTTTTAGTTGACTAAAATATCTGTTTTGATTAAAAATGTATGTAATTGATGTTGTTTTTTAGTTGTTATGATTACTTTTATTTAATTTGAGTCACCTAAATATGTCATCATATCAGATGAAATTAATATGATTTATTAAATCTCTAGATGCCACATGAATCAACGGTTGAACATGCTCACGTTGACATTGACACAGAGTCACCGCTGGCCACACGGAACCGGTCACACTGCAGCAATTGCAAGGACCTGGACTGCAAACGTAGCCCGTTCACTCGCTCCTTCAGTGAAATCAAACCCCCAAACCTGTTCGCTCAGACGCCTCAAGAGATCACCCACTGCCACGACGAGGACGATGATGAAGAGGAGGAGGAGGAAGAGGAGGAAGAATAAGTCGGACACAGTCTTAGGGCCATTTTCCAGTTAATTGACTTCAAAGTGTAAATATGATATATTATACACATTAAGGGGATCATTAGGAGATCATGACTTTCTGCATGCTTGGTCCTGCATTACTTTAAGCAACAAAAAACAACAGCAACCCTCTTTTTTTAAATCACTTTCAGCTCATCAGGCTTTGTCACATGACGATCACATGAACGTCATTTTGAGGACATTTGACCATTTAAAAAAATTATGTTTTGAATTGTTAATTGTTATGGCAACACATTTGAATCATATTTTAACATTTGACTTGGCATAAAATGCAACTCAGAATGATTTTTTAAATAATGAAACTGACTTTTACGCAAGATGGGAACAAATGCATACGTTTATCATAGGTTTAAAAAAAAAACAAAAAAAAAAACACATTTTTTATTATTATTTTTGCGCTCATTGATGCAAGCAATTTTGTTTTGATGCAATGTTCGAAGTTAATTAGTTTGTATGTGATTGCTAAAGTAGCACCTCGCTGTGACGATATGCTGAGGTACATTGTACAGCAGTAACACTGAAAAGCCAGTGTTTACAGGCAACATTTAAGTTAAGGGGATATTCCAATGATACATGCCATGACAACATTTCAGATACCTTTTCTGGAAATAGGGATCAGATGTAGAAACAGGAGGAGCTACAGTAACAGACAGTATTAAAGAGAGAAATTGTCTTCAGCAAAAGCCACCTTAAAATATCTGTCTTTTCAAATGCCATTTGAATTTTAAGACTAATTCAAAACTAATCCAGGGCTAAACAAATCTAGTTTACCAGACACAGGATCAAACCAGGTCAAAATGAATGTGTAGAAGCAAATTTAAACCCAATCAAAGCAGAACCATAACATATACAAACATGTCTCTAAATGAACCAATAACGATATCACAGTTTTATAACAAGGAAACTTGGGCAAATGGTATGTGAAATGTACTGTTTTCCTTTCTGTCTGAAGTTACTTTTTGTATATTATTGCAAGCAAGTGGGCTCTGTATAGCCCTGTCTTACTCTGATAAGCCCCTTTTTATTAGAAATGAATACAGTGATTTGAGGTGTAGATAAAAGCAAGTCCAGTATTGTTTGAAACCTTGAACACTGTGATCCGACCATTTTATTTACAAGCCACATGAAAGAAAATCACTTCATTTTGGGCCTTGGTTGGCCTGGATTACTGTCCCTACAGGCCATCTGACATAATGCATCAACTTGAGGTTTATCTCCCAGTTTTTTTTCTTTTTCTTTTAGGGGTCATTGCTGGTCATTATTTTCTCCCTGTCATGCAGTGATTTGCCCCTTTATCTGATACAAAAAGCTCTTTCTGATGTTACCCTTTCCATACATACAAGTTTGAGATTGACTCTTGAGTTTACTATTTTGTCTGAACTTGTTTTAATAATCTTTATATGTTGTATTGGCCCATTGTTTCAGGCCACAAAAGGGAAGGAACACGGCGTCTGCATATTTTGAGCTTGGTTTAATGTGGAGGAAGAGAGACGAGTTAGTCTTTGTGAGATCTACCTTAGATCGTCAAATTGATTATTTGTATTTTAGAGTTTGACTGGATAATGAGGCAGCTGCATTCATACAATTGACTGTTGGTTCTGTGCATACTTTGCTTATGCATGTCAAATAGCAGGTGCATCTTGTGCTGATGATATGGTGACATTGGTTTGTTGCATTTATTCCACTATAGTTTACACAGGAGAATTACTGTACGATACATACCATGAAGAAAAACGGCATGTATTAACTCTAAGTATGAAGATACTTGTCAACACTATGGGATTATTCTTATTTTTCTAAACAAATGTAGAGTTTTTGTTCGTCCTGGGCTCTTGGTTTGCACAAGGATAATTAGACCTCTCAGTTTTTCTTTTTTCATTTGGACATCAATTTGAAAAATTGTTGTTACATTTTTATAACTGAGTTTGCTATACTGGCTATATTTTAAAGCATTTATTCATAGCTGTCTATACCAAAACAACTGTGTTGTTTTAAAATAAACTGTTTTCTTCACTTTTAATCATAGGAACTATTGTTATGCTTATGTGTTTTCCCCTTAGTTTATCTTACAAACTGTTTAATATAATAAAAATATATTGTAAATTAAACATAGTTTTCCAAATATGTGTGATGTGTTTTGCTTGTGTTTGGATGTTGGTGTATTGGTTACAACACGTGTGAAATCTTAAATGAAGCAGATTCACTGCTAGATTTGTTAATCATTCACTTTTTATTAAACCAACAGCTGGAGGAGTCTCTGCGTCCTCAGAGAAGCACATTGGCCAGCACATGGTACAGTAGCAGCACTAGGATGAACAACAGCAGCGTTTAAATGGAGACGGGATGCTGATGATTTAGTAATGATCCATTTGTCAAAGCAACCCATGAAGTAACACCTCATCAGACCAAACTGCCTGTCTCTGAAATGGAGACTATGAATTTTTCAGGCACATCTCTTGTAGCTTATGTGATTGATCCAAAAGCAGATCTGCTGCACAAGAGCACTTCCAAGTAAACAAGCAACATTATTGATAAACAGAAACTCAAACATACAGACCAAAGGTGCGGGAACAGCGCCCACCAGTGGCTGTATACAGCAATGTAAAAGGTCTTGAGGGATTTAGTGGCCTCATTGCATAGTCACTATGCCATAGTGCATAGTAGCTAAGCCTAAGTGATTATGCGTTAATAAAAGAATTGAAACAAAAGATATAGAATCAAGTTTGGGAGAACATATAATATAAAACTTTCATTATGAGATGTAAGGGTTATTTCGTTTTTTAAGGTTTGAAATTACATTACATTGAAAGTTAAACAATAACAAAACAATACGTTTTTTTCTGTTTACATTTTGGTTTCATTAAATATATTAGCCAGAGATTAAATCTATTTGAAAATGACTCCAGAACAGAAACCTCACTTGTTAGACCATCTTTCTTGGTGCAACCACAAATAAATAAGTGGTTAAACCAGTGTATCTGAATATGTGGTCCTTTGTGATCCATGATTGACAACGGAAATATGCAATTTGTCAGTAAGAAAGACATAACCCTAAATTGAGAAAGTAACAAAAATAGACTAACTTAAAATTGCATATGACAGGTTTTCAAATTTTCTTTCATGTTTTTCATCTGGTGGTAAAACTGTATCATAGTTTTACATAAGTCAATTAGCAGTTTCTGAAGAGTTAAAAAAGAGAATCCCTCTGTGTCATTAATACAACAAATTCCATACAAAATGCAAGGACAGTTTATACACAGGGAACACGTTTTCTGTCGATTTAAACAATTAACAAAATAAGGGTTTCTATTTGGCAGATAATAACTATTGCGTAAATTAGACTATTGCGAAATGTCCAACCAAGTACTATTGTAAATTTCACCAAATTTGTCAAACTGGGAAACTTGGAAAGCTTTCTGAAATATAATTATGTTAACTGCTTCTTAGTGGAATGAATAGTGAAACCTGTCATGTGCACTTTAAATTGTTTAACAAAATATCATTATCTTTGTAATTGTTTACATTCACTATAATATAACTAAGTTGGTATGGGACTCTTAGGTGATGATGTCGTCACTCCTGCTGTGGCTACTTTCAGGTCCAATGAAATTGCCTCATTCACAATAATAGCATTTTGACTTCTGTGAAGATTGGTCTTCCTCTAGAGATCATTTCTAGACATAAATGATCAAAATACTGTTTCCATTATAATCGGGTTCTAGAAATAAAAATACTAAAACAAACTATTTTATTTAGAAAATAGTTACTCACGGATATTATTGAAACCATTTCTTTCCACTGATTTGTCTTTAATTCATCACGAGGTTCAGACAACATCTCTTTGTTCTGTTTTTGCCTATGGAACATTTGGACCCAAACGAGCTGTGACGATGTCACACTTAAAAATCCCATTTAGTGACGTTTACATTACTGTAACTCGTCACACATGTAAAAATGTCTATTCTCTGACAATGGCCAATATAAATATAAAATTAAGTTAAGTGGTCAATTTATCTTTGTCTTGAATGTAACCAAAACGCACTCAGGACAACAGAACAGATAACATCTGAGTGTTCTTCAGGATTTAATTGAAAATATTCTAAGAAAAGACAAAAACTAACCCAGTACTTAGACTTTTTAAGAAACTTTTGGTATGTTTTTAACATCTATTGGTCTGTTATTTACGTAAGTGTATGATAAGCTCTTGAAAACATTCACCATTTTCCCACAGTCCTGAAGGCCATTATTACATTTCCCTTGTAGTTTACTAGTTTAGACTAGTTGTCTTTGTCGAACACTAAAAATATTTGGTGATTGGTGAAAGTTTCTTTGTGGGACCATTAAGTAAAATGACAGTAAGTCATGGGTGTACTATTTTTTCACGACTGTAGCTATAAGAACACTGATATAGTCAACATAGGAGAACAAACACTGGGTCCTTTAATGTAGAGATGTTAGTTAGATGAGGTCATTAATACTGTGCAGTTATTAAGTTGGAGTTTGCATAAAGTGGTTAAATAAATGTGCATAGGTGGCTTAGTGTTGGCCCTTGTACTCGGAGCTCGGTGACCTCTTCCACCTGTGGTGACAGGCAACAAGGCCTCTACATGAGGTCTAATGGAAAAATGGGCAGCTAGCAACAGCTTGTGGAAGTTTTGAAAATCAAATATACACAAGATACATACAAATATATCTGTCAATTTATAATACAGTCATTTTAAAAATAAGTAATCATCCCTTAAATAAATGTCATTGCACGTTGTTAAAATAATTAAATGATTTTTAAAGGCAATTGTGTGATGTTAAGGTGAAAAAGATAATATATCATAAGCCTGATTTATGATAATAGTAAAAATAACAATCTGTAATATACATTCTGTAAAAGACTTCTTCATTTACATAAAGTCATGTTTCTGTCCTTGTTTATGTGTGTACCACACACAGCTGTGTGCACATGCCAGTGCATGCTATAGTTCATTACATATTGGTTCTCCACGCATACATATATACACATAATCTTATAAAATAAATAAATATGGAAAACATTCTTGGTTTGTGGTTCAGCGGTTTCCTTCGAAGCTCAAACCATCTCACTCTACATTGGTTTTTGAGTCCTTGCAGAAGATCTGAGCCTCCCTGCAATTGAGACTTTCCATTCTAGTCCAGTACAAATGTGGACCAATGTCTTTGGCCTGAGAAAATTCTCTGTTACAAAAGTAAAGTTCATGCACTCTCATCACATGGTCCAGGTCTCCACTGTGAGCAGATATGCAAGCAGGTCCCTCTGTAGGTGGATGTGCAGCAGGAGGGACCGTGTTGGAGTGGGAGTGTCGGGGTGTCACCACACCCCTCTACCCTGTGCTCCTACCCCTGGGGCAGAGCATCTCGCCCACCTCCACACATCCTCATCACCATCTCCAGCCCTGTGTCTGCTTAGACCGGCGGAGCTGCTGGTTTGCACTGCTGTCAGCTGATGCTAAATGGGTCCCTCGTTGTGGGCACTGTGGTTACTTCTATTGAGGCTTACACAGTTGAGCTGCTGGTTTAGTAAATGTGCAGTCTCATTGCCAACTGCTATAGCTACTGCAGGAGAACTGCCGGTGGTACAAGTGGAAGTGGGGACCATTGTTGGTGTCTCTACTCCATCATGGAGCTCTGTCAGTGTTAGTTCAATTTTAGTAAATTCACTGTCCGTGGACTGTGGAGTTTTGTCCATTCGTGACGCCATCACTGCATTCTGGTACTGCTGCCGGGTAACCTTAAAAATATAAAAAATAAGGTTCAAGTTTCAGAATAAGTTCTGTATATTTAAAAAAAAATATATCATCTAATAACTGCTATTCATAAAAAATATGATGGAACAAAACATTGCAAATGTGCACATTATAGTGAACCGTACTAAAATTTCAAACTCCATTTTGGAAGGAAAAAGTTTGATACTAAATATGACTCCAACACAAAATAAAAGTCGATTCATAAATATTAGCATGAGGTCTAAAAGTAATTTTGATATATAGGTCAGGTTCATTCTAAAAGTATGGAAATTAGTATTTAGTTCTTTGTATCAATTAATAACAATAAGGACAATTATTGACAACTATTTCTAAAAAATAATCTAAATGCTTCTCAGATTACTTACAAACATACAGCTGATCTTCCTGTGAATTAAACTTCCAGTTATTTAACCAAATTTCAAATAAACGGCAGCATGTACATTCCTCCATAAACCCAGTACCGGTACTTGTCTTGGTTCACATCTGAACTGCGTCTGTTACCAAAAAATACTGCTTTTTACTGTTTAACGACAGTTATTTGGCAGGGAAAAATTAACAAAATGTTACTCGGACTAGTAGCTGTAATGTAATGACTCAAATGTAACACATTACTTCGATACTAAAAGAAAGTAAGCTAATTACAGTTTCTTGGGTTGTTATGTGTAATTCTGGTTGCGTTCATGCTCTAGAATTTGATGGTGTAATTGCAGACGGAGGGCAAAGTTAAATGAATCACAACCTTCTATAGGCCAATAATATTCAATACAGATCAGGGGAGGCAGCTCAAATCAATATTGCAGATTTTTGTTGTAATATAGAAAGTCCCAAATAAAAATGATCAGGTAAATAATTTAGTAATTTACCTAGATATTTCTCACCAAAACATTATGTAATCAATGAGACAACTGTCTGTGAGTGGTAACATCATCCCATTCTACAATCTGAAAACCACCAATAACTGGAGATTCATTGATTCTGACAAAAATATCTTACGATCCACAAATGTTGGACCCTATTGTTATTTGTTCCACAATCTTTCCCTATTAATCGTATGTCTTATGTTTTAAAGTTATTTCAACATTTTATAATGTTATAATAAAATAAAATAAGTTATTCAAAAGAATGCCACTTTTGTCCATCTGCTTGAAGATACTGGACTTTGTGCCTGTGTTTTTGTGGGTAGGTCCAGTATTTACAGATATTAATCAGGTCAACAGATTTGTAGCCGACAGTTCACACAATTCCACCAAAGAATTCTGACCTCAGTATTAAACTATAGGATTTTTAAAATGTTATGATGTCATGTGAACACACTTTTACCTTCATGTACTGCAGGTCTGAGCGCGCTCGCACTGAGTAGTCCGGGATGTAGATTTGTAGAAAGGAGTTGAGTTGGTTGTTGCTGCTGCCAAGGGTCGGTGTGATGGCATCTATGCGGTCACTCCTGTTCACAGAGTCTGAGTGGTTCAGTCCAAAGGGTCGCGGAGGGGATTTATTCTCTACAAAATAAGGATACTGTTTAAAGCAATGTACAATCAACTCAAATTTAATTTACTGGTACTCTGAAGGGATAATCTAATGACAGAAGGGCAGTTATTTGTTTTGTCTGGAATATGTTTATCTGTGGTGGTGAGGTCAAGATTTAGATATGTCCTCTTTGATGCTTGAAAATCTAATTTCTGTGAAGCATTTGGAGAGATTACAGCACATAATGATGACGTGCTCTCCCCTGATGCTGCTTTCTACAACTGGCCATTTCACTCACAGCACTTGTTTTATGTTTTTGCTTTTTAATTAAAGCCAGATTATGTTTTCCACTTTCCACTAAATAATCCGAGTGAAAATCACACACAACAAAGTGGAAACAGCTTTGCCAACACTAATGCTACTACGCTGACTGGAATGTATGTAATCCCATGTTGGAATATGTGTGTGCGTGAGACAAAGTGAAGTGTGTGTGCATCGCAACGGACCAAGAGCTGGCAAGTGAAGCCAATAAGTACTTCACGTTCTTGGTTTTACAAGGTTAAAAACAGTGTATAAAACATGGACACTCAAAATGTGACATGTCTTTGGCCCAGTGTGTTCACATGAACATGTGTGTGTTCACTGATGTCCAGCAGGGGGCTGTAGCTGTAGGTCTTGTTTATGCAGTCAAGGGGTTAAAGGTTAGGGGCGATGGGGGCGGGGCCTAGGACTGCTTTGGGGCCTCCAGTCTCCAGCACTATTCAGGCCCTTGACTAATGGCAGAAGGGATGTGGGTGTACAGTCTGAAGTGTTTTATTGTCACTACTTTCTCACCTCTTCCCCTCGTTAATACACTGTACATGTGTGCAGCATTTGCTTTAACGCGTGATAAGAATAAGACACATCAGTTTAGTTTAGTAAATCAATGTCAATCAATATAATTAAATTTGTACAAATAGTTTGTAATAATAGAAGCTTTATAGAAGAACTGCACAATAATGGTCATCATACACAACTAAAAACACAAGCTTCAAATAAGTACATTCTGTATTATTATTATTATCATCACAGTGAATTTATATACTGCTTTTCCACCCTCAAGGCACTAAAAGCACTTTACAAGGTAATGTGGGTGAAGAGTCTTGCCTAAGGACACAACGACATTTCCTCTAGCCGCCCCACTGTGGCACCTGGTGTTCCAGTGGTCTCCCATCCAAGTACTAACAAGGCCCTGCCCCGCTTAACTTCCAAGAGCTTCCGAAAACAGGCATTGACAAGTTCATATGGCCACTGATTTGATTTGAATTGCTTAATGGCTATGGACAGTCGCGATAGCTTTAAATCTATGAATATACAAATAAATACATTATGTAGACAGATTTGTATGGTGTATTACGAAGCTCTGATTTATTTATTAAGAGGAAAAGAGAAATAGCCACTGTACCTGGAGATCCAGCTAAAGACTCAGCCCTACTGACAACAAAAGTGCGAGACAGGGACAGAGGAACTAGACAGGGAAGAAATGGTAGAAAGAAAAAATCTGTCAGAGGTAATCAATTAGTGATTTAATATGAAGTATTTGGACAATTCACAGAAACACAATCCACCTTTTCACCAGTAGGTGTCTCCAGGATCATTTTTAGGTTTGTAACAGATGTAGATAAATCAAACTTATGAATGAACCTAAAATCAGTAGATGACATTTTGTCATTATGACATTGCAAATGAAAGTGTGGCTTGTTTTAGATCTTATTGACATGTCTGTGATTGTGTTTATGAACACATACTAAACAGCTAAAACAGGAGTTAATTAAATTGACCTTATTAATGAAAAAAATATTGCATTCATCACAATGTCTAGATGAACATTTGACTCCAAACAACTTAAAAGTGCATGAACATGGGTGTGCTGGATAGTGGTCTCACCTGGAGACGCAGTCAAAGCCATCATCCCATAGAAGGAAAAGGGTCCAGCTTCAAACTTCATGCCCTCTTTTCCTGCCTCCACCTCCACTTTTCCCTAAGAATGCAACAAGCATCACACTTACTATAAGACACGTTTGATGTGTATTACTTCCATTATACCCATTATGAAGCAATGCCCTTTATTTGTGTAACTAATGAACTATTCATCTATAACATAGTTGGTAGTTTTTATCCCAACTGCCTTGCGGTACAATCATACCACGCATACCTTTGCAGCACGCGTGGCCCCTGTGGGAACAAACATCTCTCTTAGATCGATGGCTTTACCATGAAAAACAGCAGGACTATGGAAAACAACAGCAGCGGCTGCAGCTGTAAAGGGTTTTGACTAATCTGGGAGTAACACTGGATCCGTCCACACATAGAAACTAGATGTTTGTATGTTTTAATGACACATAAACTGTAATAGGAAAGGCACCTGCAAGATGAGGATGAAATAGTCCACTGGCTTGTTCCTGTGGTAGAGGTAGTGCTCAGCTGCACGCTTGTTTTTCTCATCGTATTTCAGCTCCTGGATGACATTTGGGTGCTTTAGCAAACGGAGCAGAATCTTTTCTGACATCTGCACTGGTGCAAAAGGCTCGACCTCTGCAAAGACCAAACACGACTGTAAGCAATACAAGATAGAAAATCAATGAGCTGGACCACACACATAAGAAGCTCTGAAGGACAAGTTAGCCAATTAAATAATTTTGTTTGTACATTTTTGTGTACCTTCTGAGACCAAGTTTATCTTTACTTATTTTATTTTATTAGTAAATTCTTAATTCATGCATGCCTTATTTGATTTTATAGACGTTGCTATTATTATTTTATTATTCATTGTTGTATGTTGCACCTTAATGCCGAAACAAGTGCCAATGTTTGCAAACATTGTTCAGTGACAATGGCAATAAACCTTTTTCTGATTCTGACCTGAACAAGAATCACATAAGAGGTACCGGACTTTTTATTGTAAGAGTCAATTTTGTGTTTTCCCCCCAAAGAGTATTTTGTAAGACCACTGCACGCTGTCTGAATATGAATAAAAAGGATTTTATTTCTCATCAACCAGGTTGTAAGAGCCAAAAGCAGCACTCTGATTGGCTGCGCTTGGGTGGTCCACCCCAGTTTTACCATCTGGAAAAGCTGTTTCAAAGCAATGCAAGCGCTCGAAAATGAATGCATGTAGATATCAGTCTGCTGAAGGGTTTGTGAGCGCTAGGGACGCATTAGACGGATTTGAATACCTACTTCCTTCTCTCATAATGTGAAAATCATGTACCCCAGCTTTATTACAGATAAAATACAAATATAACATTAAAGAACTGTTGTCTTTCATTAAGAATAATGTTTCCATTTTGAATTGTTTGTGTTAAACTCTAACTCTGGAGTAAAAGAAGTTATACATTTTGTTCTGAATGTTACGAGGATATTCAAGTTGAGATATCGTCAAGAGGAGACACGTGATACAAATTAGTGGCTGTAATTATAATGTCACAAAATTGGACGGTTATCTGATGCTCTCTAGGGTCAGCCACACAATCCGCCACCGGGAACTTCACCCTAATAGTCTTTAGACAAACAGAATCTCCAGCCGCCTTGGTCGTAGTAGTATTTGGTCATTTAATACATTTCTCAAAAGAAACTGCGCGATGTTCTCTTTAATATTACAAGATTTGAAAGAAAGAATAGAACAGCTAACAACGCAGAACCTGGTTTCACTGATAAGCATACTGTTACAGTATATAGTAACAATAACAAAAGCTTTTTAATGATTGAATGTTGCAACATTATCCGATACCACAATGACATAAACAAGGTTGTTCTTTTGGTTCAGGCAGATGTAAGACCAGTGCTCACACAAAATGCATACCAACTTTACACAACAAACCACAGTCATTCTACACACACTGTCACTCCTCCCTACTCCCCCTGGCTCAGAAACTCAAACAGACTTGCGCACTCGCTGTCCCTCACTGAGGGGCTGAGGGCACACAGGGGGAAGTCAAGCAGCAACACAGCCTACTTGCCTGTTGCCAGGAAACGCAGGGTAGCAAGCAGAAGCTGAGGTGATATTTTAACCTTCATTTCATTGTCGGTAGGCTTAAAGGCCGAAAAATCTTGCTTCCTCTCACGATGGGTAATTTTCTTCTTTGTCTTGTTGTCAGCTGAGGAGAAACAATCAGAAATCAGACACAGAACATCATGCTTAAACTTTTTAGTCTAGAACAAGGTCAACCAACTGAATCACTAAGCAGGCCATACCAAGTCATACGGTGAGCTTTTTTCAGGAAAAGTAACACCGGTGTCTTTCTCAAGGCTACTGACTCAGCCCACACCTCACACCTACTAAAAAAAAAAATCTTCATTGGCTCCCAGTTACATGGCGCTACATGGTCAGGCGCCCGTGTATACTCGAGGAGACCGATATTTAAAAAATGTCCCACTACGACTTTGGAAAGCTCTCCCTCTGTGCCCGCGTTCTTTGGACTCATTGGATGTCTTTAAAAAGCATCTTAAGACTCACTTTTTCAAACAAGCATTTTAGCATCACTGGCCAAGGTAAAATTTGACTGCATCTTTGACTGCATATTTTATTGTGTTTTGAATTGGATTTTTTACTACTGTGTGAAGCACTTTGTGACACTACTGCAGATCCAAGATGGCGCCAACTCTGCACTTGGCAATGCGTCTGTCCGCTGCATTTGCCCTTTTTTGCACATTAATAAATTTTTATTGTTGGGATGTCTCAGCTCAAATTCTCATGTATGATCACCAGTCACTTCTTCTGGTTACATTTTCTCTGGAACTGTTCTTAAAACGCACTAATAGTGACCATACCAGCCTTTCTGCGGAGAGCATCATTCCCCACACCCAGGAGGAGGCGCACGCTACGACGGGAAAGCAAGCAGGTGTCCTGGTACGAGCCAGGGCCTACCTTCGCTTCGCTAGAGGGTGTGGTGTGCCCTTTTCATGGTCCCAGATCCATCCATCGGTCCCTTCCTCTGTGGAATACTCAGGGTGTTGGCTGTTCCCAATTACTCCTGGACGAGATGCGTCGGCGGCGGTGGATCAGATCCGGCTCACTCATCCGGACGGCGCTGGAACCGTGGACGTGGTGTAAACCTCGGGAACCTCCGTATGCTGACTCACGCTCAGAGTTTGGAAAACCAGGATACCTCCGTTCGTTTGGCTCTGTTCAATACAAGATAGCTTGCAGGCAAGACGTTCGTGTTAAATAACTTTATTTCATCTCGTCAATTGGACCTTCTTCTTCTCACTGAAACGTGGCTTCGGAGTGGTGAGTTTGTTCCATTTTCTGAGCTCATGCCTCCTGACTATTCCCTCTTTAGCACTCTTCGGGATTCCCGCAGGGGTGGAGGGCAAGCCTCGGTGTTTAGATCCAGCCTTCAGTGTCGCCAAACTTCATCTCAATGTGCAGCTCCAGTTTTGAACTCCAACTGTTTGAATTGCGTCTGGATAGCCCCACTTCTGTGTTGTGCGCACTGATAAATCACCCGCCTAAGTTTAATAAAAACTTCATACAAGAATTCTGCGATCTTGTGTCCTGGATAACTTTGAATTACGACGATTACAAAATTTGAACATTCACATTTGTTGCACCTCCAAACCTTTGGTCTAAAGACTTCTTGAACACTATTGACTCTTTTAATCTCAGTCAGTGGTCCCACAAATGAAAAGGGTCATGTATTGGACCTGGTTCTATCTCAAGGCTTGGACGTGTCCGTAGACAAAATTGTGGACATACGTATCTCGGTTCTGCGTATCTCATGTTCCCATCGTGTTTACTATAAAAGTGCCTGGTCCCGCCTAGCCCTGCGCTGTCGTGCGCACTCGGCACGTTATGAAATCCTCAACCCCGGCTCAATTTTCCTCATTGTTTGCAAACTTGGATTTGCTTTTATCTTCTTGGAGGGATGTTGAGGAACTGGCTCTTGCATTTGACAATACCTGCAATGGTATTTTGAACTCCATCGCGGCCTTCCAAACTATGAAGCCGAAACGTATCTGTGACCCATGGTTAAATGAGACCACACGCGATCTCAGACGCCAATGTAGACGCACTGAGAGAAAATGGCAAAAGGACAAGTTGCACATCTCTCGCTCAGGACTTCTTTAGCTGCCTATCAGCTGGCTCTTAAAACCTTGTGTTTGTGTCTAACCTTGTGTCCACAACAGGATGTACACAGGAACAGGATGTAAACAGACTATTTTGGAAATCCAACCCCCGAAAAGCTGCTGGACCAAACGGTTTCTCCCGCCACCTTAAGACACTGTGCAGGAGTGCTGTCCCCCGTCTTCACAGACATTTTAACACCTCCCTGGAGTCATGCCACGTCCCAGCCTGCTTCAAGTCGTCCATCATTGTCCCTGTCCCCAAGAAGCCCTGGATCACTGGACCTAATGACTACAGGAGGGAGGTTGAACGGCTGGTGTCCTGGTGCAGCGGTAACACCTGGAGTTCAATGCCCAGAAGACAGTGGAGATGATCGTGGACTTCAGGAAAGTCACAGCCCCCCACCCCCCCTCACCATGACAGACTCCCCCATTACTACCGTGGTCTCCTTCCGCTTCCTCGGCACCCCCATCTCCCAGGACCTCAAGTGGGAGCCCTCCATTAGCTCCCTCATCAAGAAGGCCCAGCAGAGGATGTACTTCCTGTGGCAGCCAAGCTGCCAGCACAGATGAAGGTGCAGTTTTACACAGCCATCATTGAGTCCATCCTCACCTCCTCCATCACCATGTGGTACGCTGGAGCCACAGCCAGGGACAAACAGAGACTACAGCGCATTGTGCGCTCTGCTGAGAAGGTGATTGACTGCAGACTTCCACCTCTTCAGGACCTGTACGTCTCCAGGACTCTGGGACGAGCAGGTCGGATCACAGCTGACCCTTCTCACCCTGGACTATTTGAGCCACTCCCCTCAGGCAGGAGGCTACGGTCCATCCGGGCCAGATCCTCCCGCCACAAGAATAGTTTCTTTCCCTCTGCCGTTGGACTCATGAACACTTCTTAAACACCTGCCACTTTAACTAATAAACCAATCACTCACTGCGCAGTTCACTTTCTGCACTACAACTGTAAATTTGACTGTAAAAACAGTGTACATAATAACCTGTTTTTATTTTTATCCTATAGTAGATTTAAATAGTTTCTTTAACGCATGCCCTTTTGATTTCATATATGTTGTTCTATCATTGTTCATTGTTTTACGTTGCACCAAATCACCAAAGCAAGTTCCTATGTTTGTGAATCCTGTTCATTGGCAATGGCAATAGGCCTTTTTCTGATTCTGACAAATAGCAATAATCCCCAAGTGCTTTTCAATGTATAACGTAATGTATAATGTAATGAACAACATCATTAACCCATGCGAATGTAGGCATGAATTACTCTACAGGCTGATGTTTTTGTTGGAAAAAATTTATGGATTAGGTCCACCTTCTCTTTGTTCCCGTTATCTGACCCAGCTGCTGTTCCTGTGTGTCATGTAGTCTTGGAACAGTTTGAGCCTATAGCCCTTAGTGAATGACTCCTGTCATTCCTGGGCGTCTCTTGGGGGAAGCTAACAGAAGCTAAAGCTAACATAAGGCATCGGGCACATCTCAAGTGTCACCCCGCGGGCATCACTTGTCAACGGCGTCGCCACAACCAGGACCCAAGCCCTCGGGGAATCAAAACACTGCAGGGTAATAAAAGACTTCGTCCCCCGCTGACATCACTTCCGGGTAAGTGTATGCTATTTTGAGAGTCGCTTGCTCGCTTCTTTTTTTTGTTAATCCACGAATTATACAAATATTATTTTAGTTTCCTATACACCAGTGAAAGTTTGATTGCTCCTTAAACAAACCGGAGCCTTGTACAGCTCACTTCCGTTCAGTATTTCGTGGATTAAAAACCCCCTTGCTCTCTAGCCTCAGCCCGAGCTAGCTTATCCTCTTGCGCCATGGCTGAAACTTTCTCCGCTTTTACCTGCTCAAATTGTCATATGTCGCGTCAGAACCCTGGGTTCTTCACTGACGACAGGTGCGTGAAGTGCAGTGTAGTGTTAGCTTTGGAAGCCAGGGTTACGGAGTTAGAAGCACGGATCCGCTGTTTGGAGGAGCTTAAGTCTAGCAATAGCCAGGTTGTAGCATCAGGCTTACCGGGCCGTGCGTCAGGACGCAGCGTTAGCATAAGCAGCGCTAGCAAGGCTAAGACTAGCACCTCAGTGCCTCCCGCTCAGCCGAGACTAGACCAGGAACAAAATAGGGACCAATTTGTGACAGTTCGGAGGGAACAAGGCGCTTAACGCCAGCCTGTAGTGCACCGTGAGCTTCCAGTCTACAATAGGTTTGCTACCCTCAGCAATCACACACCCGCTGAATGGACTTGTGATACTCTGGTAATTGGAAGTTCTATAGTCAGAGACGTTTAGCTACCAGCGTCAAGTGTTAGATGTTTACCAGGGGCCAGAATGGGTGACTTCGAAGGAAACCTTAGGCTTTTAAAGCAGAGTAGACAGAGCTTCCGCCGAATCGTGATTCACGCAAGCGGTAACGACGCCCGGCGGAGACAATCAGAGGTGCTCAAATTACAAGCACCTCTGATTGTAATTTGTTGTCAGATACCGTAATATTTTCTGGTCCCCTGCCCAATCGGATCAATGCTGAACTTTACAGCCGCTGTTCAGCATGCAATTGTTGATTATCTACTTGGTGCCCACAAAACAATGTAGTTTTTGTTGAAAATTGGAGTACGTTTTGGGGAAAGCCCGGGCTCATACGCAGGGATGGCATCCATTCGACTTCAGAGGGTACACCCCTTTCAGTTTGGAATTTGACCGATAGCCTTAGTCGTCTAAAGTGACCACCCAGGGATGAGCCCCGGGTGCAGAGCAGCAGTGTAAGACGCTCCTCTGTCGCTGAGCTCTTGCCCGCTCTGTCACAAATTAAGTACTCAGACTCAAGGCAGATAGAGACTGTGTCCCTCGTGCAAATAATGCCAAAAAGTCAAACCTCAGAAAAGCTAGTTCAGGTGTCGGACCAAATAACTTAATAAGAATAACACTCACAAATGATACAAATAAATAAGCATGTAAAATGTGGACTGCTAAACATTAGGTCAATTTCCACAAAATCGCTTTTAGTTAATGAATTAATTAGTGATTATAACATAGATCTTCTAGCTCGAACTGAAACTTGGCTTCAACAAGATGATTATGTCAGACTAAATGAGTCTACCCCACCCACTCATGTTAACTTTCAGACCGCCAGGAGCACAGGCTGAGGTGGTGGTGTGGCAGTAATTTCACACTCAAGCCTATTCTCCTAAAATTAACAATGCATTTCGCTCATTTGAAAGCCTCATGCTATCAATCACATGTCCAAATTGGAGAAACCAAAAAGGAGTCTTGTTCGTGGTTCTCTACCGACCTCCTGGTCCCTATTCAGAGTTTTTAACAGAGTTCTCAGAACTTTATATCAACCTTGGTGTTAGACTGGGATAAAGTAGTGATAGTTGGAGATTTCAATACCCACGTGAACGATAACACTCTCAGTTATTATTTCAACGCCTCTGTTAGATTGCATTGGTTTTGCTCAAATGTAAATAAACCGACTCACAGTCACAAGCACACTCTAGATCTTGTTCTAACATATGGAATAGAGATTAGTGACCTCATTGTCTTCCCTCAAAACCCCATACTGTCATATCATTTCCTAATTACCTTTCAGTTTGTTCTTAAAGATTATCCAGCCCACAGAATAAAGTCATAATGAAAAGGACAATATCACAAAAATCTATCTCAAAGTTCAAAGAAATAATAGAGCCAATATTCAGCGACATGTCATGTGATCCTGCTGAGAACAGCCTTAGTCACAGTGCAAGTTATCAATTTGTCGACTTGACCACGAATTCTCTGAAGTCGCTCTTGATGTGGCAGCTCCTCTAAAGCAGAAGGTCATTAGGCCAAAACGTGCCTCCCCATGGTACAATAAAGAACTGCGTTCACATAAACAAAGAGTTAAAGAGTTAGAATTAGAAAGACCATTTCGTCGCTCTCACACGGAGGGACTCCCTAAAAGCATGGAAAATCTGCCTACTGTCCTATAAGCAGGCTCTGCGTAAGGCCCAAACCAGATACTATTCAAATTTAATAGAAGTCAACAAAAATAACACTAGATTTCTTTTCAGCACTGTAGCCAGGCTAACAAACTGTCACAGCGCAGTAGAGCCCTCAATCCCAGCTACTCTCAGCTCTAATGATTTTCTTCTATTTTTTAACAATAAAATAAAAACAATCAGAGATAAATTAGATTAAATTAATCCCACTATTAGCCCTGAACAAGCCCAAGCTGTAAAACTAGTGTCCCATATAAATCCATCAGCAACACTAGAAAGGCTCGCTGCTGTTGATCAAGCAGAGATAACTTTAGCCATTATGTCCTCTAAAACGTCAACTTGTATTCTAGACCCGATTCCAAGCAGACTCCTCAAAGACATTCTCCCCCTAATTATAGATGATATTCATAATATAATAAATGCTTCATTAGAAAGTGGTTAGGTTCCACAGTCCTTCAAACATGCAGTTCTTGAACCCCTTCTGAAAAAGCCTAATCTTGATCCTGACCAGTTGATAAACTACAAACCTATTTCAAATCTACTCTTTGTCTCTAAAATCTTTAAAAGAGTTGTAGTTAAACAGCTTTGTCACCATCTACAGGACAATAACTTATTCGAAGTTTACCACCACAGCACTAAAACTGCATTAGTTAAAGTCAAATGATTTGTTATTAGCTGCTGACGATGACTGGTCTCAATCCTGGTTCTATTGGACCTCAGCGCAGCGTTCGACACCACAACATTCTACAGTAGAGGTTAGAAGTGATGTAGGTGTCGGAGGGACTGCTCTCAGCTGGTTTAAATCCTACCTATCGGATGGGTACCAGTTTGTTAATGTAAACTAAAGCTCCTCCTCCTCTAAAGTAACCTACGGTGTGCCACAGGGTTCAGTACTCGGTCCAATTCTGTTTACTCTTTATATGCTGCCATTAGGTAACATTATCAGAAAGCATGGCGTTAACTTCCACTGCTATGCAGATGACACATTTATCAATGAAACCCGATCAGACCGATCAAGCAGACAGACTTGGTGCTTGTGTGAAGGATATAAAAACCTGGATGACACTTAATTATCTGCTTCTTAAACCTGTAAAAACCGAGGTCATCGTACTAGGCCCTAAACAGCTCCAGCTCCAGCTCTACTGTAAGAAACCTTGGAGTCTTAATTTGACCAAGAGCTCTCATTCAAAGCACCACATAAATTAAGCCTGTAAAACAGCCTATTTCCATCTGCGTAATATAGCCAAAATCAGAAAAATCTTTGCCTTAAAAGTGATGCTGAAAAACTTGTCCATTTGCGGTTTGTAAACATCTAGATTAGACTACTGTAACTCCCTGCTTGCAGTGTGCCTAAAAGCGCCATAAAAAGCTTTCAACTGGTTCAAAATCCAGCAGCAAGATTACTAACAGGAACTAAAAGAAGAGAGCACATTACGCCGGTGCTGGAGTCTCTTCACTGGCTCCCTGTCGAGTTTAGAATCAAATTCAAAATCCTCCTCCTGACTTACAAAGCCATAAATGACCTGGTCCCATCCTACCTCAAAGATTGCTATAGGTACCTTATGAATCCAAACAGAGCACTTCGGTCTCAAAATGCTGGACTTCTGGTGGTCCCAAGAGTCTCTAAAAGCACAGTAGGAGGTAGAGCGTTTAGCTACCAAGCTCCTGTGTTGTGGAATCAGCTTCCTGTCCATGTTAAAGAGGCCAACACAGTCTCTTCATTTAAGACCAGGCTTAAAACGTTCCTCTTTGAAATCGCTTATGGTCAGGCCAGTTAGGAACAGAAATAAAAACCTACAGTTCCCAGCTATGCTGCACTAGAGAGCAACTTATGCTGGAGGAAGTATGGCAGCTTGAGCACTATCCTCTGTTTCCTACTACTTTTCTATTGTTCAACTACAATATTTAACATTTTAATTTCAACTTAGAACATTTGTTCATCACTTTTCCTTCTTTTTCTCCCACTTTCCCCGAACGGGAGTGGAGCAGGCACATCGAGGACCTGTGGATCCAGATGCTCCTCAACTGCCTAGAGAAACGGTCTGCCTGGAGAAATGGCTCTTCTACTCCATATGAACGGTTCTTCATCGGCCTCGAAGAATTGGTTCTCCTCCTGAGTGGGTCCAGCTCCACTGTCTATCTGCAAATTGAGGCGTGGTCCGTCTGTCCGTCCGAGGGAGTCGGATCTCTCCTTCACTGTGGAACTCCTACAGGTTTCTACTTTTTCCCACAAGAGGTTTTGGTAGTTTTTCCTGGCCGAGAAGGAGGGTCCAAGGACAGGGGAGCTTGGGACATCTGTCTAAGGACACAGGATGCTGGGACACTTACCAAGTCCCTATGAACATTGTTTATTTCTGTTTTTCCACTGTAGCCCCTCGAGGCAACTACTGTTGTGATTTTGGGCGATTACAAAAATAAATTGAATTGGCAAAGATAGTTAAGACGCTTTAGACCCTCCTACTGTCCCACAGAGCGCCTACCTTCTAAACTTCTTAAAGAAGTCTTGATGCTAGTTAGACCAATTGTTTTAACCCTAACCTATTGTCCAGTCCCTTATTAAAAAGCATAATTTGGATCCTAATGTCCTTACAAACTATAGAAAGAAAGGGAAGTTTAGATATTTGCCGAAAGTTTTGGAAAAGGTTGTCTGTCGCCAACTGCAGTCACACCTAACCTGTAATGACATTTCTGGCTTTAAGGCTTTAAAGGGCTTTAAGCAACAACAGCACAGAAACTGCCCTTTTATTAATTTATTAATGTATTAATATTTATTAATGATCTTCTTTAACACTTGATTCAGGAAATCCTGCTGTCCTCAGCTTTTGACACAGCTAACCACAGTATTCTTTAGTCTCATTTAGAACTGTCTGTTGGTGTTACTGGTTCAGATTGTACTTTTCAGAACAAACCTTCTCTTGTTCACCTCGGCCCACATCAGTGTAAAACTGCCCCTTTGAACTGTGGTATACTTCAGGGTTCAATCCTAGGTCTTCTGCATTTATTTGTTGTTATTAGATTCACTCTTAGCTATCTCGTTCCATTGCTTTGCTGATGATGTGCAAATTTATATTTCCTGCAGTCAAATACCTCATCATTTGAGCCCCTGATTCACTGCCTGAGAATTAGGACTCAATGATGAGCCTATCTTCTACATTTCTTCTACATTTAAATGAGAAGAAAACTGACATAGTAGTTTTTGTTGATTCAGATGTATTAGGGGTGGATAGTGTTCTTGGTCCTGTCTTCTTTTAACCTCCCATTTGTGAGAATCTTGGTGTGCTGATGGATTCATCTCTTAAGCTGGACAAACAAGTCAGTGCCGTGGTCAAAACCATCTTTTTTCAGCTGAGGTGACTGGCTAAAGTTAAACCATACTTACCTGTCAAGGACCTTGAAAGAGTGATTCACCCATTTATTACATCATGCCTAGATTACTGCA
The DNA here is from genome assembly GCA_015082035.1 of Chaenogobius annularis. Taxonomy (NCBI): domain Eukaryota; kingdom Metazoa; phylum Chordata; class Actinopteri; order Gobiiformes; family Gobiidae; genus Chaenogobius; species Chaenogobius annularis. The sequence goes on along the minus strand of BJKM01000147.1, from coordinate 811,948 downwards.
ACTCTCTTTATTATGGTCTACATCTGACTTCTCTTAAACGCTTGCAGTTAGTGCAAAACGCAGCAGCCTAGCTGCTCACAGGTATAAGCGTCGCCAACACATTACTCCAGTCCTGGCATCACTGCATTGGCTTCTAGTTATCCTAGACTCGAGAGAATCCAATGTAAAATGTTGCCTCATGGTTTTTAAGTCTTTAAATGGTCTGGTTCCCTGTTATTTGCGGAATTATTGCCCACCATGTTCCTACTTATACCACGCGGTCCTCCTCTCAGCTCCTCCTGGATGCGCCCAGGTCAAAGCTAAAAGCAGAGGGGACCGAGCTTTCTCTGTGGCGGGGCCCAGGCTTTGGAACAGCCTGCCTCTGCATGTTAGAGCTGATGAGACACTAGAGCAGTTTAAATCCTTGTCAAAAACCTACCTTTTGTCTTTGGCCTTTTAAACACGAACTGAGCTGAGTCATTATTTTTATTAACTTCATGTGTATTTTAATTGTTTGTATAAATGTATTATTGTTCTTTGCTGTACCGCACTTTGGGCTTTTAAAGTTGCAAGTGTTGATACCACCAAGGCCTCAGCCACCCTTTGACTGTTAAAAAGTGTTAATTACGACGTTGTTTAAAAAGAACCTACTATATAAGTCAGTCTCGTCAAGAATCTCAGACTTGATGATTTCTTCAATCACATCCTCCAGTGTCACGATCCCCAGGACTTCGTAGAAAGGGTCTCCCTCGCCCTCATTGTTCACCCTCTGAACAATGGCAAGGTGGGACTTTCCTGGTAAAAAACACAAGGCAACATCTAGTAAATGCCTGCACACAGTCTAGTGAAATTAGATACAACATCTTATTTGATAGCAGTTATTTGGAGCCAATGCTGTCATGTAGTATATGTCAGGAATATATCCACAACATTCAGCACCCTTTATTCCTCTCTACATCCTCCATTCATCTCTAGACCCAGACTAATAGACTGTACCATCAAAAAAGCAGTACTCTGCTGAAATACACTGAGAGTTGAAATGCTAAACAAATGATTTGCCTTTTCTCAGCTTGTGATAATTTAAAAAGGAATTTTCCAGAGGCACAAGCTAATATTAGCCCCCTGCAAAATGAAGTTTCCACTCTGCCCCAACGTTATTCTCCCAGAGAGAAGGAGCAGAGCGGCCGAAGCCTCCTCCGTGTGATCAGATTGTCTTGAATGGGTCATTTGCATGCAGAAGCACCACAGTGTAAATAGCTGAGGCTGTCCAGAGTGTGTGCATGGGAGTGCATGATTAATTTGTGTTTTGGAAAATGCATGGTTAGGCAGGGGTTGAGAGGCTGTTTCAGCTAATCAGACTAAAAGAAATGCTTTATGGCACTGCAGCATTATGACAACACGGTGTGCAACTCGCACACAGATTTTGATGCATCTAGTGTCTGTAATGACTGCTGGACGTGATTATCTATGACTACAAACCTTTAAAAATCGTAGTGAAACTGTTGTTGTTGCTGTACAGAAAACAAACTGAACTGCTTAGTCTTTTCCACATTTTGAAGGTAAAAGGATGTGCCAGTGTCTGTTCACATCATGCAGTGTGTAGTAGGCAGCTGGTGCAAAAATAGTCAGTCAATTCTGGAAACATAATGGCTTTGTGTATTGTAGACAAAACAGTCCACAGTAAATTTACCCAAGTCTTTTTTCCTATTTTATAAATATAGAGCAAGGTCAGACCCCATGTCTATGCCAATATCAAGGACATTTTAACTTTATCAATGGGGACGCCTTAACTAGCCTTGATGTTAGAGCAATCAGGCCTCAGAAGTCCTTGAGCCAGCAGCATTTACCCTAAACCGATGAATGAAGAGGAAGCACTGAACACAGATCAATGCCTACTTCACTTTAACGACGAGCACTTTCTCCTGTGAGTTGATCTTAACATTTATAGAGGATAATGCACAGCGACAGTAGACACTTTTCACTCAGAGAAAATAGGGATCCTTAAATAATGTATGATAAATTATGTAGGACACTACAACCAAATCAGTCTCAATCAATATAACCTCACCTTTTTGACACAAAAAGCTGCTTGACCCCCGATCTTTAATCTAACAGGCTGATAAAACGTGAGGACATCACAGTTTGCTTGACCTCAGTCTAATCTTTCAAACAGCAGCGCTATTGAAAGAACAGACTACATTCAATTTCTTGTAATCCAAATTGACCAATACCTAAAGATTAACAAAACATACTGACTATCTCAACAAGAAATTATCAAAATATTTAAGCTTATTTTTCAAACTGAGACATTTCCTTCCCTTAGAAGCGCTTTTAACTTTGTACTGGTCTCTACTTGAACTAAATCTAAACTATTGTAAAGTCATCTAGTGTAACACCTATCAAAGGAAAAGAAACAAAGTTTACAAACAAAACCTATTAGAGCAATATCTCTGGCAAGGTTTAACAGTCGCTCTGATCCACTTTACATTCAATTTAAGCTTCTGAAACTAAATGTGCAATGTATTTCATAATGCCTGTATGATGTAAAATGTATTTTTTAGACTAAATGACTGTCAGCTCATTCCCATTTCTATTGCCGCTCATAACTACATCACGAGGGTAAAGAAAATGGAAGCGTACAGGGCTCAGTGTAGCATGTAAAGGCCAGTGTCTTTGTTCATATTGAAGAGGAAACTGAAACTGAAGCTACTCGGGAAATACAGTGAACCCTGTATAACTGATGGCTTCTATATGATGCAAACTTGTCCTTATGTTCGATGAGCCCTTGTGTAGTTCTGGATGTGTACATTACTTCAATTTAAGAGAAGATGAAACACTATCCAAGAACTAGTGGATAGTGTAATGTGAGTGTCTATGAATGTATGTATGTTTTGTAGTTCGTCAGTAGGTAGCTCAGTAGCAGTAATATATGGTAATTGATATATTAATGTTCTGACTAATACCATGGGCCCCACTTATGTTTGTAATGAATTATAATTATGTTGAATATTTCATGTTTTTATTGATTTTTTAAAATATATATATATATATATAAACCTAATGACGATGATAATGATGATCTGTTTAAAACTAACAGTTGGTTCAGCTAAACAAGAGATTTTTTTGAGCAGTGAAGAAAAGGACACGGGAGCAACAGATCAGTGGAAATCTCAGGATTTATCTACCCTATCCCTACTGTAAGTGTATGACAGGGCAAACAAAGTCTTACTGGATATTCCCTAATTAATATCATTCAAACACTACACATAAGCACACACTAACAGTTTCAATTACATTTTAATTCTTTTCAGACAATAATATCTACCTGCAACAATTCTGGCTTCAGTGGAACTATTGATGGTTGAATTCAATAAATTAAGTTAATACATTTATCTTATTAACTTTTCTTTAGGAAATGTTTTGGCCGATTGGCCTATGCCTGTCAGCGTTATATCAACACTAAACACATTAAACACAAAAATGTGATGATAATAAACTCATACATCCAGTATTATGCAACAAAATATTAGCATATTTCCACAGGTGACCAACACTTTTAGCCAAGATCATCTATTACAGCAATGCAGTACACATACAATACACAAATACACGATACTCCACACTAAACAGTATAAGACAATTACAGCCATACAAGATGTGGGTTTTAAGGGGGCCAGAGAGGGACAGGGGTTTGTCCCAATGGAGCCTTAACAGTGGACCCCATAGAGAGAATGTCCTTTGAAGGCCCAGGGCCCTATAAGCACTGCCTGACATCTGGACTGTCTAGCTGGGCTCAGGCCGAATGCATGCTGGTTAATCTCAAACCCAAGCCCATGACACACATTAACATCACAGGTCGAATTCACTCTCGCATAGTTAACACCTAGAATTCATCTTGAGAGACTGTCGTCAGGTGGCAAACCTGTGATCTGTAGAAGGCAAGTCATGCTTGAATGTGGGTAAAACATTTAAAAATCTTTCTTTTCTCATCAAACATAAAACAATAATCCAACATTAAACCAGAAGTGGTCAACTGGACTATCTACTCTTCCTCTAACACACATTACACAAACCAATGTTTTCATTCCACACTTTTTTTTTGTTGAATAGATTTTGCACAGCTAATTTTGTCTCAAAAGTCTCTCGACTCTCTCCTATGCTATAAACACCTTAGGCTTTACCAGGGACGACAGACAGTTTATCAGTCCATCTCTCCATGTCTCTCACCCAGGCCTGAGAACGTCCAGCCAAGCCATCAGAGACTACACGCGGTGATCTTTTCTAACATTCCCAGTTTATTTACGGAATGTCGCTTTGTCATAATTTTCCATAGTGTAATTTGACCCTAAAAAAGAGGCATGAGGCAGGAGTATGAAGGGTCAGTATCTGTTGTGGACCCTCATCAATGCCCCCTCCCTGTCTTCTTCTCCGCCCATTTTTCCAAATATTTCAGCACAGACAAATATAGCACAATGTCAGGGTGATGGGAACCGATCAGTTATTTTAAATCTACCTCTCGTGAAAAAATGCAGCAGAGTTTCCAGTCATTTTGACCAGTTTTTCCATTGGCTACAACAACATTGTGATGCTGAACAAACTCAACCAACCGAAACAATACTCCTGTTTTACTTACAGATTTCTAAACATAGTGAATTAGCGAATGCTACCAACTTGGAACGGATTAATGGTGACAACAAAATAGGTTCAGTGCATTATCTTGATATGAGCGCATTAACTACAGTTAAGACACCCTCTCACTAACCCTATTCTTCATCAAAAGATTCCTCTGCAGCTCCTGGTGGTGTGCAGAACTGTGCAAATGTACACCATGCACACTCAGAAAGAATGACATGAGTTGCTCATTGAGAGAAGCGGCTGCGTTTGTTATTGGACGGTCCCCGGGTGGAGATTCCTCTGGGCCTCAGTCATAAGAAACAGCGTCAATGGGAAAGCAGTGGGAAACGTGAATGGGCCTGTGCTCAGGTGCCTCTAGGACAATGTTAACTTTTGATTGCTTTACAGTAATTTTCCCAAAGCAGAGCAGTTGGTTACAGGCAAAACAATGTGCTACAGCTTCAATTCTGTTTTGCTGCTAACAAAGAAATCGAATCATTTAAAACATTTCTGCTGCCACAGGGTAAGGGTCAATAACTAGAACATTATTCAGTATTTATACATCCACCTGTGGAACCAGTTCAGGGTTTGCTAGACATTTCATTTATATCTATCACAGATACAAAAAACCTGAAGTCTTTTTGCCCCTTTTTCGTTCAGGGGTCACCTTACTAACTAATATTTCCTCTTCATTTGTCTTCTCTTCCTTACGTCACACCGGGTGTACGCCTAATGAGAGGCACATATTTTGTGTAGGTTACTTGCAGACTTACACCAACTCTGGTGCAACTCTGCAGTACTTAATTTACCAACGGCGCGCAGATTCACGTGAAAAAACTCGTCTAATGACCTGAAAACCACTCTGGACCGCTGCGTCAGGGGAAAAGACTTCTTTAGTTAGACTCATACATTCACATAAGGCAATGTGGGTGAAGTGTCTTGCCTAAGAACAAAACGACAGAACTTGGTCCAAGCATGAATCCAACCACTGCTCCAACCACTGAGCCTCAGTCGCCAAAATTTGTATTATTACTTATTACAGTAGTACTAGGGACTAAAAAAGTTCTACTAAGGACTCCATTAGTCCGTAGGAGTGTTGTCACAATACTAAAATTGCTAACTCAATTTTGATACTAAAAGGGATAGGCTTGATTTCAATACCACAAAAATTATTTAAAATAAATAATAATTTGCCAATTGACATTTTCAACACAAAATAATAATACAGAAAATTCTTTATGTTACCATGTGGTCCTATACTAGTTCTGATAAAGTTCAAGATCACTCTAAAACTGTTCAGGAAGTTTTGAGACAAATGAGGGATTACACCGACATGTTTAGGAACTGTTCCATTTTTGTCCTGTTTATGTCATATTTTTTAGTATTTGTTCAAATAGTTTTTGTATTGATTAGTATCTGTTTATCGATACTTTTGACAACCCTATGCTGCATTCCTTTTATCCTCGGAGGTTGGAACTTGTTGTTTTCTCAGAGTATCATGAAAACTATGAGCATTACCTTACAGTTTAAGAGCCGTTTAAGAACTGTAACAAATTAAATCAAATAAAAAAGACAGAAGCTTCACAGACAGCGGGTGGACAGGGGAGAGAAAACAAAGGGAAAATAACACAGGACTATCAATATGTCGGATGTTGAACTTTATCCAAAAGCAGGGCGCAGCCATGTTAGATTGTCTAACTCTGATAAACTGTTACCCGAGTTTCCAGGCAAGAATTCCATGTTGTAAGGCTGTTCCAGAATTCATTTACATGTCAGAACTCTGCAAATCAGACCTCGGACAAATGGAAAGCAGCACTAGATCCTAGCTCTCACAAACCTTTTAGCACATCATTCTACTTGAATCCATTTTCGGGTACGTTCACAGCTAGAACTGCTTTTTACAGATAGCAAAGTGAAGCTAAGGCGGACCGCTTGAGTGCAGCAAATCAGAGTGCTGCTTTCACTGCTGTTGACAAGAAACAAAATACGTCATTGTTAGCTCCAGAAAGCGTGCAACAGTCTCATTTTGTCACAAAATGTTGCTTTTACAAGATACTCTTTGGGGAGAAAACACAAAATGTATAAACAAAGTCAGGTACCCCAGCTTTAAGTTCATTGCTCTTCTATTTTTGTTAGAGTGAAAATACACTGATGAATTGAGAACAAAGTGGGAAGGAGGCACATGGGTACACAGAGACTAGAAGAGTGCAGAGCTAAATATTCCTGCAAGCCTGCTAAATATCAGGGAACTTTTCCATATCGGGCTGATACCAGAGGTGTCTCCGATATCAGTGTTTCAGATATTATAGAAATTAATCAATTAATAAATTATTTCATCATTTCAAATGAACAATTCATTTTTAAAATGGCTCTTGTATTCCAAGTTATATATTTATATTCTAACTGATAAGTCACACACATAAGTCAGTAAAACCACAGTAAATGTCTGGTATAATCTATTTATATTTGGCTATGTTCACACTCCCCCCAAAAAAAGCAGTGTTTTGTTTGCTATGAAGTTGTTTTGAAAGGCCTGACAGCACACACTGGAATGACAGCCTTGTGTAGCAGTAGTTGATAAAGCATTTCCCGAAACACTGAACTTATCAAATAAACATTAACGTCAGACTCAACATGTTTCTATTGTCTGTGAGCCACCAGGAGCCCGCAATGCTTCAACTGAAGTTCAGTCTAATACAACCCTAACATTGTGAGGTTTTTGGCGTCTTTAGCCAAAGGGTCAGTTGTGGCTGAGGCCACAGTCCATGGAGGGGCGCCACTGACTGTTTCCCCCTTGCTGTTCACTCAGAGACACAAGAAAAAGGGGAAGTGTCACAACAAGAACCGAATGACCTAAAATGCTTCTGTGCATTGGCATTTGCACATATCTAATATTGCTCTGCATCAGTCTGTTCTCCAGATCTTTGTTTTTCAGGGTTGAGCACTGGAACATTTTTGGATCTGATCCAAAGTCTGTTTCTGATGAATAGCTTAAACTATAGGAGGTAAAAGCAGGATGGGGGTAACCTACATGTATAAGTCATTGGTTGTATATCGGTAGAGTAACAAGTGCTCTTGTTATTGAATAGCATTCATTGAGCATTGGCCACTTCTAAGTATCAGGGAAACTCTCAGGCTTATTTAGTGTGTTATTAATATGTATTAATAAGGTATCCTGGTAAAAGTGTATGTGTTTGACATTGAAGAGTTGTGCTGAAGTGTCAAAAGTAGGCTTCATCAGCCGATTGTCTTTGGGCCTTCTCAGTCCTGGGCCTCTCTTGGTGCCAGTGAATGGAGAGACGGACAGTGTGCCCGGTGTTATCAATGAAGGCAGCCTCTTGGCTCCCTAAAAAGTGCAGCTTGGAAGGCGTCCACGGCAGGGCATTAGGCCTGGAGGTTTGTGTCGTTTGTAATTTATAACACTGAGGGAAATGGGCAACAAGACAATATGGAGAGAAGAGGGAGAGAGGGAATGTGGAGAAGGGGGATGGGACTTCCCTGAGGCTGCAGCACAGAGCTGGTTACCAGGCTGAGCGAGCCGGAGGGCGCCCTGCTCCAAGTACCGGCACTACGGACATTATGTTTTCTTAAGTGTGAGGAGAACTACAGCAAGATTATGAGCTATGAGTCAAACAGCTGTGAATGTAACTTGAAATTAAGCCCCAGAGCCACTAAATCATTAGTACATCATTTTGTTGTGTCTTGTATGTGTCTTTAGAGGTCAGCGCAATGGTTCTCGGTGGGGTATATTCACACAGACTATAACATATGAAAGACACAACATTTACCAAAAAAAAATCAGATATTGAATTATATCATTAAATTATATCTGGAAAAAATATATATCTTAAAAATGTATCTTATTGTAAGAATTAAAATGTGTCTACCAAAAGTGACAGTTAAGGTGCCTGTATTTATTTTGGTAAAGCCCAAAATCACAACAGCAGTTGCCTTAATTTATTGATATGACTCGGCATATCATTAAATCAAATTTGGTTACAAGAAGTCATTGGACCCATTTGTGATCGAAACATTGTCAAAATAAATGCTGTTTGGAGTGTGCAGGCTTTTGTCACTACTTCAAGAGTTCTTTGACCACAAAAGCAAACTTTAAACGGGAATAAAACAGTAACACATATGGTATTATTGTTTTATTCTGGTATGTTCAATTCATTTCGAAGCGCTTCAGTCAATTGAGGGAAAATGCACTTAGGGCAATAAAATAGTTTGACTGAATTTGGCGTTTTGAGAAACATCCTATTACAGGATTGTGAGGGTGGCTGTATAGTAGATTGCATAATAACAACTCAGTAGCACATGGTTCCCAGTACCCAGCATGCGCGACTCGGAAGCAGCTACTGGAAATCAGTCAGGCTTCAAGAAATGAGCCCTTACTAATGGGTATTAGGAAAAAAGATTAGATTTGAAGTGACAGGAACAACAATGTGGGGGGGAAGATAAAAAAATGTACGGTTGAACTTTTTTTTCTTCCATTTTTTGGAGGTTCAGGATTTTGAAATAATGAAGGACTTTGACACAATCACAGGTGACCTTTGCAACTCTCACATCTTTCATAAAAGCACCCACAGACTTTCTTTCATAAAAAAGCCCTTGTTCTTCAGATAAACATCTCATGATATGTTCTTTGTTATTAAATAAGGCATGACGCCTAAGGGACAAGTTTCTCTTCAAAGTGACTTTCTGTTTTCATGACAAAAACATAACAAACATTTGTGCCAGTTATGTTATAAGTTGAGCTGCCACACAGAATTGCCAAATGGGGATTGTCTGAAGCCTAATTTGCACCAAACTAAACCTTGTAGCACCCCACATCAGAGAAATATTGTAAGTTATATCATTATCCAAAGCTCTTGATCGCTCCATCTCTTTTGCGTCAAGAGAAAAAACACAACATTCTTTCTGTTTTATCTTACTTTAATGCAAGGTACCATTCCAACTCTAAGTCCTGATACTGACACCACCTTAGGTTCTGAGTTTCTGTAAAAATTGAACACCAGTATTTGTGCAAATCAATTTTTGTTAAATGTCTTGAGTGGTATTTTTAATTTAGATTATAAGCATTTATTATAGGGCGTCTCAGTGGACGCCTGCCAGTGTCCAACAGGGTGAAGGTTAGATCCTCTACTTGGCCCAAAACAACCGTTCAACAAAGTGCAAGCTTTGTCTTTGTGGTAGTTCACCTTTTCAAAATAAGAATTGTGGAAATAAATTAATAATTTATGATGGTAAACCAGGCATATTTTCTTGTCTCATGCAATGCACTTAAAATGTCTTATATTACTTTATCTTAAATTTTTCTCCACAAATAAACTTGCCTTGCCTGGTGCAGGTCAGTGTGAGGCATTGGGAATCTAATGTAAAGAAAAGTCATAATGCCAGATCAGACAGGTTTTTGGAATGCACACTCTTTCACTGTTGCACTAATCAGGTCTTAGAGGCCTACTCCATGTTGAACCAGAATCTGAAGAATGTAGGCCAAAATAAAAACCCAGGCTCTAACACAACAATCTGAGAAGAACCAAGACAATGTCGACCACCCCAAAGTCAGCCTTACTTTAAAGTCCCTATAAGACGAACTACTTGGGCTCATTAAATGCATCTGATGAAGGTTTGTGCTCATCACACCAAGTCTAGCTTGGAAATATTTTCAGAGAGCCAGTGATTATTACTGTTTTTTTTGTCCATGACATAAGATCTCTTTTATGGATTAAGTTATGCATAAACTGGTGACAAACAGCAGCAATAAGATGACATGTTAAACATTTTATGAAGGAACTGTAACGTAAAGTGACTGTTTTTAAACATTACTGACAGCCAATGAGGCACTGGATAATATAAACCAGAACATAAATACAGTACAGTTGTGCATCAAAACAAAAGAAAATGGGCCTTCCTTTAAGTGGAAGAACAGGAGACTGCGAAAGGCCACTGAATAGGAATTAAGCATAGATTGGCCTATATTGCAGCAATCAGGAACTAGTTCATGACGTGCCAAGCCACATGTACACACTACACCAGGGCTTTCGTAAAATGATGGAGCCAAGAAGACTGCTACTATGTTTACAAACTACTGCGGTAAATTATGTCCAATTAGAAGCGGTAGATAATATGTCAAAAAATGTATGTTGTAGATATGCTCAATAAGAATATCTAGGATATTGTTTATAATATTTGTAAAATATTATACATTTGTAAATTTGTAGATAAAACAATTTGCAGTGCAATGGTATAAGGTAATATTTCTGCATATTTCTGCATACAGCCCATTTAGTTTTTGTGTGATACTTGATCTTAACCATGACAATTACAGGCAAGTTTTTACTATCATCTTAATATTGTCATTGGGATGATTAAAAACCATTCAGATTAACATTTTTGTCCATATTGACAACCTCTAGGAGAGTCTAATACACAAATGATAATGGAGAGAAAGAGAATATTAGAAAGTGTATCTCATACTGTATTTCGACAGATGACGGGCTTTTGTATCACATCAGTTTAGGAGCTGCTGCTGCTGATGACGATAGGAATGAATGAATAAATCTACTTTCACATCAAATGAACCTCAGTAGGTTAAATTAGAAGTGGTATTTTAGGCCACTTGGACGAGTCCCAGGAGGCTCCCTCAAAACCTCTCATTAAATATAAAACCTGCAGCTTGACAAGCAACACTGGGATTACAGTAATTGTGATCATCTCATAGAGTCATTAATAAATAGGTCAGAAGTTTCCATTGTCTTTCTGTCTGTTTTAAAAATGATAAAGTCTTGACAGAGTTTAAATATTTTTGACAATCCATTTCAAGGGCGAACAATGTATACATATTCATTCATGGAAACGTCTGTGTAAAGCAATGAAGAAGTAAGTAAAGTCATGGTGCAGTGTTGTATAATACATTCTCGTTTAACATGAGTGTATTGGTTTGAACCAGACTGTGCTGCAGCTTCAAGCAGTGACAAATTAATTAAGAGTGACTTACAGTTCAAAGGCTTTGAACCAAGAGTGTGTGGTGCTCAGGTGGACGGGAAACTGTGACCCCAATGTCCTTTCCAAAAACAGATTGTAATACATGGGCAGGGTACGTTCCCCGTGGAGCAAGGCCAGCCCCAAATCCAACTGTACAGACTACTGTTCATAAATCATTGCTTAATAGAATAATCATTATAAGTGGACAATATATTAGATTATATTCTGAATGTTTTTCTGTATGTTTTTTTCAAGATATGCAGATTGTGGATATCAAGTAGATCGCTTACAGTAAAAAAAATGAATGAAATAAAGCTAACAAATTTGCTGATTAAAATAAAGAGAAGAAAATAAGCGTAATATGGTGATACAAACCTCTAGAGTTTGAAGAGTCCAGATAACATTTGATAACTTAATCAGTTGTTGTTCAACAAATGACGATTTACAATAAGAAAGAGGAATTATACAAAGTGTATTAGGTGTTTAATTACTCTAGTAATTGAGTTGGTTATAGCTTTGTGACGCCCAAGAGAGTTACAATAAAATAGCAATTAGTTATGTATATATGCTGTTTGAAACTGAAAAACCATGCAGTCCCAGCCAAATGACTGCAAACAAGCAACAAACAAACAGATCTCTCTGAACAGTTAATTATGTAAAGCTAATTTAGCTTGGTTAAAAGTATTGTGGTCATGGTAATTAACAGTTTTTTAATTATCTTGGTATCTCACTTATATTACTGCTAATATTTAGTTCTTGGTAAAAAGCATGAAAAATCTTTCAAGTGATCACCAGTTATAGTGTCCTAGAAATTTAGGAAACAGCAACAACGGAAAGGAAGCTTGTCAGACCTCCAGGTAAACAGTGAGGGAAGTAAACATATTTTCACAGACCATGCGCTTACACAGAGCGCACATGTGGGGCTGGAGGGTGTTAGGCTGTTATTCATTATCCACACGACTGCATTCAAGGGCTGGACAAAAGGAGTTATCATCGGCAACATCATTTCAGACGCAAGCACAAGAGAAGTACAAGGAATTTAAGCAGGTTCTCAAACAAGATGCCCTGCCTGATAACCTGAGCAGTGGCATTGCACCATTCCCACTTGTCCCACGCGTTCATTGAGTGAGAGGGAGGGGAGAGAGGTAAATGGTTGAATGAATCAGAGGAGGGCAGTAAAGCAGGACGAAGAGAAAGCAAGAGAAACAGTATGAATATTAACATTGACTGGAAGTGATGGGGAGATAAGGATTCCTGCTCATAGAGAACAGGAAGTGACCAGTGGGGCTGTAACAAGTGGCCCTCACTGATGCCGCAGCACTCAGATAAGCACGCATAAGAGGAAAAACATCTTCAGCTCAAAGCCCCCCGCCTCTTTTTCCCTGGCTACCTGGAATTTCTTGCAAAACCACGAAAGCTTGTTTTCCTGAAAATCTAGTTTGAAACATTTTGAATGGCAAAGGGAGTTTGTGCTATACTTCTGAGTAAAAGTGTTCATTGGATTGTATAAATCGAGCAGCCAGTTACTACATATTAGGCCTAATAAATTACTCATACATTGTTTTCTCAATGAATTGTTTTTACAACCCAGAGAATTATGTTTATGTTTGTTTCTTTTTGTTGTGTCCTGTGACCTAGTCAAAATACATCATGCTAAAACTGGGTTAAAGGTTTTGTGTCGTGAGTTTGACTCACCTTTTTTAAACTCCTCCAGCATTGCATCCAGCCTGGTATCATTGAAGACAAAGTGCAGTGGGTGGCTGTAAAACTTGGTAATAGTTTTGAGAGGGGTGCAGTCGTCAGGGTCCACAAAGGCCAGGTCCTTGACCAACAGCAGATCCACTATATTAGACCTCTCGCCCTCGAACACTGGGATCCGGGTATAGCCACTCTTCATAATCTCAGACATAGTGTTGAAGTCCAGGGTGGCATCCGCTGGGATCATAAAGCAGTCTCTCAGGGGGGTCATCACGTCCTCCACCGTCTTAGTTCTGAGCTCCAGAGCACCTTGGATGATGTTCAGCTCCTCCTTCACCAGGTCATTGTAGGGGTCTGTCACACGCAGCATCTCTAAAAGCTTCTCCCTGTTGTAAACAGTGCCTATCTCCTGTCCTAGTAGGTAGTCCAGGAGCTTGCTGACCGGGTAGGATGCTGGAAAGGTGAGCAGCATGAAGAACTTTGTGAGAAAGATTGTGTTAGCTCCCACTGCCAGGCCATGTCTGGAGCAGATGGCCTGTGGCACGATCTCCCCAAATATAACTATTCCAATAGTGGACATGACCACAGCAATAAGCCCTGACCCTGCTATGTCATCGAGCAGGATGGTGAGTGTGGTGTTGACCAACACATTGCCCAAAAGAAGAGAACACAATAAGTAATTCCCTTGGCTCCGAACGGGCTCTATCTTTTTGGCGTAGTTTTTCTCCCGCTCAGTGCCGCAGTTCTGGACTATCTGGAGTTCCATGGGGTCCAGGGCCATGAGCCCCAGGTTCAAACCACTGAACATCCCAGACAAACACAAGAGCATAGAGATGAAGATGACCTGCAGCCAAAAAGGCAGCAGAAATTTTTTCTCCTCCACCACTATGACTTTGGTGTCATCCCCGTCGTGGTAGATCCAGGTGTTCTCTGTCCACGGGTCATAAGACCCCGCAGGGGTCGAGGTGGACACGCAAAGGTAATACGATTTGCTTCTCTCTGTCTTTCTGAGAGGTTTGACCTCAATTTCAACTATTCCTGACGTCTTCCTATTTAAAATAATGTGGGGCAAAATAATGATATCTGATGTCCTGATGCCACATGGATGGTCCTCGTGGCTCTCCCCAGAGGCGCCGTCAAAGCTCCCCACCGGCCGGCTCCGCTCATGTTCAGTAAAAGCTATTTTGGACCACGTCTCGTTGTTGATGTTCTGGCCGTACACCCTTAGTTTGACCCGGGAGCGTTCACTCACCCGCAGGTAGCCCCTATCCATGAAAGATATGTCGTCCGTGTCCTCCAGGCGCAGCCCAATGATGACAGTGTCCTCGGAGTTTTCTTTGCCACTTGTGGGGGTGACACAACAGCCAGTGACAGTCAAAAAAATCAACGCCAGAGCTCGGACCCGGTTAAGGGACGCCATTTTTGCAGCAGTGGGTTCGCGGGATAAGGGCTTTGCCATATTGATGATTGAATGGAGTGGGCTTTCAGCGATCAGAGGCAGTCGCAGCCCGCCGTCATCTCCGCCGTGGTTGCCGTGACTTGCACATCAGGACCTACTCATTCCCACTGCGTGTCCGACACTGAGGACCAAAGCGCAGGCTTACGGGCCAACTCGTGCCTCTTCTGATGTCCCCGAGACAGGCGACAGCTAAGACCAATCAGTGAGTGCAGTTGACCGGGGGGCGGGGAGTGCGCAGCCTCCCCGGCGAATCAAATTCCAAAACAAGTGCACCTCATGTTCGGAGACAGGACTCTACTCGTGACTTAAGCATATCCTTCAAAAAGATACAATCACTAGAGGAAAAAAACAAAACGCCAGGAGCCTACATTTTGATGCCTGATATATTGACATAATGCACCAGGACAACAGAGACAACACAACTGTATGTACAGCATCGCAGGCCTAGAAACATTTTATTGTTGCCCAATATCACACATATAATTATGAAAAGCTAAAGACAACACCAGTTTCCCAATGATGAATAATGCATTCCCACAGTTAACAGTATTTTAGTGTTCTTTCTGAGCATCACTTGCAGCAGGAGGCAGACTGTGTACTGCAACACCCCCTAGTGGTAGAACCGGAGCTTTGTTTCTCCAGCTGCAGCACCAGTTCAAAAGGATCCACCAGGCTCTCCTGTGTGAAGAGGGAATAATTTACAGTTTACAAAGTAAATCTGAACATTTTCGTGTCGTCATTGTCTAAAACATAACAAACTCTTTGTTTAAACACACATTGTGCTACAGGCCACATTTTAAGAGTGGTATAATAGTATAATACAATATTTCACCATATTATCAGCTATAGTTGTTCCTTTTATCAGATTTTCTTTTCACAGTAGCAGTGCTTTTAAAAGACAAGCCGAAAGGATTTTTATGACTATTATCACCTCTTATCTGTTGATTGCATAAAGCGTATTAATTTCAGGAGGTCAGTCCAAAGGTAAAAACATGGGACAGAATTTGATAATAAAATGTCTTTACCTGTTTCTTCAATGTGACTAAAGTAAAAGTTATTTATACTAAAATATATATCTAACATCCTAAAACAGGGGCATTCATTAAGGATACATTTACAATAATAGTACCAATATATGTATGCATTGGCTAACCATGAGAGCTGATAAGATGGCAGTCTCTGAGCTAAGAGAGAGAACATTCCTCCCTGTTCAAGGTTCCCTCAGCAGGACCTCGTCATCTGGTTATGACTCTGGGACAGCTGCTTGACCTTGTGCGTGTGAAGTGTGTGTATGTATGTTAGAGCATTGGGTATGAGTGCCTGCTGTAGGCTCCATGTTAACGCACATGTGAGGCTCAATGAACAAACAGAAGAGGGCTCTCTGGGTGTGGCCTGAAGCAAACCTCATGGCCCCCCTGGTTCAAAGAAAACAATGTCACCTTGAGGGATACTTTGGAGTGTATTTTGATGTTTTTAGTTCATAGCTGTTGGACGCAGAGTTACATATCTTCTTACTGTTCCTGCTTATGACATACTTAAGATTGTTTTTAGACCATGGGAGAGAAAATTAACAATTTAACAATATATTGGTAAAACAAAATATATTTTTTGGCGTCTTTTATGATTATAAACACACAAATAATGAAGCTCAACAAATTACTTGGTGAGTGAGATTTTCCCTCCAAAAATGATATTGAACAGGATTCAAGATTGAAATAGAGATCACTCCAAAATCTCTGCCGTCACATCACCAGCTGTCCAAAGGCATTTGTAATAATCTATACAAATTAGCAACAACAGTCTGTTTAGTTTGGGAATCTAAGTATGAATAAGAGTCGTGTGTATTGTCCACCATAAACTCAAAACAGTGACGGAAAGTAACAAAGTACAAAAGTAATAGTTCTGTACTTAAGTAAAAGTTTTAGAACTCTCTACTTATATTATATACAGTAGATACTTTTTACATTTACTTTACAACATTGGAGAGCTCATTGGAACAACATTGGAGAGCTCTGGAGAGATCTTTACTTTCTACCCTATAAACTGGACTGGAAAGTGAAAAATACTTCATATGGTTTGAAGTTTATTTTCTAGCACATACATGGTCCTCTGTATACGTGTTGAGTTCAAGTCCCAGGTTTGAGCAAACAAAACAAAAAACGTATTTATTAAGTTTCAGTCTCTACTGACCCAAAATCACTAGATCCATCCTTTTTTTTCCCTCCACTTTATCCACGGCCAGGTCGCGGAAGCAGCAGTGAGCCGGGAAACCCAGATTTCCCTTTCCACTCACACATTCTCCCGCTCCTCCGGGAGGACCCGAGGTATTCCCAGGCCACAGAGAGACATAGTCCCTCCAGCGTGTCCTGGGTCTTCCCCAGGGCCTCTACCCGGTGGGACGTCCAGGAGGCATCCGGAACAGATGCCCGAGCCACATCAGCTGGCTATTTTTGATGTGGAGGAGCAGCAGCTCTAGCCCGAGCTCCTCTCATGTGACTGAGCTCCGCACCCTATCTCTAAGGGTGCGCCCAGCCACCCTGCGGAGGAAACTCATTTTGAGTGCTTGTAAAAAAAAAAAAAAAAAAAAAAAAAAAAAGGACGGATTAACTGGCGAATTGATAAACATTTTGATAAAGCTTTTTTTTCTTTTCTCTTTTTTCTCTTTTTTCATAAAAGAGCCTGTTTTAGCCTCCAACGTCTGGTATCAGCCACTTTTATTATTATGGCAATGGTTTCTACATAAAACATTTCTGAAATCCTTAGACACTGAACTATATATCATTGTGTTTTGAGATTTGCAACAGGTTGTGGCAGGCTGACCCACCACTGTGACCTCTATTCGAAGGATTGGTGGCCTTTGGGTGCCAGGATGTTCACATGTTGCATGTTTTTAGTGTATAAAATAATATGTGGATGTGTACCTACCTATACCGGAATTTTCGGGCTATACAGCGCTCCTGAATAAAAGCTGCGCACACGATATTTACGAAGAAAATAGAACTTGTCCATATAAAAAACGTAGTCCATGTTGTGACATGAGATATTTACACATAACTAAACGCGGTAGTGATGCGTCTTTTGAACCTGGGTCTCACGGCGCACCTGTGGTCCGCTGCACTGCATTACTAATTAGACTAATTTCTAAGTGAATAGGAGATGGATTGTAATAAAACACACAGCATTTTGAAGTTTAACAAACAGAAAACACCTCACAGCTGTCCCTACTGTCCCCTCTGTCCTTGATTACGCTGTGCGCTGATTTACCCGCGATTGTGTCTTCACACCTGGTTCATCTGCTCCTGTGCTTGTGGTTCCCGCCCTGTGGGCAGGGCTTTCACAGAGTAGGACATAAACCTGAGTTCTCAGACTTGTTTCACAGATTGAGAATGACTCTTGGATGAGAGTCGAAACGTTTTGTTTTTCTAAAACAGAGTCCAGATGACTACAACTGAATCTTTTTCTACAATGGAACAAGGGATTACACAGACTTGTGAGTGAGTGTTACGTTGTAACATGGGATCTTTACACAGAAATATTGTTCCACAGTAATAATGCAGGTTGTCTTTTGACCAGGTCGGGCCAAGAACATCTCATTTCAATGCGGGTTCTAAACTGCAGACCGCCGTATATCGCATGTCCGCGTGCGTCTTTGCGTTTCGCCACGTCTAGATTCACTTCATCATTGACCCATTTCTCTGTGAATATAAATCGGATTGTAATAAAACACAGAGTGTTTTGAAGCCTAAAATATAGAGAACACGGTACTTGTGTGTGTAATGCGCTCAAGCAGTATGTTTTGCTTGTCTGTCCCTCGTGTAAGGACACTTTTTCTATGCTGCTCCCGCAATTTGAGGTTGCGAACTGGTAGCACTTTTTTTAAAAATTTTTGCAAAAAATGTTTGGCATGATGGCTTTATTAGACAGGAAAGGTACGCGTGAAATGGGGGATGAGAGAGTAAATTGTCAACGTCGGAATTCGAACTGTAGCCAGCTTCACTTTGAGCCTGGCATACGTGTGCTGACTTAAACACAATAAAGAGCTGCCCGGTGGTTGAGTGGTTAACATTTGTACCCTGTTTTATTTTCCTTTTGCCCCAGGTCACCCTTGAAAAAGGCCTCAATCTCAATAGGTTCTAACCTGATAAAATAAAGGTGAATAAATAAAATGTCTAATCTGAGAGCCTTTCGCCTCAACTTCTTCTCCACAACAGTACGATACAGTAACCGTAGTCCTGATTTGATGAAGTTATCTTATCTTGTTGCAGTCATCTGCAAACTGCAAAAATTAGATCCTGTGGTCCCCAATTACGCCTTAAAAACCCCTGCCCAGAAATACTGTCCATAAAAGCAATGAACAAAACCCTGACAAAGGGCAGCCCTGGCAGAGACCAACATGCACTGGGAACAGGTCTGACCAACTACCTGCAATGTGAACACAACTCCTGCACTGACAGGGACTGGACAGACCACAAGTAACATGGTCAAACACCCCAACGCCCAAGCACGTGTGGACTGGTTGGGCAAACTCTAGGGCTGGGTATTGCCCTACGATATATATCCCGATGCATGTATATTCCGATCCCTCATCACAATACGTATCCATGTACATACATTTTTGAAAAATGGGTAATTTTTTTGCTCTGGATCAGAAAATTTATTTTATTTATTTATTTAAATTTCATTTTTATCCTGGGTGCTGCCCGGTGGTCGG
>BJKM01000147.1:697500-787500 GCA_015082035.1 Chaenogobius annularis | reverse complement strand
TTTAGCCTAGATTTAAAAACCGCCAGGGTGGGGGCCTGTCCCACAACCTCAGGAAGGCTATTCCAGACCTTTGCCCCATAGCACTGGAAGGCAGATATTATGGTATCAAACATATGTGCAACAGTGTGTAGGATTCAACTTACCCCAAAGGACTTTGTGATCTTTTATTTCATTTGTTAGTCTTCTACTGCTGTACACATCACTGAAGTACAGCTCACCACCATCCTAATGATAAAAACAAACTACGAGTAAACAAATACATCATTTAAATCAGGCCCCTGCACAACAAATTGTGAAGAATTGTGCTTGGGGCTTACTGAATATAACTAGAAGTTGGCAAAATTGACAAAAATGTATGAGTATCACAATAACAACATTCAGACGATATTATGTCCATCCAACAGAAATGCATTAAACACATCTTTAAACATTTTAGTTGAGGTTTAATTATCAGATAAATGTAAAATGTCTGTAAAATGAATCACAAAAGTTCAGAAATATCACCGTATATACTTATTTGAAAGTTTACAACTTAACCTTTTTCATTTTTGTTTTTATCAGCTCTGTTTGTAGCATTTAGCTAAATGTTGATGTACAACCTTAATAACCCCAAGAGATCTTGTACCTTAAGGACACTGTAGGCTTCAGCCAACACTCTCTTCTTGTCAGGAGACAGATTCACCACACAGTTTGAACTGCATCACATCACAGTTATTTTTAGTCAGAATAAACAAAGTTTAACCCAAAAATAACATTACCTACATTATTATATCAAAACAGTTCATTTGAAGTCCCGCCTCTGCCAAAGCTTCAATGTAGCCCTGAACAAAACTGACGTTGGGTGTTTTGTAGCCAAATTCTTTCATATGGTGGTCCAGGTACTTTCTCGCCACGTCAAGCTACAGGAAAAGAACATGAATATTGGTCATGCACAAAGGCGTAGTAAAAGCTATATATATCCTATTAATGTAAATGCTCACTGTTGCCAGTGGGCAAAGATGGAGGACTTTGAATATGAATTAAGTATCTCACTTGCTCCTGGGTCATGTCAATCCCAGTCACGTGACCCTTGTGTCCCACCAGCTGGCTGAGCATGAAGCAGTCTCTCCCACTGCCACTGCCCAAGTCCAAGATCCTGCAGCCCTCCAGGGACTCAGGCATCACCAGACCACAGCCATAGTACCTGGGGACAACAAGTGCTTTCATCAATGATCTACTAAGCTACAATATTGTCCAATAAAAGTGACTGCAGTGTAACCTGGAGGTGATCTCGGGGTGGACTTTGCTCAGAGCCTGGCGGATGAACGCGGGCAGGGCACCGGCTGGAGCCACACAGGCGTTACTTTTCAGGTCTGAAGTCGACTTGAGGACAGTGTAGTATTCCTTGTAATCAAAATCATCACTTATTTTAGTACACACAAATAATACTTGTTTACAAGGCAATGTGCCTGTTGTATTTACCTTCACGTCCACATGAATGGAAGAATCAGAGAAGCCTTTGACGGATCCACTTAACAATAAACAAACTATTACAACATGCTGATAAGGCTGTCGTGTGCAGATAATTTGCTAACAAACTCGACATAAATACGACCAAATCGGCCAAAACACTTACCACTCGTTGTCAGTCATTGTCTGTGATGGTAAAGGTGCAGCTCCCAGGTGACGCGTGTATTCCCAGCTCTCAAGAACTACAAACGCTTTTCATTTCCGGCTTTTCTCTTCTTTTGCAGTTTTAAGCAGACTAGATGCCTACTGCTATTGTTATTGCCTCCTTTCGATAGGTTTAGAAATTACACATAACAAACCTCGTTATAGTTAGGGTCAGTATTTTGCCTACTTTTTATTGGCTCATTGGTTTATAGTTACGTGTTTAAAAGAATCACAGACCCTTAGCATACTTCCAAAAAGTCTTCATGATAACTATAATGCTTGCAGTCACAGTCCATTGGTTTTCCCCATGGAGCTGCTTCAAACCTCCTTAGCCTGGCTCAGTGTCGCCCCCTGTCGTCCGCTAACATAAGTGTTTATTTTCAGTCATTTTCTACCGCTTGTTCCCGTTGGGGTCGCGGGTGACTGGAGCCTATCCCAGTGACCTTTGGCCTTAGGTGCTTAGGTGGGTTCACTCTGGGCAGGGGCCAGCTCATCGCAGGGTTAGCACAGAGACATAGACATACAGACAACCATTCACTCTTTCATGTTACACTCGTACATGTTCATTTTCAAAGAAACTTCAGAGTTCTAATCAAGGGCAAGCAATTTATTAATGCAACATATAAATCACCTGCATTTAATCTATTATCTTCGAATAGTCCTAAAACAGCCACAATAATGGGATTAAAATACTTTATAATGATGTAGCCTACTTTAAATGTACTACTGTGTCCTACTTCATCTGGTCCGACAAATAGATAAAAACAGTTCATAATAAAAAAGTACCAAGCATAGTAATTTGGGGTATTTTATTGAACAAACATTGATGTCATGAATGGCTTATGTTATTTGAACATTCAAAGATGTGCAAATCCACCTCAGACTGATGAAAAACAGAGTGTCTTTGGCAGGACGCCCCTGATTTGGTTAACAAAAACTGCATATTTTCTGTTAGTCATTTACACCCTCTCTGCGGTTTCACAAAACGTTTCAATACAAAGTCTTTCTCAAGCAGAAAAATATCACCAACATTGAACAAAAACATCCATAACATTAAAGCTAATGATTCAATGATTATGAAAGCAAATGTGTATCTTACAAAGTCTAAACAATTTTAAATAAACAGTGGTTTTATCATTTCAACAGTTAAATTGTATTGACGGATATGAAAAATAGCTCCTCTTTGTACTACATGTACCACAAAACCAAAATATTAAAAATATTTCTAAATATTAAAAGTATTTTGCTAAAAGCACTTTTGAGGGCAAAGACTAACTATTCAAGCTTTAATTAAAGCTTAATATAAA
Source organism: Chaenogobius annularis (assembly GCA_015082035.1). Lineage (NCBI taxonomy): Eukaryota > Metazoa > Chordata > Actinopteri > Gobiiformes > Gobiidae > Chaenogobius > Chaenogobius annularis. The sequence goes on along the minus strand of BJKM01000147.1, from coordinate 784,540 downwards.
GTACCAGCCTTTTCGGCCAAAAAGATTACTTCTGTAAAAGAATGACAGCAAATTTGCACTATGTCACATTTCAGGTTGAGGATCCACTGTCTCCATGAAGATGTTCTCGCTTTGCCTGGAATGTTCCACAGTATGGCATTAAACCTGGCCTTCTTGCATTACAGGTGTTGCTGCTCAAAAATACCTCCACAGGTCTGCCCTGTAACTTGACCTAGTGGGGTCTCCATCGTACATAGATAAGTGTATTACCATACTGTGGAACCCTCCAGGCAAAGCAATCTCCATAAAGAGAAACAGGCGACAGACCCTTGACCAGAAAATATAGTGCACCTTTCTGGGCTTTTGGAGAAACAATGGAGCGAAACCAACAATGCCTATTTGTCTACAAAGTTTCTTAAATGCAACGTGGATAATTTAACCAAAACTGAGTTGTGCTCTTATTTTACAATCAATGGTACTGTTGATACATTCAGTGGTGCGAATGAACAAATTTGGAATAAATGGGATGGAGAAGATTCAAATGGAACCACCTCTTACAAAACATGGGACATTATAGTGCACAAATAAATGCATGCCATTTGGAATGTCAGATTAGAATTTGTGTTCATAATAATAATAATGCTGCATCATACTTTTTATTTGTCACAAAATAAGTTAAGTCTCATCTTTTCTTTAATTAACAAGGTGAGGGACCAACTGAATGTTACAATTATTAATTATTAATCACTATCCACTATCCAATAACGGTGCTGCATTTTACATATGTGACAGAGTTAATTACGCTATACTAGATCCGAATTTATATATGGCTGTATTCATAGGAATAAAGTTATAATGAAAGAAATTAGGTCCAAGCTAGGTTGCCCTTTCATATAAGAAAAATACCCTCGTTTTGGAACCGATTTTCTTTACTGCCACAGGACTTTTTCAGGTAGGCACATTCAACACACAATCGTTAGTGATTGCATACAAATCTTACAACAGAATTGCAACCTTTCACCCACACATGTTCTAACAAAAACCAACAAAAGAATCAACTTCATGCAAAATAAGACTTTAAATTAAGCATGTTCTTTGATTGAGTCACTTCCAACTTCTCCAGAAATAGTTAACGAATTGTGCAAATTAGAAAATGATTGTAATACACTATTACTCCTATTATGAAGAGATCAAATAGGGAGCAAAAAAAAAGAAAGGCAGATGAACATTTACTGCCTAAAAGCACTTGTGAAAGAATAAACTACTACTTTCGTCCCATTACAGTATTGGGCTTGCATAATCACATACATTGCTGACATCTTAACTGTAACCTACGGTAGTTTCTCTCCCTACAAAGGCTTTATAACTCACCAACTGCTTGGTAATGCCCCTTCAAAACATTAAATCAAGTGTTTTCATCTCTGTCAGTAGCTTATGGATAAGACGTGGAGCTATGTGTACCGCATTTGTGCAATGTTGAATGTCTGGATGGATGCAGACTGCTATAAGGCTATAAGCATCCAAAGATTAACCCAAACTAACAGGTGAAGGCCACTGTTGTTCACATTGGGAAAGAACAGGCGTTTACTCTCAAGAAAACTGCATTTTCCACAAGTGTTCACACATTCATTAAAGTCATAGAGGATTGAGAAAACCAAAGGATGCGTCTTTTCCCCTGCAGGACTGTGTAGTGCTCCTGACGTGCTGGTGTGTTGATCTCAGCCCTGAGGCTCAGTGCTGGTGCTGTGGTGGCTGCCCTCCTGCTCGCTGATGGTGTGGAGGAGCAAGCACACAGGAGGATTGCCTATGTGATTGGGCTGAGCCGGACCCTGTGGTCCTCGGGACGGCCTCCTGTCTGCTCCCAGAGCCGGTTCTTCTTCTACAGTGAAGGAGGCACGATGCCCGCAGCTGTCACAGAAATCTCCTCCCTCCTCCTCATCATCTTCATCTGGGCCCAAAAGGCTCTCCAGTTCCCTCAGTTCCTTCCCCTCCTGCTCCTGGCCTACTACACCCGCCCCGCTGCACCCCCTGCTCCCTCTAGTGCCACACACACACACCTCGATGCCAGAGTCGCCCGTGAAGCGCCTCCTCCGCCCATTGGGGAGGCGCTCTTTGTCCTCTGCACTGTTCTCAGGCAGTTCTTTCATCAGTGCATCCTTGCAGGAGCTATCCCCACTGTCACTGTCTTTCTCCTGGTTCTCATCGCTGATCCCGTCTGGCGCGAGGATAACGTCGGACTCTGGCCTCATCTGGACCTGCTTGTTGTCAGGTTTGGGTACAAAGTCTAAGGCCGGGGTCTGTGGATCTTCAACGCTAGGCCGGCAGCACAGACTGTCAGATACTGAGGCCAGAGGAGTGGACAGGCTGCTAGCCGAGCGCCCCTCCTGCTGCTCTGTGGCCAGTGGACTTGTGACCATTGTAGTGGGCCCTGTGTGTAAGGCACTGTACGGAGGCGGAGGAGTTGGTGGCCTGTTAACCACCTCTTCATAGTCAGGTAGGAGGTAGTTTGGCAAAAACCCTAGAAAACAAAAGAAAAACAGCTTTTAGTGCAAAACAGTTTTTCTATAACCAGTAACACACAACAAACAAACCAACTACAGAGGTTCATTCTAGTCATTGCAACAAGGAATGTTGATTCTGCTAAACTGCCAAATGCAACTAGTTCTGAAAATAGGGTAAGTAAACAATTATTTCTGGTGCAGTGAGAATTAGGTACGATGACATTGCAGTAGTCACACATCTTCTCTGTGAAGCCTGGTGCAAAAGACTTAGTGATTTAAAGAGAAAGTGTTAAAATTCCGGCTCCACTCATACAGACAAGTGGCAAACTCTTAATTCTGAAAAGGAGCAGTTAAAATACCCTACACTAAATGTAGGAGATAGATGCCACTTGATTTAGGGGCCCCACCCCAGATTTATCCTCTGTAGGCTACTTTAACATAAAAACATGGGTAAACATTAAGAGTTTACTGCATTCAGACAGTCTTTACATTGTGAATCTGTAGAGTTAAAATAGAGGCAAATTTAAATCAAAGCTAAGTGACTTACTGAAATAGAAGGGCACAGACGGGTAATTGTGTGCTTCTCGATAGGCGATGAGGTTGATCTCATGTTGCCGCTGCTGCTGCTGCAGTCTGTGCTTGGTGCGCCGATGGTGACACACGCAGCAACAACTCAAAATGAATATAATGGCCCACACCAACCAGAACCCTGAAGCAAATACAGGCTTAGTTTGAAATGTGATGGAAACAAAAACAAACAGTGACTCATATTGATCACTATAAAGTTATAGTCACACTATATGTACCATGCAGTACATCAAAAAGGGCATGTTGTCTTGGGGGGAAGTGACTATTAGGTTTCGTTTTAAGGCCAACACACACCAGAGCGCAGCGCACTGAGATGTATCACCTGACGTGCGTCAAGGGCAGGCGTCAACACATGCCCCTTAAAAGACTTAAAGACCCTAGGAGTCTATACAACTTTTTTTTTTAATCTGCAAATCGCTGTTAAATGTCAGCATGTGGTTGTGGCTGTTTTAGACAGGAGTTTCAGATGCACTGAATTTAGCTCTCCTTCTTCTCATTGACATTTAATGCTCTCTGTCACAGAGCAGATCACAAAATCAGATATAAGATAACTGGCTGCATTAACTGCAGAAGTGCAGAAGCCATGTGCTTTCAGCCCTGTGTGTGCATTCTCTTTGAAACTAAGGGAGGCTGATGTTTTGCCGTGTGACATAGCATCTCGGTATGCCTTTGTACTGTTAGTAACATGCAGTAGCACTCAAGGCAACTCCCAATAACCTGAAGTCATGTAATTGAATATACTAGTTGAATAAACAAGATTTTGTTAAGTATTACTCTATCTTGGCAATAGTGTAAACATTGTGGTTAGACATATTGCAAGTACAGCGAAAATAAATCAACATTTCCGTCTAATTTCATTGTGATAACTTGTGTCCAAGTATTGAATGTCTAGTCTATTACACAATGTTTTTTTATGCAGTTAGTCCTATAGTCTAAACCAAATATTTTGACTTAAATTATTTGCAGTTTGATGATCTGCTATATATTTTGCATCTACATCAACACAAAATAATAATTATTACCTATTTAAATTGTGTGATTCAGTTTTGTCAACTTACAGCTTTTATGATCAACTTGAAAGTAAGACAGGAGTAAGGTAACTAAGACACTAGACCAGTGCAATAACATTTGTGCCCTGTCTGACCTACATGTTTTCATTTTAGGATTGAATGCTCATGAAAAACAGAGAAGTTGCCGGTTGGCATCACAGTGCTAAACGTGTGCATATGAAATACACCAGACTTACACCACAGTTCATAATAGTAGCTGCAGCACTGAGACTCTCCACAGCAGTGCCCCGACTCACAGGTGTAGCTCTGATTGTTCACACCTTCACACAGCAGCAGGCTCTGAAAGACACCATTTTCACAAGTCATTTTTCCTCAAGAATATTCATCCTGAAAGGCCTTGCATTATGTTGACCCTGTCCTTTCACACCACAGCAAGTCATCTGCCTAGTAGTAGCACAGGTTATTTAAATGTGTCTGTTGCAGTTGGAGCTGGTGCAAAAAGTACACTGACTTTTGGACTATTTGTTGCTGAAATCAAATCATGAAGTATTTCTCTTCGAATCTAATAATGTTTATATCTGGATTGACATCCATTCTTATTATATGTCAAATATTTTGTGACTCTAGTGAATTATTTTGATTCCTTGTTAAAAGTAATTATAATGTCATAAAAATAATCTACCTTATAAAGTTAAGTCTCCCCATAATATGAGAGATTAGTTTTGAACAAAGTTAAAATATGATCACTTTATGAAGCAGCAGAAACCTTGCACATTCCTCACACTGACTTTTGATGTACAGTCTTTACTAATCCAGTTTTTAGACTGACCAGCTTTAAACTAGTCCAAATATGTGAAGTAAACAAGTGCGGCAGCTCTAGTTTCATCTCCTCTCATGTTCAAAGTTTTGATACTTGGCCAAAGACAAAGAAACAACTCACCATGTGTTATAAGCTTCATTTTACACAACTTTCAGAGACCAAATAAATTATCTTTTGAGGCAAAGATTATTTTGGACGAACTGTTCTTCAGAAATCTCAAGAATGTAAAAATATTTAATTAGATATAAATTAAATGAGGCTAATTAAGGTGACAACTCCAAGCAATTTTTTCAGTAAGATTCTTCAGATGCAGTGGCGTCGCAAAAGGGTTTCTAGGGGCCCCAAGTATAAATGTGCAAGGGGCCCTACAGCCAGTTTAAAAACACAATCCAAAAGGCTTTCTCGAACCAATAAAATGCGTTACTAATGTTGTTTTTAATATTTCAATTAATTTTTTTAATATTTCTTTATTTTCTGTATTTTTTTACTTTAGGAAATCACTATTTTTTTGTGATTTTTTTTTATTTTTATATGAAACATAAAACATGAAACAAACAGAACACGACCAGAGAGCAACATTTTAAATACAAAGACAAATAGAAATCAACTAGACAATAACAAAGTTAAATCAACATTCATGGCATAATCAAATCAGAGTAAAACAAAAAAAAAATTCCTTTGTCTGATGTCTGTTATTATGTCAGTCCAGTCCTTGATCGTCTGTGAGGTTTGTGTCATCCATTTCTTTGTTATGGCCTTTTTTCCTGCTACCAAAAGTACATTCCAAAGGTATCGGTCAATTGTGTCCATGAGTTTTGAGGCCCAAGTACACAGTTCTAAAATTAAGAGGGATGACAATGTCAAAAACAGTGGTTTGGTAGTGGTTTGCCTCCTGGCAACCACAGTTTCTCCAACAGTTAACATTTCCTTGTGAATAATGGGCACTTTGACATGGTGTTATAAAGAAATGTGACACATTATTCCAGCAAAACTCCCTCCAGAAATGTTCAAACTCTTCATCTGTCAAAACAAGTTTACCTTCTCTTTACCATTTATTTTTAATATATTTACTTGAGTAGTTGTCCAGATTAGTAATGCATTATATCTACATATTTAGATATTATTGTCCTTGAAAGTTCTGATTTATATGCCTTGATCAAAATTTCAGTCAGAGGGTTTAATTTCTTGGTTATAATAACTCCCTATTTTATCTTTATCTTATTATCTTTTACAATTCAGTGAAAAACCTTTATACTTTTGTAACCCAGACGTTGAATCTCAGGTTCTTTTTTTTATATTTCAAATATTCGTTAGATCGTTTCATTGCTTAAATTCAACAAATATAAGCAATATAAGCAAATAGTGCAGTATTAGTATTAGACTAGCTGCACAACAGCAAACAAAAGCAACTGGAAATTCTCAATGTAATTTGCATTGCAATAGATGAGGCTATTAGCAAATCAATATGCAACACAGGTCTCAAAAGCAGCATGTCATGGCTGGAGAGTCCAAGCCAACACGTAATTTATCTTGTAGCCATTTAATGCAAAACTAGTAAACTTAACCAAGACAGTTGAACCACGCACCCTGTAAGCAAGGTTTCACTCACAAAACCATGACTTGAACAAATGGAGAGAAAAAAAAGAGTCACTGTAATAACCCTGTAGATGTAGTTAATGAAATGCCAAGACTCATGGGTGATTTATAGAGGTGTAATTAATCCACTTCATTTAAGACAGAGCCATCAGCCACATCCAAAACAGAGCGCACAATAGGAGCAAATAGGACAAGGTGAGGGCTAATCACACATTTGGTCAGGTTCACCTTAGTGTTAAAATGAACTGGAGATGCAACAGGAACTAAGAACCTCTTGATTTTGGGGCCCAAAGCAATTGCCTGCCTTGCATTCTTTCTTGCTACACCTCTGTTCTGATGTTTTCTCAGAGATCAGCTTGATAATTAGCCACACTAAGTTCTATATAAGGATATTCTTTCTATAAAGTTTACCAGTGTCGGTCCCAGACGGAAAGGCATGACGATCCCAGGTCCGACAATCCCAGACAAATCCCAGCACCGCGTGGGTCATTATCCCACCGAAGAAAAAGACACACTGCTCCCAAATAAGCAGACTTCCTTCTAGCCCTGCCTGCCCCCGACTCAACACACTCCCCTCTCTCTCCGGGTTCACCATACACACACAAATAAGCCTTCCACACCCTTGCCCCACTCCCAAACCAGGGCCCAAATAGAGCATTGCTCTACGGAAATTTCCAAAGCAGCAGTGAAGTGAGATAGAGACGGGGCTCCTAGTGGGATGGCCACAACACACAAAGGAAACATGCAACAGTGGGAGGACACTGATAATACACACACAAGAACTATTACTCAGTATAAAGCAGCCAGATCAGCATGGGTCATCAATGTGGTTATCCAAAACTGCTAAACTATCTACTTCATTAAATCAATTTGTTTTTCATGAGGCTGTCCATCTCTCTTCCCCCTTTTGGCCGACAGGACCTCCGTTCTGCAATGTGATACAGATAAACATCTAGCTTTTTTGGCTGTACAGTCAGCCTGGCATAAAGATAGCACAGGAGAAAGGGACTTGAAGAATTGCCCTAGCTCTGTGTTGTCCTGCGAACTTTTATGTTGCCCCATTAATACAAATAAAAATCCCCTTTAATATGAATTTCCTGCACAGTCTAAATTCTGCTCCAAACTACAGGCTGTTATTGACAGAGGATTTGCTGAAGACTTCTTGATCAAAAAACAGTCAAGCTTATCATTGATGATTAGAAAGGACTGAATCTCTTTATTCAAATTTGATTAATTGCACAGCTCTTGATGAAATCCTAGTTTTGTCCACATTTTGATAGAATATTTGATTAAAGGGCTATTTAATACACAGCAACAAGTTTTTAGAAATGTTTTGATATTGGCGTGGTGTCAGTGGGCTGGCTCTAGTTGCAAGTGTGATTGTGGAGAAGAAACTGAGAGGAAACAACTGTACATAGACCTGGGCATAGCTGGTGAAACAAGCGTCTCTCTCAAAGAACTACTCAATCTGGACAATTGGAATAAAATGGAATCGGACTCTTTAACAGGGTCATCTGACTCTTTAACAGAATATAAATAACGAGATGTGAACTATAAACAGCTGGGGAAAGCAAACTAGTAAACTAGTCATCTAGTCTAAAAGAAGGCCTCTCCTTTACATAACGAGCTACATGTTCATTGAATCAGCGCTCTTTTTGAAAATGCTAGGGACAAGGACCGTTCTGAGCTCATAAATAATAGAGTAACGGCGTCTCTCATGGCAGCCTCATCTTTTTGTCCAAATGTAGATCAAATTAAGTGTGAATGTAACGTTCTCCTGACCAGCATTGCTCAGCGTTGCTGTGTAAACAGGGCCGTGTTTCTGGTACTGACAACTACTGATTATGTGTTGGTTTAGTCCAAGTTTAACCTGGTCCTGGTGAAGCCATGGGTTACCACACTTTCAGATTAACAGCAAAAGTTGGCTTTGGGTTCAAGTGAGGCCTGGCCATAGATAGAGTACATTATGTAGATGTGCTAAAGATTTGACTGAGCAAAGAATCTCGTCAAACTAGATTCCTGACTGTCTATGCAAACCGGCAGCGAAAAACAATCCATTTGACCGCATATACAGGATTAAAGGTAGATGCGGTTACCTTCCCAGAAATTATTGCTGTGTTAGAAAATAATCAACCCAATAATGAGAAGCTGTTGAAATGCAAAGACAATGGGACAAGTTCATGCCCCCTGTGACCTCTGTATAGCGCTGCTGGGGCTAAATGCCTTCAATTTATGGTTAATTTATAGTCTTGACTGAGCCATCACCGACCCCTTATTTATTATACAGCTACGCAACAAAGGGACGCACTCATGGGCAGGTTATGGGGAATGAAAACCTGCTGAACATGTATCAACTTTCAACAGCTGACAGACAAGCTTTAAACAAAGTCGAGTTGAATCATTTTATCTAAAAGTCAGAACAGACTGTATGTGTGCCAGACCATTAAAGAGACAAGATGTTGAGGAAACTATACAACGGGATTATTCATCAAATGTAATCCAAGAGTACAAAAATTGGCAAGGACAAAAGTCTTTAGTTTCTATACAGTTACTGCCCATGTAAAGTTATGCATTATAATTACAATATTGACTTAGCATTTAATAAATGATAGAATGAAAAAAATAAGTAACTTCTATGACTTATAAATACTAAATAAATTCTTAAGTGTTTCATTCTGCTATTTATTCAGCTCATGTTTTTAACAATAAAATACATTTGGGAAGGGGTTTACTGGGACGTTTCTGCTTTAGGGTTATTGTGTTAGTTTCAATACCGTTTATCGTGATATTTTTCTGTAGTAATATATCCTACTTCAAAATGTGTTACAGTAAAAGATCTACTAGCATTTACTGAATGATAATATATATATATAATTTATGTATGTGAGCAAATTTTCCTAGTTTTGTTTTTTGGTAGTTTGAAAAGATTTGAGCTGAAGGGGGTTCAATAAGTAACTTCTATGATTAATTACAGATATAAACTAACTACTCAAACTAAACTTGCTGTTTATTTATCACAGCTCATGCCTCAACGATATTAGAAAGGGTTTATGGAAATGATCTGTCGCGCTAGGATTGTTATGCCTATGCAGTTTCAATATTATCATTTATTGTGATATTTTATATAAATCGCACATCAAAATGTATTATCATGACAGGCCTACATATAATAATAGTATAATGAAATAGTTCAGTTAGTAGCCTGTATTAGACACATTAAAAGCAAAGCATTCCGTTTTAATGTGCTACAACCAAAACCCTGCTCAGTTTTGATTTCATGAACAATAATCCTACCATTCCACATATTAAATGGTTGTGAAATCTTCACATTATCCAGTCCCAGTTAATGATCTTCACAAGCAAAAGATCATATAAGATAACAGTGTGTGAATAATATATATGCGTCACACTGGCCTCTGTCCAAAGCAAAACAGTTATGAAAGTCCTTGGATTACATTAGAGATCCACATAGAGTAGGAGGGACTTTATGACTGTATGTTTATCGCCGATATACTTTCAAAACATACTGCACATGATACGGCATGTGATGACATAAGGAGTGGGGTTTGGGGTAAATGAGGAAATGCAGTTAAAGCTTGGGGAGCCCCATAGGACACAAAAATACTGAAACAATAACAGTATGAGAACAGTAAAAGATTCAATTAAAAACTAGTATATCGCTATCTCTACAAAGGCTATTTAGAAGCCTATTGTAACAGTAGATTTTTGCTAGTAATAAATCATTGTAATTAAGGTTCAGAATTGTTCATAGCTATTCATGAGTTTAAGCTTCCTGTTATATGCACCTTTTTGAGGACTTTTTTCCTATTTAAAAATATATTTCCTTTCTATTGTTATCACTATGGAAACGGTTCTAATTCCTCATTGGCAACCATACAATGAGAATATAGCGTGATTAATGAAGGTATATGTAAACTCATGGCTATATTGTTTTGAACTGTTGATTCATCATCATATTTGATTGTAAGCACAATTCATTTACAGCTGATGAACAGTGTTTGTAGTCTCTCCAACACCTAAAATGTCAACTTATCGTAAACACAACAGTTCACAACGGCAAGGCCGCAGCTCAAATGTGTCCTGTGTACTGTACGTTAGCTCCTTCAGCTAGCCTCAAACTTCGGCTGCGGGAAATCTTTATTGACAGCTAGATACAAGTCTGAAAATGCGATCCTGAAAACACCATATGCGTTTTGATTTAATACAGGCTTAAAGATCAGATTAAAAAAATTAAAAAAACAGTGTAGTCAGGCGTAAAAGTGTTGTGTAATAGTTTTGTTTATGCTAGGCTAACCTGCTAACTAGTAGCCCAACAGTCAGACAGCTTGTTTGTGACTACCGAGCTTACCCTGTCTGCCGCTGACTCCGTGGGGGTGACAGCGCCGACAGCGTGCAAAAACAATCCCATTTTAAAAGCCGAACATACGCCTGTCATTCCTCCAAAGAGCGATTACAGCTACGGCGAAAACATAACTACGCCAACGCTGAAGTAAGTCACTAAAGTGTGTTAGAATATGCTCAACTATTTTCCGGCCCCTGCTGCGCCGCGAGGCCGGTGCATGCGCCGCCTCCACAGCGGGCAGGACATTTCAAGAAGGCACAGTGCTGGCGCAACTGGTCGACCTCGGTACCACTGGCTGTATATACACAGCTGTTACACAAGAAACTCCTTCAGCACATCGACTGCCTACTCTGTTCTGCTGGGTGTGGCGTGCTCCCCGATCCATGTGCACAACGTGATGGGCGTGCAGCTGAGTGGACGGCCACTGGTTTGCGGACCAAGTGTGGATTGGATAGGCCTTGCCGGCTGTGAAGAGGCTGAACCAATCACTAATAGGTCCGTCTCAAGTAAGGAAAGAAAGGGGCACGCTCACATTTATTTCAGCTGTGGCTTTTTGACTTCAGACGAATTCACACAATATACAGCTATAACCGAGTCCCTTTATTTTAGGCAGTCATTCTTGATCATTCCTTTACCAATTTAAAAACATACCAACTCAAGTCAAAAGGACAAGCAATCCAGTTACTTACACAACATTAGTGTATTGATGTAGAACATTATTGGTTTAAAGTAAAGTTGTTCCTAAAATACTCCATCTAACCATTTCCATTCATCATGATGTTTGTACAGCCTTAAAAAATACATGTCTAAATCATTGACAGTGTAGGATAAATACTATTACCAGTCCCTTTCATGAGGTTGTCTGAATGGAATTCCTAAAACATTAAAAACATCTTTTTCAGTTAGTGTTTGAACAGGGGTCCCCCCGTGAACTTTTAAGCTACCTCTGCGCATCACGTCTTTGTTCAGCGAGTGCTCAGATAGGCTCATTTGTTTGGTCTTGGCAAAAGCTCTCATTGAGCGATTGAAGTGTGCAGATCCGGTAAAGTACATTAAAGCACAGGCAAATTCATTATAAGGCACTACAATAATATCCAGCCTTCGATGGCGTTTATTGGGCCCTGGAAGGCGGCAAACACCCATATATTTCTTTTGCTCTCCATTTTCTTCATTGCTCACAAGGTCATCAGTCAAAAACCCTGAAGAAGTTACAAAAGTTAGCAAGCCAACAACCAAGGATTTACAAAAGTGACAAAACTCACCACTTTCGTGAAGACTATGTAGAACTTTGCTGAAGACCCCTTTGTGTGACTTTCCATCAGGATGAGTTATAAGCACATCAACATCTCCACAAGTGGCTTTTCCCCGACGGTAAGATCCACATGCCACAGACAGAAGGCCGGGGTCTACAGCCTGAGCAGCACCTCTTACCTGCAAATCAACAAAATGTGTTGTAGTATTGTTTTATACAAAACAAGGAATACAAAGCTCTGAAAAACGAAAATGTTACATATATTATACAAGGTTTACCTTCATATTTTTTTCTATTTTATAGTCAGAAAAGTAAGGAATTCGAAGGAATCAAATCCCAGCCCTCTGGGAATAAACCTGTTTTAGTTATCAATCTCATGCACACACTACCTTTGGCAGCTTTCAAGGAAAAAGGAATTCATGCATTCAACTAATGCGGAACACACTGTGCTGGACTGCAAATGTAACTGGCTTATTTTAAATGCAAAACATTAGGAATAACGTCTCCCGCGTTTATTTTGTCTGGATTTAGAATTTTCAGAAAGGAAAGAGATTACAAACTTTAGGCTTTCCTTCCAAGATTTTTGGGTTCAAATGGGTATAAAATGGGTATCATTACACAAGTCACATATTCATAGACAATGTTAAAGTGGATTTCTGTTGCAACAACCACGGCGAAAACATAACATTTCCAGATGGTTTGAAGAATACCATTTTCTCAATGGCTCCTGCTTCATCTCGAGGCATTCGGTCCAGAAAATCATTATAATGTTTCAGTCCAATTTTTTGATTATGGTTTAGGTGAGCTTTGGTAGAAATGTCTTCCAATGTTCGAAACCCCTAAAAAAACAAAAAGTTAAATAAAATGGTTAAATAATACAGATCCAATAAAAGACAAAGTATGTCAGCGAAATGCAGTTATTTCCATAAACACAAAGTAGGAATTACATCAGGTATGTCTGTCTATGTTTTAGGGCCGTACTCAAAATATTGATATTGTAACAGTTGACAATATTTCACTACAGTTCAGTTATTTCACCACTAGACGGCGTTGGTGTATTCAGAATGCATGTACAAAGTGCATTTGGCTCTTTCTTTTGTAGCTTTTAAGATTTCTTTTCACATTATTTATGTGGCATTTATACTGCTATAGGTGCAATAATTATTTTATTTTTGAGCAATATTACAAATGTTAGGTTTCTCCAAGTCCAGTTTAAAGTCACGACAACGCTAAATTGGACCCATGGACCCACCCTATTGTGATTATTTTGAGGGGGGAAAAAAACAGAAAAGCAAGGTAACTTACTTGCTGGTACCAAAGCTGTGCAGTCTTAGTTCCTGCACCCCAAATATTAGTAAACATTTCAAGTACAGGTACTGCCTCTCCAATGTAATCAAGTTTGCGAAGATGACCACTCTCCATAATCTCATCTATTTTGTCTGCCATGCGGCTTCCAATTCCTGGGATTTGACATGCTTCCTGAGAAAAAATACCAAACCATATACGAGTTATATTAAATTACTTAATGGGGCTGGTGAGAAGAGAGTACAAAATTGTGATTTACACAACCTGGTAGGATGTTACAGGCTTGTGGTAGCTCTTCAGTGAATTAACTGCCTTGGAGTAGCTCAATGCCCTCCACTTATCGCCTTGGTGTGTGTAGGCCTTAGCAAGCACTTCTAATTTGTCAGTAATGTGTTTGTTGAAGTTATTGCTCTTGGATTCTGATGACTGAGCGCAGACCCATTTTCTTGAGATTGTCTTTTGAGTGACAGAGTCTGGACCCGGATTTTCAACTTTTGGGTGCTGGCCAGTCATAAGAGCTTCCATGTCCCCTAGAGAAACACCATCGTCATCTCCTTGTGGTTCCTCTTTGCTGTCTGTGGCTGTCTGTTCAGAGAAAAATATAACATACTGTAGATGGTTTTTTCTATGTTATACAGAAAAACCTGTTAATAATAAATGTATGAAAATACTACCTCACAGTCCACTGAATTTATATGTACTGCTTCAGATAAATTATGTTTTTCAGCTGTTTCCACATTAGGTAAATCTTCTGTTATACTACATTGTTGTGTTTCAGATTCACTAGGGAAATGTATATGAAACATTACACACAGATGCTACTGTTAACTAAATATGGCCTAACAAATACTGTATTTAAAGAACTTTAGCAAACACGTACCTTTTAATTTGAAAAAGGCTGTAATCCGAGACATCCAACAACTTCTTCTCACTAATGCATTTGCTCAACCAAGAGGACTTCACCAAATTAACCCCAAAGGGTTTGCAATCCACTTTTAAGAGCCGAAGTGCTCGCTCACCGTCTATACTGTCATCTACTACCACATGAGTAACACTTGCACACAGGGAATTTTCTGTAATTCCTCCATTTTGTAGTATTTGTCGTTGGAAGATTTGACACCTGGCATTTCCTATGGCAGTTGGCAGGATGTACACACTCAAATCACAGAAAATGTCCCCTGGAAGAGTCATACAGTAATGTAAGCATCACCTATCTTAACCAATTTGGATAGGTAGGTTAGGAATTGTGTTACCTGTGGCACCACATTCAGAACTCTTCTTAAGTGGTGGACCATCTTTCCCCTGAAGGATTTTAGCTCTTTTAACCTTGGGGAAAGCCTTCATTATGCCATGACGAGGCTCCATTTATTTCATCCAAGGATAGCAAAAGCCAGCCCCCTATAAAAGTTGTAAGGGAAAAAAAAAAAAAAGAGTAACAGTTAGTTCAGCAAAAACAGGAAAGGAATGAGATCACCACTGATCATTAGGCACAGAAACATGTAAGTTATTTAGCTAGAAAGTATTGCCTATTTCGTTACAATGTCGAAATGCTAATGCTAACACCCCAAACAACTATAACTAGACAAATGTGGACCTAACTGTTAGACATTCATGTTTAGGTTAATATAATACAAGTCTATACATTTGCGTTGGGACATCGGGCAACATAACCAAATGTAAAGCCAATAATAATACAACATGATTGTTTCTCACCCTTGAGGAACGCAAACCACTGCACGAAGCAGCGAAACAGAAATCAACATCCGATCAAAATATTGCTTCCGGGTCATTTAAACTTAGAAACTCTTCCCTACATAGGGCATTAGTTTCTAGTTATGTGTATGCTTTTTGTTTTGTATTTCGTTGAAATCTTTGTATGCGTATATACAAATTCAACTGAATCAAAATATATGCATGAAAAAAGCAAAACGTTTGTTGTTTGAACAAGTTACCGTGGTAACCATGTTGTTGATACACATAAAACTCTAGAGAATAAACTAATCTACGGTACCTGCGCTATTGTTATGCCAACTTCTGATCAAGCAAACTTCATTTTTCTGTATGTTCTTGCTGGATCTTTACTTCCATGGTTCTGGCTCCACTTCTCCTGCACACATGACAACAAAAATAATACATTTATTACATTTTAGTTTGTAATTAGATTGTTTTGTGTTGTTGTGCTCCATTTAACACACTATGGTGAAACAAATCTTACATGCCTACAGTTATATTTTTCAGTGTTGCTATTAATATGTGCAGTGACATCAATGTAAAATTAATGTATGTACTACCAATAAATGTTTTCATACACAAGTTTCAATGCAATGCCAAATACAAATTACAGTAATACAGCATAGAGACATTAAGATTAAATCAATCCACTAATATATATTAGACAATCAATTATTAGTAACCGCGCAAAAATACGCTTATTGAGGCTTTTGCTCCCTTGTATTTTCAGAAATCAGCCTTTTTTTCTATTGTCTTTTTTACAGTTTAAAAATGGCCACCATGTTGCCTCGGCAGCGCTTACGTGATACATCTAGAGATGTATACTCATACGGGTTTCCGATCCGGAAGTGGTTAGTAAGTGAAGCAAACCCTTTAGGTTTAAGGATGGCTGTTGAAACTTGGCTGAAAATGCTAAAATGTTCTAAGAAAACAGCGTTAATTCATGATGGTGAGCAAAACGAAATTGACGACATTAATCTATTTAGTGACTTCGATCAGAAATTGTGTCGAAGATGTTGATTTTTAAATTACGTAAAATGCCATGCTGCAAGACTATTGTTGATCCTTGTTCATTGCCATTCGCCTTTGAATGTCATTAATTTCTTCAACCGGTGTCAAGTATAGCGTCGCATGTTATATTTATTTATTTATTTCAGGAAAAAGAAAGGTGCATTACCTCTTTACAGATGATAAAGAAATGGCAGAGGAGTATGACGTGAACACCGATGAGCTCCTTGGTAAGCATAAACAATACATGTTTTTCTGTAACATTTTATTAAATCTGTTTCACCAACTTGACTTGGTTGCTTTATTTCTCCCACTCGTAAGTGCGAAAGTGGAGACATAAACGCACCCTTGGAGCTCATGAACAGTGGCAGGTAGAGGTTGGAGAGCCGTTTACTGTTGGTTCCTTGGATGCAGAGATCAAAGAAAACAACTCAAATGTAAAAGCCTTGTATTGTGTCGTTGTTTTTTTTTTTTTGCTTTTTTTTAATGATGTTTAAATTATATGATTCAAATGTGATTTTGATTTTAGCCATTATTTATGCGTAAAGACACCAAGACCAATTTTCAGTGGAGAATCCGCAACCTTCCCTACCCTGAGGATGTCTTCAGTGTTTCTGTGGAGCCGTCTGAAAGATGTGTAATTGTGAAAACCACAAACAAAAAGCAAGTTTTACCTACTCTCTCTATAGCACGTCACTTTTGTGTGTTCACCTATAGATGGCACTATTTACAGCACATTGCAGGGCCGAGGTTGACGACGTTAATCCTTTCTGTGTTCCCAGGTATTATAAGAAGTTTACCATTGCTGATCTGGACCGGAACCAGCTTCCACTGAACAGTGATGCCCTCAGTTTTACTCATGCCAACAATACTCTAATAATCAGTGTAAGTATCACACAACAATGAGATACTGAGACAAAAATAAGATAAAATACTCATAGTACTCATTTGATAGGATTAACACAAAGTGAGCATTATGGAGCGTATTACTTTTCTTTGGAGGCTCCTGACTTTTGTCCTGTGTTTTGTGCATTCTTTCAACATGATAACAGTGATGTACACAGGGGAGATGAGCAAATGTTGAAGTAATCATTTTTTTCCTCTTGTCCAGTACAAAAAACCTAAAGAGATCTTAACCCTTGAGCTGGAGCTACTGAAAGAGCTGAAGAAGATGAAAGGAACCAATGAAGGCGATGTTGACTGCAAAACTCAGTGAGCAGTGAAACGTTTCGATGAGTTGATATTTTAGTCTTGTTTTTTAAATATGCTAATAAATAAATCCTAATAAATTTGGTTGATTAATAAAATGTAATTCTCACTATTTAATTGATACCATTAAACTAAGAAAACTTAATTCCTGCTTACTTTTACAAAAATCAGCTACTTCATTTATTTATATTGTGATAATTGCCCCACATAGTTCTAAAGCGCAAAAGCTTGGTTCCGGGTTATTACAAACTAAGTCAATGCCCTTCTGTTCTTTGCATGTGGCAGACAACCCGGAGGTTTATTTCTGAGAAAAAATCTATAAATTTAAGATTTTTAAAGACTTAAACTGGCATGACAATTTCTCGGGCTACCATAAGATGATTAGACAAGCACACTACAAAAGTCTCTAGACAAAGGTATTTAAATGAGATTATTTAAACAGTTTGAAGCCTTACATTTTTTTCCTTTGTTCGAACCCAGAGAGAAAGTGCAAAAGACACAAAACCACAGGACTCTCACCATTGTGCTTTGTATCGTTCAGGTTGGAATGGACAACACTTTCACCAGTCTGTCAACATGTGTTCCAAATTTGAGTTGTTTTTTGTTGTTGTTCAAAACCATCCCTAAAATGCAATCTGATTATTTTATATTTTAGATGCTTCGATTTGAAGTCTCAATTTTAAAGACTTTCGTAAGCTCTAACTAGTATCAAAACAAATTTCTGCAGTGAAGACTGACAAATTGGCCATCCAGCGCCTGCATTGTGAAAGCAGCACAGAGGCTGTGCAGGGTCTTCTTCCTCCCCTGTCGTTTGGCCTCTGATCGTCATGCTCAACTGCTTCTGGGAAGACTGTTTCTTTTCTGCCTCCTTTTCATTGCCGAATGCCTCTTCCCAGCCATTCCCTCTCTTTCAGCCAATGCCACATTTTGCCTCACAGACCCTGATGCTTTCTCTGCCTCTCTTACTGCACCCCTCACCCCGAATCCTCACCCCTCCCTGTGTGACTGGCTCCTTTTTGATAACTGACCCCTCCTCGTGTTATTATTCGAACCTACTATTGTATAACATGCCCTTTTATATGAGCTTCCACAAAGAGCCCATTTGATCAGAGGGTTACGGTGTGCGATCGTGAGAAATGCAACTACATGGTGGTAACCTTTGTTTGGACCAAAATGGTGGGCTGACCTCATCTCTTTTAATGCATAGCTCCGACCATTCAGGCCCAAGTCTCACTTGCTGAGCACATTGAATTCAGTAGCCTGTCACAGATATTGCCCTTCAGTTATCTGGGTCTCTGGCTTAAAGGAGAGAAAAGGCAGCAGTTTATGCTACCTTTCAATTTCAAATCAACTTCAACACAGAGGATAAGTCCTGAACAAATTCTTTAGTGGTTTTAATATACACTCTACAATAAATATTTTCATCATTTTGTGTAATTTACATTTTTACAGTACAAAATATATTTATATATGTAGAAAAAATGTTAAATTCTGCAAAATCTGCCAACATAGCTGGTGAACTGCAGTAACCATTAGGTTATCAATAGATAGCTGCCATGTCTAGCTTCATGCTCCCCCCATCATGTCGCCTAATCTCTATTCATTTTAACGTTACTCGGCACTTGACTTGCATTCTCAAACACTTACAAATTTTAATTTGTCTGAAGGGAGTGTATAACTAGTGTATTAGAGAGTCAATGTTTACATACAATGACAATAAATCCACAAAGAAAGGAAATGTATGGGCACTGGACTGTAAAAGTTAATTTAGTTGGGAGCACTTGACTGTGATGGTTTCTCCAGAGATGTCCCACAGTGGTGCTAGAGTCAGCCGCTACCGGAGCGATGGGGATGTGCATGTTTAGTCCGTTTGCTAGAAGGGTGCGCTGGGACGGCCAGCGGAAGAACATCAAATGGCCGTCTCTCGCTGAGCATGTGTCCCCTGGGAAGGCGCTTCATGAAGTGGGCCTCTCTCTGATGCTGCTTGGTCTTCGAGGCCCTCCTCGGACGACCTTTACGAGTGAACGCCATGTACCAGCCTTCATACTTGGCATTCTGCAGTGCTGTGTAGTTGTTTTCTAGAACAATTTCAGTGAAGATGCAGTCTTTACCTCTGCCTTTCCTCTGGTGAAAGAAAAAAGTAACCCCCAAATCATCTTTCTTGAAAGACTTAACATATTTGGTGTCATATATTTTGTCATATTATTTTGAAAAAATTAATCGGTAGACAAAGATATAGTGTAGATTACCTTGCCAATCAGCTTTCCTCTCTTGTTCATACATATGTAGTATCCTGTCTTTGCTCCTTTAATGCGAACACGACTTCCAAAAGAATCTGTCTCAACCTCCAACTTGGCTGCAAAACAAAAAGAAAAATTGCATAAAGGGTTGTGAAAGAGGAAGATGTATTCATTAAAACGCATTCATTGTTTCCCACTTAAACCTCTGGCGTCACTACCTACAAATGGCACAGATGACAATGATTATGCAGAGGCTGTAAAATGCTGTGATGCAGTTGAGGCAGTGTTGAAAATACTGTGGTCAGTGACACGGCCACAGCAAGGAGCGGCCAGTTACAAACAGTGAATGTATCTGCAGATAAAGTCAAACAACAAAATTGGTTTAAAAATAAAATGAAGATACTGGCTTCACCTCTGTCTATAAACTGAGTCATACATTTGTAAAGCAGTGAAAAGTTCCCATAAATTACAACTCCAAAAGCGTTCCCCAGGCATTAAGATGTTGGTGGCTCTGGTGGAAAGACGGCATCACACATAAAAGGTTTGGCTATAGGAATTTGAAGAAAAAAAAGTGTAACTCACATTCAGTTGTTAACCACAAGAAATAAACTGCACAGGAGATTTAAGGTTCTGAATTATGACACTTGACAAGACTG
The DNA here is from genome assembly GCA_015082035.1 of Chaenogobius annularis. Lineage (NCBI taxonomy): Eukaryota > Metazoa > Chordata > Actinopteri > Gobiiformes > Gobiidae > Chaenogobius > Chaenogobius annularis. Next base: position 764,282 of record BJKM01000147.1, on the reverse strand, counting down.
TTTACATTTTCAAGTCTAAAAGTAATGTTTTAGTAATTTATTCTCATTAAGTTTCCTCAGTTGTATTAATTTTTGATTTATAGGCTAACTTCATACTAATTACTAGAAAACAACCTTCAGATTTAAACAAAGAGACGAGAATCAATGTAATTAATCTGGTTTCTCAATAACACTTTCATAGAATGTCTAAAATGAGTCAAATTCAGTAATGGCCTGCGGGCCACCTGTTACTTACTATTAGACAGCGTTTGAAAATTGTAATTCAACAACTATACACCCAAAAGTATGTACGTGTTATGTGTTGCCTTTAGACAGCGTGGAGAGCTTTAGTTACCGTGCACTGCTCCGTCCTCCCCGTTGGCGTTGACCCTCTTGTTTGCCAGGACCTGGACATGCTTCCCGCTCGTGCGGCTGTACAGCTGGTAAGTCCGCGTCAGTCTGCGGCTCATCCTGTCCGACAGACGGCTCTGCTCGGTGACATGGTGCTTGAAATTAGGAGGAGACTGTACAGAGTTCTGACGGGCAAACAGAGACACCTGTCATGACTTTAAGGTCTCAGAATATAAGATATATTTAAAGTTAATGGGTGACACGCTGTAAAAACAGTTGCAAATTAAACAGCTGACGAATTTAATATGTTTTACACTTTACATTGGGATGTGCATGATCTTTTTCATCTTCACCCTCCACATGTGTTTTAACAATTGTATTAAAGCTTGCCTGCCTCTTTTCAATATATTTGAAACCCCCCCCAGTCCCTTGTAATTAAACATTTCATTTGTTGTGCAGACAAATGTATCGTTTATACAACGATCAAGTGAGGTGTCTAATTGGAGTATGTTTACGAGCATAGGCCTATACCTGCAAAACATTTAAAATATGAACAAATGTACCTGTGCGTAAAAGCAAAGAGCCGTGAACTGCAGCAACCTGTTGGAAGAAAATAAAGTGCAACTGAAATTTGACTGGTGTGAACTCAACATGTCACACAAGGCGTCGTGTTTACTTACAGCCAGCCTAACCTCGATGTTCTCAGCCTCATCTTGTAATAAGTCAAGTATTGCTTCATGAATACTCCACGGATTCGTAGCTGGAAGATTTGTGGAATGTTTCAGTTCCTCCTGGAGACCACTCAGGTGGAGGAAAGGCCGGCGCCGTTTTCTGTGGACACGTCCTGAAGCGCACGAGCGGTGCCGAGTGCTCAGGCGCCTGTGTCCCTGTCACCCGCTATTTCCATCAGCTCCTGCTCGTGTCAGACACTTCTGCGCCAAAGCCGATAAACGTTAAAAAGTTAGATCCTTCATTCGACTTCAAAGTGAGCGCACGGTTTACGCACGATTACGCACCACAGAACCAAAGATGATCGGCAATTACATTTTAGTCATGACAGATGAATTCAAAATCTCAGCATCAGAATTTTCTTTCTGTGAAGTTGCACTTGTGATTGTGGTGTCTGTGAAGGATGCGCGCGCGGCAGAGTGAAGGTCCTGCGTCCTCCCACACGTGTATTTTTTGTGGTTGCCTCTTGTCCACGTTCAGTATCCGTCCCCTAAGCATTTAAATACCTAAACTTGCGGGAAAGTCATCCTCCGTGAGAGCAGGCGGAGCGTTCCGAGCTGGAAGCCATTTGAATCTGAATACTTATCGAACTCTAACTCGACCGCACGTCTATAAATATATCAATAATTAGGCAACGTGCGCAAAATGTCATCCGAGAGATAATTGTTGATAAATACACCATCTGTCTAGGATCACATACTCTTTTTCTGCAACGGTGTCCAAAGTGGCCAATGGCTGCAATTGCTTTGTACAATGTATTGTTTTGAGATCACGGTCAGAATAGGCAGACCCACATTTTGTTTCTTCCCATTTTGTAGGGTAAGGCAAGTTTTTATGCTTTGACAAGGTACAAATGCTTTTCTGCCAACAACCCTGCTTCACTATCAAGTTTATGTCATGTCTTCTTTCTGCCATTTCCACGGTGAGTTTACTTTTCTTTGACCAGTTCTGTTACTCACAAGAACATGTACAAACTCAGTCCAGGTCCTGCCCCTGGTGATTTAATCTGTTACTTGAGTCAAAAGTCCTCAAAGACCATTATTTTACCTGCAGTATAACACAGCTATGGGAACCCCCTGCCCAGCGACCCAGGCAAAGTGAAAAGATATACTTCTATATAAAACAATGTGATCTTAGTCAGTGTCTTAGCTGTAAATCAGTCATTTTATCCAATGCGGGGGATTTAGAGGGTGAAAATAGGCCTGCCTTATTAGTTCCAGTGGGACGCTGTAACAAGTGATTTTGCCACCTGGAACAATTCAGCACTTTGTTCTTTCTATATTGACCCTGTGAGTACGGGCTGTGCCGCGTAATATGAAATCCATGTGCATTATATTTGAACTGATAAGTATATTTTTCTAAAGACCACACAATAATTACCCTGAGAACAAACATTACAGAGTGAATGGCTTTCGGGTAACAATAGTTAGTATAACAAGCTTTGTTTGCAGTTCACATTTGGCCTATGTTTTAGATTTGAGCGAGTTAAGTTATATGTCAAAATACATGCAAGTACAAAATAACACTAGATCAGATGAGTCCTGAGCCGGTGCAAATGCAATAATTAACTTGACTTCTGTAGATAATGTGTTTATTCATCACACATTTTTGCATTAATCTGTTTGAAACACTCTGTTACTGAGGGCAGAACACTGTTGTTATTATTTACACTATATTTAGTAATAATTATTATACTCCAAAATAATGATTTGTAGAGCACCTTCCATAGTTTTTACCATAGTTAAAGGAACCATATGTAGCCTGAGCTCTTTCTGTTTTGGCAACCCAGGTTCAGTTGTGATTATTTGTGTCCTTTACCTGCATGTCAGTTTATGAACAGGCCTTGTCTCATGTTCAGCTCAGAACCTCATTGAGCTGCAGAGGCTGCACTAGCACTGAGTCATGATTGGTGCAGGAGCTGGGCTTTAAGTAAGTGTCCATTCAGATCAGAGAGAGGTCATAGGTTTAAACCAACTGGATTTCAGCACTGAAAGTGACTCATGTGAGGCTCTCTCTGCTTTCTGAAGCATAAACAAAAAACATCATGTGATATGTTTTTGTAATTAAGAGCAAATCAACATACAAGTGTTATCAGTAAAAGCAAATTTGATTTGCACACATTTACCTGATAGTTAATGTTTTTGAAATGTAAAATCAGAATGTTACATACAGTTACTTTAATTTGCTTTGTACCAGTACAGTCATTTATTTTGTGACTTTTTACATTGTTTTCTAAATAATATGAATGAAATTTGTATGCTAGTCTAACAAATGCAATGCACAGTGCATATACTTGATACATCTCTAAGGCTGAACCAGGACCCACAGCAACTACAATTAGAGCATAGTTCAATCCGCAAACAAAAGGGTCATTTGGTAATGGTGAGCTGTCCGATACTTTTGGTTAAGATTGTGCAGACTCAACATAAAAGTAAACTCTGAAACATGATCCTGATCATTTATTACAATCGTACTACCTAACAGCATTCTCTAGTGACCAGATTGTGTATCTTATTAATGACAACAAGAGAGGTTGACACAGGTCCAAGTCCAAGTCCCAGAATCCTTTGCCTTCACTCTCAATGTGCTTTTCTCATTTAGTTTGGCCTTTGCTAATACAAAGCCTGGTATCAGAGAGAGGAGTAAAGTGAAAGAGCGAGGGACTTCTTGGCATGGATGCACATTAGTTATTCTTAGACAAGAAGTGACTGAATGTCTGAAAAGACCCAAAGTAGATGACCATTCGGGTGAGCTGTATTATTCCCTTCAGCTAATGTGAGACATAAAAATACACATACTCTTGCATAAGGCCTGGGCCAGTGGAAAGGTAGAGATGCAGTGCCAGGAAGAGGACAGACTGAGGAGGAGAGAGAGATGGAAAGAGGGTGGGATGATTGGGACTCCTTGTATCATATGGTAGCCGCACCGCTAACCAACCAGACCTCAAAGTGAAGAAAACTCCTCAGCCACCTGTTGTCAGCACGCACCACTGCTCTACTACAACAACAGCATAATGTGCCGCTACAACCACCACAGAGCAGCACCATTCATTTACCTCGCACCGGCCCAAAAGCCATGGCTCTCAGCCCTAAATCACTCAAAGTGGTTCTTGGAAGATGACTTAGGAGATTAATAACACTGTACCGATGGAGTTACAACATTTATTTAACAATTTTCAAGTCCAATTTAATTGAAATGTAATCTGTTAAGAAGTCGCCCTGCTTTTCTTTTGTGAAACAAGAGCTACCTACTTTCAGCCCAAGGGATCATAAGCCACTGCCTGCCCCAAGCCTGGATACATTTAAAAGACAGTTCCAGCTAAGTAAAACTTATGGTTTGTCATTAAATTACTGCAAACAAGGATTCAAGATTGGCTGTAGCAACTCCAGATGCTGAATCTTTCTGATATTGCTCCAAAGTCAAATTAATTGAACGGGATGCATGTGCAAGACAACTTTGCATTCTTTAAAACTACTATGGGGAAAATACAATGATTATCAGTTCCTTCACGTCTTCAAAATATTGCTAGCTATTCATACTTTGCAGTGAAAACACACAGAGAGTTATCATGGTGACATAATGCACACATTAGGAAACAGCCAGAATTGTTTTAGATGGTGTGCAATCTTTAGACAACATTTTCAGGAGCCTGTGATCAAGACAAGCATTTACGGTCCCATTTAGTATGTAAAAAAAAAGAAAAGAACGTGACAAACTGAACAAAATTTGGCCTTGCTAGTAACTTTAATTTTAATTTAGAGGGACAGGTGAATCATCAACAGATACACTGACTTCCTGTTGTGTTATGCCCTGTGGAAACCTTTCTTCATCTTCAACAATATTATGGAGCGCTGCAGTGTGAGTGTTCCGTGCCAGGAGGGGGCTGAGGAGGCGAGTGTTGAGAGAGCGCCTGTGTGTTTTACTCAGTGAGTCTGAGTCCTAATGCCAAAGCCTGAGAAAATTGTTACGGTGAGAATTTTTGGAAAAGCCAGTCACAGTTCTGACCACAAAATGAAGTTGGAAGTACTTTCTCATGTTTGAGCGAAGCTGAGAACCTGCTCGCCTGTGTAACTGGATGAAACGACTGTCTGGGAATGACCCCAGTTGTAGAAGTGATTAAGGTCCCTGTTTTGCCAGACTATGAGTGGCATTCCCCATGATATTAAATAAATAGCACTGGGGGCTTGTGACAGCTGCTCAATGCAAAAACATTTTCTTTCATCGTTGGTTGCATCTTAAATGGCTCATTGTTATTTATTCCACAAACAGATGAAGGAAAGATATGGTGCAGACGAGAGGGCCCGAGAGAAGATGCAAAGTTGTTGTTGGCTTAGTCAAAAGTTTTTATTTTCCAAAAAGGGTCAGACCACATGCCTGAATGGAGCATGATTTATTGTCTTGTAAACACATAGGAAGTACCATTGAAAATGCTTTAACAGTCAATAAAAGCAGACATGATTCCTGGCATGAGGGGCGCAGAGGTCCACTCAGGGCTGGCTGGGGGCATCTCCAGGCTCCAGCTCTGTCCTGTCTATCATCACTCTTCTCTGTTTCTTCTCCTCTATTATTTCACATTATTCTTTATTCCTCCCCTTCCTCTTTACTCTTTTGCGTTTGGTAGATTTTTTACCCCATGTGTGGGGCAGTGGACAGCAGAGCAATGGCTTTAGCAGACCTACCTGCAGGGCTGCTGCGGGCGGCTGCTCTGAGCGCCTCTTTTATCTGGGCTCTGGAGAAGCAGCCCCTGGCCCTGGAACAGCTGTGTGGAGCTGCAGTGAGAGCAGCATGAAAAAGGGGAAATTCAAAGGGCCTCTGGGACCCATACCTCCACAGGTCCCCCCTAACGCTCAGCCTTTATCTCTCACTTGTTCGTTCTTGTAAGTCTATTTGCCATATTGTCACCATTTTAAGCTTCTTTTCATTCATAGGTCTCTTCTTTACACCACATTCATTCTAATTGGCTTAGTGCAACCTGTTTATCTAACTATTTGAATATATTTTAGTTTAACTGCTGACTTTAGTGCTCCAAGCTGCTGCACATTTGCCAAGTTCTGTGCCGACCTCAGTGTTAAATTCATTCCTGACAGTTTGCTAAATGTCTTTCCCACTCTTCACCCTCATTTCACACTTAAATCTGTCATGTATACTTTAATTTAAAACCTCCAGATGCAGGGTCACCAAAGCAATCTTCCTCCAAAATATACTTTCCATTTATCCAGGCTTGGAACAGACATGGCGAGCATTTCTATGGTGGGCTCATAAAAAGACATCAGCAAAAATTAGCTCAGCTCATCATTTCTTGCTGCTGCCCAGTGCTGTGTGTAATTCGCCTCTATAGACCACACGAAACAAAAGCTAATGAAAGCATTTCTCATCCGCAGCATTAACGTTTGTTCACAGAGAGGCTGGTGAAGAATGGGAAGTGCACGGCGAGTTTTAGGAGCTGCACTTTGTGCATCATCAGTGCTTCTCTGAGATCAGACATTCTTTACGCTCCTCCGTATTCTAAAGACTATTTATTGAGATGCAGTCAATGTACAATTTCACTTAGTGAATTAAATGGATTAGTTTGAAGGAATAATGAAATAGTATAGTCAAGTGTTTCTTTGTGTATTTCATAAAGTTTTCTAAATACTTATTATGTTATTAACAGATATAAAAATGCTAACTGGAGTGTGAAGGTTGCGGGTTCGATTCCCTGATGCCCAGTAAGAGGATTCATGTTTACTTTGTCTCTCCAAAACTGCCTGGCTGCTCTGGGACATGCAATTAGTAACCAGGCGGCCTTTGTGTGCATGGTTATCTGTCTGAAAGCGGTAACCATATGATTAAGTAGAAAGTGTTCTGTGTGTCGCGCGGCTCAGGGCCAAAGTCAATGGGGAGAAGTGTGTGTACAATGCCCATACTGTGAGGCCTTGTATTCAAAGATAGTGCATTCATACTATGCTCAGCGCTTTTCCCAGATATCAGTATCAGTCCGATTTTTTACCTGCATTGCCCTAGACTGTGCGTGCTCATGTATCATTCCCAGTTTGTCCTCAGTTCACCAGATTTGACTTTTTGAACAGACTCATGAGTAAAAATAGAAATATGAGGCCAAATATGTCTGAATGTTTACACAGAATTGTTTTATTTCCCGGATAAATACTGTTAATGTATTATAATCGGCAAACATTGGTTATCAGCCACAACAGTAAGACATATATTGGATATCAGTATTGGTAGAAAATGCATATTCATCCCTAGTTCATAAATGTTTTTATTTGATTTAAACTTTTTCATTTCAGAAACAAATTATTATACTTTCATATGGACATTGCATAAACTTACATAAACACACATAGTACTGCCTAATGACCTCTTGTGGTGCTTGTAGCAGTAGCATGATGCAAACTCAGAAACAATTACAGTACTGGTGTTTAATCATAAGTCCTGTCATTTTTAATCACTTTAACCCATCTCCCTTTCCATTATAAATCACTTAATTTATTGCTCATAGTTGAAGAAGCTAAACTATGTGTTTGATCTGTCCTTGTTACATTTCTGTTACTCCTCAGCCCAGCCTACAATGTGTTTTTCTCATAAGAATGTAAATCAAAGACAGCCCCATATGTTTTTATACTTGAAATGCTTCAATGTAAAGATGCCTTCACTTACAGTACTCATATTCAGCTTCTGCATTACATCCATCAAAATGCACCAGCATGATCTATGAACAATGTCCAGATCACGTCGCAAGCACAGGACAATGCACGCCGTTTATTGTAGTATTTTGTAAAATGTTTTAAAAGGCATTTAACAAAGGCAGCTTTAATAGTGCGATAGTAACACTTGTGGATTTGTGGGTAAGTACTCCAGCAGCGCTGCCACAGAAATGATGTAAAAAACTGACCCACGGATCACCTGGGCCTGTTCCCCGGCTTCCTCCCTCTGCCTCCCTCCTTCGCCTCCTCTGGGGACCTGCAAGACTCCTAAAATGTGGAATAAAAAAACTGAAGAGATGAGAAATATGTGTGGCAGGGCAGCCGTTTAGCACGAGCGGCTGCAGGGTACACGTTGAGTCATGGACAGTCCGGTTGTATTTGTTTAGTCCTTCAAAGGCCCCAGTAATTATTTTACCATGCTGAACCTGTCGGCAGGATTCCTGGGCTGCTCCTGCTATCTCCCTCGAACTTCTGTGGACTTAACCCTTTGTCTGCTAGGACCACTTCAAGAAATGTCATATTAAACCCAGCACATTGTGTACTTTGTGATAGTGATGGCATATCACTGATGTCAAGTGCTGGTCCTCATCAAATTTTAGTGTACAGAACAGTAAAGCCGCAGTATTTCTTGTAAAATGATCGCAGTTTGTGGTAGAATTTTTGATATATCAATTTATTTTTGTTTGTGTAAAATGTATACTCAATATATCAACATGAAATAAGATAAACATTAAAAATAGCCTTAAAGAACTCAAATAATGTAGGCCATTTCTGATTACCATTCAACTAAATAAACTAAAGGTCTAAAACAAGACTGTCCTAAACATGAGCTAAATATAATAAACGTTGTTAACAAGGACCACAAAGTGATTAGACTTGACAACCACAACAGATACATCTAGGAAATAGACAGCTCACACCCTCAACTATTTTCTTAATTTTAAACATCGCACTTGCTATTACAATTATTGTGTTATTGCTTTTAATTAAGTTGAGTGACGTTGTTTGACTTCATGAATTCTTCATCCACTTCTGTCTCGTGGCGACTTCGCTGAGTTACATTTTTGGGAAAGTCTCCAAATCCTGCACTGGGCCATGGCTTAATAACAGGTCTGACTGAGACGGAGGCTTCAGGTTTACTAGATATGTGACATACTCATATTACATCTATGAACACTCCATTCAACATCTGCAATACATAGACTTCAGTAAATCTGCACCCATAATAGTTTTTATTCATTACTCCAGCTGCATTCAGACTCAAACCAGAGGACATGGGTGGGTTTAAACATAATAACAAGAGAGTAACAAGTGCGAGATTGGTGAAATATTTTTACATGGTCTTCACTATAGGTTGCATGCAAAGGACTAGTGTCAGTGGTGTTTATGGCCCGCGAGCTCTCAGAAGATCACTTGACATCAAATGTGAATGCCACTCACTCACAGGAATTTATATGTGTTATTACTACGGTCTAGACAGTCAGGGCAAGTGTCGCTGAGGTGTAAAAGTGGACCTAAACTGTAATAACAATGCATGATGGGTAAGGTGTCGCCATAACTATGTATACATCTTAGAGTTTGCAAATAGAGTCCTCTAGTCACAGTACTATTTACTGTGCAACAATATAATATATGTAAAAATACTGATAATGTAGTTTTATTTATATGAAGTATAATGTATAATATTGAATGTAGAGCAGGCATGTCCAAACTACGGCCCGGGGGCCAAATGCGGCCCTCAGACCAATTTTTGTTGGCCCTCTTCCTGCTAAGTTGGTCCAAACAACAAAAAGTGGTACTTTTTACTGTAAAATTGGAGAAATTCAAGCATTTACATGTTATACCAACCTAATATTAATGTGCCAAGTCTTATTACTGGTGTGGAGGCCCATTGAAACTATGTCAAATTTCAAATGATTCACTTCATTGTTGGGTTGTCTGTGGCCCTCTGCTCCGTATGAGTTTCAAAAAGCGGCCCTCAGTGAAAAGATTTTGGACACCCCTGATGTAGAGTATAGACAATAATGACAACTTTTCCCTGCTACTTTCTTTCATACTAGTTCCGGTTCTCGTGCTATAACAGCAGTAAGTCAAGTGCAGGCATTACAATTTTACATTTTGATATGATCATTAAGATACATGAGTTGTGAGCCTTTAACTCACATTGTCCAGTTATATCAAAATAAAGATGAGAGTTAACGTAACTTATTGACCGTACGACTTTTTACAGTATATATTTATTCCGAATTATTACAGCTGACAATATATTCCCCTGAAGCTTTGATTACAGCCACACTCGCCATAAGATTTCCACATGAGAGATAAATATTTCATAAAATGTACTTGACAAGAAGTTCTAAAAGTGGAGTCAATATTTTCAGAGTCCAAACAAGATGAAATTACTTTCCAGAGGTTCTGAGAATACCATTTTCTGCTTCATAAGTACAGATAATGTAGCTTGAGTAGAACTGCACACTCGGAGGGCCCACAAAGTCACTCTTTCACTTGAACACTTCCAGATTTGACTGTGATACCATGGCAGTTTTTAGAACTGGTTATGTGGTTTTCTGTTCATACTGTAGGCTTGTTAACTGTCACTTGGACTTGGCTGCACATCACTAATGATAGCAAACGTCATCCACAGTCACACATTTATATAAGCCCTGTAATCAGCGTGAAAGGAAGGAGTTCAGATGTAGATTTTAGCCATTAATTAGATTTTTAGGGTGGGTTCACACTTGCACATTCACTAATACAAAATTCACTATTACTAAATCAGGACTAAACCAAACACTAAACTTTGACTAGACCAGGACTAAACAAGGACTAGAACAGGAACAAACCATTGGGCTCAATTTAGGACCAAAGAGCAACACGTGTGAACATTCCCTTAGGTCATTGCTGTTTAGGAACCCTTAATTTCACACTGTCCTGTTGTTGTATTTTATTTATTTAATACGCAAAACTAACAATGTATTTGGTTATAAACATTACAAGACATTATCATTTTCATTCATTTTTATTATGTTACAGTTTCATTGAATTTACTTTAAATGCTGGAATGTAAAGATCAACAGGGGCAATCTTTTTACAGCAGCCACATAAATATCCTCTCTCCCAATGAGGGATTTATTGAATTTAACTTAAACCAAAATGACTCAAGTGCTGTAGAAAAAGAACTCATCCAGTTGACAATTCAATCCCTGACAGGTTTCACAGTAGTCTTCAAAGCAGATCCAGGGGCTCTGGTCTGAGCAGGTCTCAAGGCTGCAGTTAAAGTTAGTGTAAAGGCCAACTGTTGCATCATGGAAACACAAGCTTTTTCTCTGTCCTCTTTTAACATCTTCGTCCGTCTCTTCTCTTTGTCCTCTCTGATCTCCTGTCTGTATTTCTCGCTCTACACTTTAACCATTTATGCATACACCTCTCTCTCCCCCTCTCTTTCTTCTGGCCTGTGTGAAACCTGTAGAAACACTTAGAGGTTGTAAGTGCGACCCTTTTGCCCCTGTCGTGTGGTCCGTTTAACCTGCCGCTCTGAGAGGGTCCCCCAACTCCTGCTCCACCGCAGTGGGTGGGTATCAACCCCTTTGAACAGTATTGTTGTGATAGCGATGAGGGATTAGTAGTATTGTGTGGTAAAAGTGCAGGAACTAATAAGATACATACATTCTCGTGACATCACTATTCTATAATGCCTATAGTTAAAACTGTAGTAAAACTGAACTGCAAGACAGGTCAGAATTAATTCATCTTCAACCGTTTGTTCCTGTTGGGGGTCGTGGGTGACTTTGGGCCTTACAACCTGGACATGGGCCAGCTTGTCGCATGGTTAATACAGAGACGGACACAAAGACTGCAATTCTCTCTCACATTCCTTCAGGGGCAATTTAGAGTTGCCAATTTACCTTTACACATTTGGCGGCACGGTGGGGCAATTTTTACCTTTACGGTTAATACCTTTGTAATTAACCGGACATATTCACATAAAACATAAACTGCCTCGAAATTCAATGTTTTCTGTCAGCCCAATTTTACATCGTTAAATTATTTTCATAACAGCCTCATAAAGTGGTGCCAACCCCAAAGATGTCTGTTTGTTTGTAATTCTTTGAGAAACCGTAGTTATATTGGCCCTGGCCTTCATCTAAAATTATGACAGCATCAAGAACATGAACGCAACCCACGGAACAAGTGTAAGTAGTAATATTAGTAGTAGTAGAAGTAGTAGTAGTAGTAGTAGTAGTAGTGGGGGTGGTGGTGGTGGTGGTAGTAGTAGTATTTGTAGAATTAGTTGTAGTTGGGCCAAAAGTAAGATAACCATTGCAGCAGTAATACAATATTTAGCTTGGTAGAAATGATGACATCATGTAATGCAGCATAAGAGCTGGTATAGTCATTTACATTTCAATAAGAATACCAAATATGTTGCAGATCAGTCTACTGTCTAATCCCTCAGTTCCACAAATATCCAAATGTATTTGTCATGAATACATTTTGTTCTATTGTCAGTGCACTGGTGCTGTTCTGGACCGAAGGATAGGGTTCACCCTTATTGGGGGTAAAAACAAACTCCTCATTTAGCGTCTCCCTCTTTTCACCCGCACCCTAACTGCCTAACTGCCAGGAATGCTTTTAACCGTTCTCTCTTGGACACTGCGCCGCACGGGTCTCTAGGAGATTGTGGCATTCCTCTTCAGATGTGTCAATCAACAACACTATCTTCCTGTCACCCTCTGCACCCCACACCTGCCCCCTCCTAAAACACACACACACCCACTCACACATATGAGACACACGGTTTCCTTGCATCACAGTTTTTAGGGACACCAGTGTGGATGTGTAAGTGCCGAAGAATGCAGGGCTACGGTCAAAGAAAGACACACAAACATGTATTTCTCAGACTTCACTCACAAAGGACCGCACCACCTCCACATCTGTGATCTGGGTCAGTGACGAGTGCTCTGCTGCAACGCACAGAGTAGCAGGTCTCCTTTAACAAGCTCTCACTGCACAAAAGTTGAAAGTATGGGTTTCAAGGCTCATAACTCATCTCAGCCTGTTGTTTTCCACATAAGTGCTTTTGTGCAGGTTATAGGATAATGTAGATGTATAGTGGAGTTCAATGCAGTGCTTCTCAGACTGTGGGGTGGGTATTACAGGTAATTCAAGGCCTCATTTGTGGTCTTTTGCTCTTCATGGAGACTGTTATTGTGACTTTTTTAAACTAATATTTGCAACGGATGTGTGTTGACCTGCTTAATCCTGTTTACAGCGGGTCTAGTATTCTAATCTATTTTCTTTTGGTCCTTTTGTTTTATATCACCTGATTTGTACTGAATTAGTAACAATGCTTATAGAGGTGTAGTGATGTTTTTTGTTTTTCTTTTGAATTAGCTCCGAAATGAATAGAAGGTTTTTGATCTGATCTAATTGATTAGATACAGCAGTTTCCACCTTTTTTGTCTTGTCTTGTCATCTGATCTGTGAGGATTTCTTCATTATTTACAATTTGGATCAATAAATGGAACCACACAGAAAACCCCAAAATTCCCATTATCATTGTCATTATCTCCTTGTGGCAGACCCCATGTAACTAAATGAACAAAACACTAATTGGGTCAGGAGAGGCCCACCCAGAGGCACTGTCCTGTAACAGAGGCCAACAGTCAACAGCTCTCCTCTGACACACTCACAGCCCCCTTACAGTCGGGATAGGGTGCTGCTGATCCTCTGCGGGCCGTTATCAGGGCGCTGAAAGCACCCAACTGGTATGTGACAGTGGCCGTTAGTGACAGTTCCCGTCCCGATTCAGAGAGGGGGGGGTTTCGGGAGTGAGAAGGTAAAAGAGGTGATCCATTTGATACGTGTCCTGCTGGACACTTGACTGGAGCTGTCGGTGAGCCACGAGGCGGGTGGTGCTTATCGATCAAACACACCGCCTATCAGCCACACTGACCTTCACAAATGCAGAGGGGTCTCACATTGTCTGAATATGTTCATTCAGAATTACAGAGCTGAAGTTCAGGTGGGACATTTATGCCTTACTTCAGCAGTCTAATTGTAATCAAGAAACAGTTTATGTCTTGATGATTGGAGTAGTTTAGTCCAAGTTAGTCCAAATCTAAAACGGTTTTCAACCTGGATTTGTCATGTTAACAAAGCTAATGACAAATGATGCATGCCAAGAGTCTCAGACGAGTACGTTTCAGGCACAAATATGCAATGGATTTAAATAATATTATCGTTGTAAAGGTGTGAAATTTAAATATGCATGTTTGAATGTTCAATCACTGTTTTAAGTTAAAAACGAATAAATAAAAAACATATTATTGTAGTTATAATTATATCAATCTGTCTTTAATATTTTAAACAACAGATAATCAGACAATAATGTCAGATAATGTAACTTGTAAATGTCAACACAGAAACAAAGTAAGCCTGATCTGACACTGAAAACTTTTAAGCAATATTTCTTCAAAATCTGTCCTTTGTCCCCATAGTTTATTTTTGCTGGAAGGGTAGCCCTGCAGCGAGTGGCTAGCGAAACGATAGAGTCTGAGGGACAAGCAGTCATCTTGTGGTGTCTAACCCTGTCTTTAGCCAGGACCAGCACCACCGCAGCATGCTGGACCACTGTACTTCTGTCAAAACAGTGTGCTTGGCAGCTGCTGCACATGAGGGCAGACTTGAAGAGAAAATGTTTTTTGATGTGTCCATGACTGAGAGCAGACAGGTTTGTGTTTTTGATTAGGTGTGTACATGCAACTCCTGCTGCTGCTTCATAAAGTGCTGCAGTCTAAGGGCAGGTGCTGCACCATATGTTGTGAATGGGCGCCACCCACAGTCTACAGAGGTCATCGCAGAAAGGCTTAAGGCGAGACACTGCAGCTGAATAAGAAAACAAGCTTACATTTAGAGGTATCAATTTGAAACTTTTTCTGTAGTGAACTTAAGAAAATGCTGACATATCAGATGCAAAAAATGTATGGGATTTTTGGAAATCTTATTTAGTATTTGAACATTAGGCTTCAAATGAGCCAATAAATCCTTTAAATAAAGTTAGAAAGTTTTATATAGGTGCTACTTTAAGAGGGGATTTTATTTCCCATGTGAGAATGGCCTTTGAAGTTACAATGTAAATAACTTCAAAATAAAGCTTTGGATGCATGTTGATAAAATGAAATAACAAAGCATGTTTATTTCAAGATTGAAGGATTTTGTTGTTTCCAGATGAAAGCCCATAATCAGATTAACTGTTTTTACATTACTTTGGAAAGGTCATATTATCGGCCAGGTCTTCATATTGTTGTTCTCTGGCTTAAATTAGAGACAACTGATGCCTATCTATCACAATCACTGGCTTATTCATTTCACTGATTGATTATATTTATTTGAATATTCACTTACAGCCTTTTACTTGTGAATGAGTTCATGTAACAATGCTTTCAATTCCTCATAGGGGAAACCTGTTAAGAGCAACTGCAAATGCACTGCAGCACTCAGGAACCCATCTTTAAACTCTGCCCTTGTTGGGGGCAGCGTTACTTGCTGGAGAATTATCTTATTTATAGATATTTTAGGTTGAATAAACTACATTTTTGGGTGTGTTTCAACATTCACTACTCTTTCCACTTCTGGTAATTAACAGCATCACTTGTACCTTCACTCACATAAATAAACACTGTCCAAATATACAGCCTTGTAAGCAGCCCTTACCTGCTCTTCCTCCCTCTGTCTGATCTATAAATACTCTCTCATCAGCAGAGGTTGGCTGTGAGCGCCGTTGACCCTGGCCTCTCTCCGTCCAGCAGTGCAGTGATTTATGAGGACTCGGGCTGGCGCTAACCTTGCACTTGGGTCCTGGCAGTATAAATGATGGCAGGTCATCGGCGCGGGATGGAGGCGAACCAAAGACTCTTTTTCCCTCTTTCTCCCTCCTATTATCATCAGTGTGAGGCTGACAACATCATCATCATCTCCAGGGAGTATAAATACTGCTGGATCAGGTGACACTGGCCTTTGATGGGAGCTTTAATTTCATGCCTAATTTCTCTCCGCAAACAGAGAATCGATGCTGCCCTGGTGGTGCTCCCTATCCTTTCTGCTTTCCTTGGCCTCAAAGACAGAGCGGGGAAGGACAAATAGTGACCGAGCAGCTGACGATGAGGAGACAGACGTTTAGCTTACCTGTAAACACACAAAGATGGACAGTGCTTAGAGACACAGGCCTTTCATGCGCCAACACATTCATTTGTGCGCCGTATTGGGCCTACAAAATCAATAGCCCCAACTGATGGCTTTGGAAATAAGTGCAACAAGCAGACTACACAGCTCCCACCTGTGTGTGTGAGGTGATAAATATAAGCTTGTGTCCCTGCTCACAGCCCCGGGGACGCATTGAACTCTAGCCCCTCCATAATGACTTTGTCTACCTATCGATCCAGCTATGATCCATGTACTGTAATTCTTATATCATCAGCCCCGGACCCAGCAATAACTCCCAGTCATATTTCGGGCCCGGCGTCCACTTGACAACTTAATGATGCAGGGACACAGTGCCTGGGTTTGGCCCCTCCTTCCTCCTGCGGTCCCCTGCAGGCCTCTAATTTCTCCTTGTTCCTTCAGACTAATATCAGAGAAGGAGCACAGAGGCTGTTCTCTCCTAAGACTTCCTGCTGAACCACACGTCTTCACCTGTGCGTGCTTCACAGAGAGGGTTAGTGTCTCCAGAGCTGTGCATCTGTCGCTGATTTCGAGCACACTCCCTGCAGGCTCCTGACGAGATCGAGTCGTCCCTCTTTAGACCCTGTTCTCGCTTTCCCTCCTAGCCCACACCATATTTCATTGTCATTTCGGGCCCCTCTCGTAGCCTGGGTGTAATAGCTAGAGATATATGGGCTCACTTGTGCATCCCTTCTGAGCTTCCTGAGCCTTTTATAAAACACTGTCAGAGTGACAAAACAGCAGCCCCTGGGTGTCGGGCCACAGATGCCCGTCGTCCTGCAGCCATTCCTCAATATCCTGCACTGATCCTTTTAGCAACTGATAACATCTGGGTCCTTGGACAGGAGGAGTTGGACCAGTCATCACGGACACAGTCGTAGCTCATCTCTATAGCTCTCTCTATAACCAATAGGCTGTCTGTCTGTCAGGCCTGTTTTTATAAGAGATGATTTAGGGAGCAGCCCAATGGGAAACCACAGCCACGGAAGTCTTTTACTGTGACACACCTGATTGGGCTAATCAAAGAAACCGTGCCTGTTTGGTCAGACGTGTTGGATTTAAAGTGAGGAGCAAAGCTGAGAGCTTTTGTTCATTACTGTCGCAGTTAGATAGACTCTAATGAGAGTCCATCTGGCCACAGAGAGACACTTAACAATCTGCACCTCTGAGGCACTCACTGATGGAAGTAGTGAGCACATAAGGCAAATCTCTACTGCAATTAAAGCTGTTATTCTGTCGCCTCTCTTTGAAAATAGTAGTGTATGACTAAAGCTATTCATTAATAGACTATTATTTTAACTTTTATATATATATGTTTAAGATTTTGCAGTCAAAAATTCTGCCTACTTTTAAGGAGTATTGCAGATTCTGTAGGCTAATGTTCCTAGGCCTTGCTCTTCAGTGAAACATTAGATCTGTTTTCCTCCTATGGGGTACTGTTTGAAGTCAACTGCTGAAAAACAACAAACACTACAACATTCTAAATCCTAGGCCTTTGTTGAATAGACTGTGTAGGTTTGAATTGCTGTGATTCTGCTTTAACAGGCCTTCACAGCCCTAAACCTCCTCATTTCATTCTTGTGCTCTGCCATTGACTGCATTAACCTCACATCTGCTTCTGTATCAGCCATCAGCCCATTTTCACCTCACCGTCTCCTCTTCCTCCTCTTCCTCCTCTCTCCTCCTCTCGCTCTGAACAGCAGCTACGGCCCCCGCCCTCTCCCCCCCAGCCTTAATTGGGAGTCAGGGAGAGCAGTCGAAATCGCATTAACGCGGGCCCTGCCTGGCTGTGCCATCCATCTTGTTTTTTATTGCGCCGCGCCGGGGCTGCCTGGGCGCTGCCGTTCGATTTGTCACCGGCCTCGTTCGCTGATAACAGGCATTTGTCATCGCCTTGGCTCCCTGTTAATGTTATCATCTCTTCCCTGACAGCCGCCCTCCGCCGGGGAGCGCCGGCGACAAAGCACATCCGTCAAGCGAATATTTCCTCGGCTAAGGGGAGCGCACACTGCAATAAGCCACATTAAAGCACTTATGAAAGGCCTGGCGTGCGCGAGTGCGCGCACTGTGTGTAGTGCTGTCATTACGTGCACAGGTGCGCAGCGAAGCCCGCCGCTTGTCTTTGCTGTAAAAAGCGGGGAGGTGGGGGCCGAGGGGGAGAGGAAGAGGTAATTTGTTGCAATTAATTACGCAGTGAGTGTGGCTTTGTTGTGTGGGAGAGCATTTTATCTGTTGGAATGCCTCCTCGCCAGGCTGTGATGCTATTTGTTTGATTTATAGCTCGTGGCTGCCCGAGGCGGATTAAGAGTTGGTGTGTGTTTTCACATAAGCACAGTGCGGCGTGGCATTATCCACAGAAATATACTGTAGTGTCGAGACAAGCCCTTTTGTTTGGGAGTGACGTTACATATGAACAGGCACGAGGAACAGGGCCACAGTTTGTCCTCTCTCAGGAGTTAAACTGCGGCCCATTTGTCATTCAGCAGCAAATCAACAACTGTTCACGCTGACCTTCTCAAACCCAGCAGCCCACCCTTTTCTTTGGCCACTCTTATTTGACACAAACACAATTTACCTCTACATTTTGATCAAATAGATCAGACATAATGTGTCATTTGGATTATAAAGCCTACTTCAGAGTGTAGTTGTATTTGCAAATGGCAAAATAACTTTCCACAGACAATTTAACAACCTTGTCAGTGTATAATAGTGGATGTCTAGCCTCTAGAGTGCTCTCTTGTGTTGTGCAGAACAAGCAGGGTTGTGACAACATATCCATTCTGCCCCAGTCGGGGGCTATGGTCCTTCTGCAGGGCCTGACAGATGGATCAGTCGGCCCAGAGGCTTCAAGTACAAACATATGAGAGGGAACTATGCTCCCCATTCCTCCCTTTACACTGTTACAGTCCCAAATCTGCCGCTCTGGCACAAAACAAAAAACTGGTATATGAAGACAATCAAGTGGTAGTGCAATTTGTGTGATCGAAGCTTATGAACGCTTAAACGTTAACTATAGGACAGGAGTCATAAGCCAACAAGCGTTAAAGAAATACAGTCAATGCCAAATCAGTAAGTGAATGCCCAATGATAAAGCAAAAGGAAAGAAAAAGAAAATGTAGGAGATGATAGTATTTATTTTACAGTGTATATTAACTTGCAACATGAGAAAAGCAATACAACAATAATTAACCTACATGTTTGATAAAAGTTTTAAACATTTTCCAAGTAATGTTTTTGGTACGCCAAAATAAAAAGGGGTGAAATGACTACTACAGCTGTAGCATTTCTAGCTCCTTTATGTAAAGAGATCAAAGACATTAAGGGTTACAGTAGGACATGTTCCTATTAAATAAATATAATAAATATGTAGACCCTAACCCACATGTGAAAACTCAAGGCCCGCGGGCCGGACTTTTTCTTTATTTATATTTCGTCCACTATTTTATAAAATAAACCCCTCAAGCTGCTTGATATGCTGTACATAAAAGCTGTAACTCTCTTAGTCAAATCAATAATTCTGGAAGGCATCAGGGTCAGTTTGTACTCCAAACACACAAGTAAAAAATTACCCTAAAATAAAATTGGACTTTTATATGGATTTCGCCTGGACATTTTTGCTTTATTCCAAGTCCCTGAAACTCTTTCTAGTTAATTTAACTTCAGCTTTAAAAGAGCATTGTCAAAACCTAAGTCATAAGTACATGTTCCTGCTGCTGCATGAATATGGACTTTCACCTGCTGCAGATTTGTGCAACAGTGTCCACAAAGAACTACTACTAGACTATATACACAGCTATTTATTTCTTATAGTTTTTATTGGGTTTATTTTTCACGTTATGCTCGGCCCCCCAGCCTGAGCATAGAAATTCGGCCCGAGGCTCAAAATGAGTTCGACACCCCTGCCTAAACCTAAGACCCATTTACGGGTATCAACAAGCTAATATATTTTTTGTATTCTGGTACATTAGGGGGCATTCAGAGTACAATTACTTCACTAAAATCAAAAGGAATACATTACAGTGTTGGATCATGCAATTTAAGCTTCAAACTGCACAATAGTAGTGAGAAAAATATAAAAAACACAACATGGTGGGAGTGTGTGTTTGTACACCATAATAGAATAGTTTTACACATTTGTAATCAATACATTATAAGTATTGATTACAAAATACATTTTAATGCAGCTAACTAAATACAATTTAAAAATATTCTTCCCATCTCTGGTAATCAGTAATATCAGAAATAACAAAATAGTTATGAAAGGTAAAAATGTTCAGCAGAAGCACATATTACAGTTACTAGAGCACAACGTGGCAGCATGACAGCTTGATGTCCGTCTTGGTAATGAAAGGCACATTTTGAACATTTCTCATTTGAGTGGGTGTTGATCTTTGCACATAAAGCAGCAGATTTCCTCTTTTCTATGTAAATGAAACAATCACTTAGCCCTCATTTAGCACTTTACATAGAATCACTGTCCATCAGTCCCATAACCATTCATCAAAGCCATTTTGAGATGTCCCTCTGATATTAACTCATCTTCAAGGATGTTGTTTCTGGAGGCAAACATCTGACTGATCTCCATAAATGTTTTATTCCTGGTCTCTGGAATGATTAAAGCAGTGTACAGGGCCACTCCCAAACAAATCACACAGAAGATGAGGTAACAGTAAGGGCCCATGTCCATCTGCGGGGAAAAAGACAAAAAAGCATTAATATGATCAATTATGTTAACTTTATTTTCAAATAATATAACTAATAACAAGGATCCTTTTAACTTAACTTGATTTAAAGCATATTACTCTACATAACAATTGTACTACTACAGAAAAGACAGCAGTATCACCAAAGATCACATTGGTCTTTCCAAGTCCCACCAGATCTAAACACGGTCTATTCCAGGGCTAAATTACAGCTAAATTTGGCCGAAAATGAGACCAAACCATGGAAAATTTGTTCCAAGTAATAATTAAAAAGACAAAAATCATAAATACATTTGTCAGTTTGAGAAACCCTGATGTACAACATCTTGTAACCACTAACATAGTATGTCACTGTAACATCATGTTGCATTGGCTGTATCACGTACAGCCAATGCAACTATTGCTCCTACAAAGAGTTACTGTCAAAAGTATCAAAAACCAGAAACTAATCAATACTAAAACTAGTATCGAAACTATATACTCATTTCAGCATGCATGGATACTAAAAAATAAATAAAAATAATACATTTATAGAAGAAAATGTGACCTTTCTTCAACCGTTTTAGAATGATCTTGAACGTTATCAGAATTAGCATAAGACCACAAATGATAACATAAAGTACTATTAATTTGTGTTGAAAATGTCAGTTCATTGTGTTAATCCTTGACCTTAAAAAAAGCATTCCTTCTTATGCTGGTATCGAAATTGGTATTGAGAATTGAGTATATTCTTTAGTATTGAATTAGTATCGTGACACTAGTAACACTAGTTACTGTTAAGCCTACATTAGCATCATTTGCACTCAAACATTGATATCAGAATGTGGTACACAGTAAAATGCAGAGGCCTCTTTTTTCCCCCAAAGTAGTTGAAGTAGATGTATAACGGGGATTACCATTCTCAATGACCTTTTCTCTACTATAAAGCCATTAATAATAAATACTTTTGTTATTAGTGTGGCGTACAGGGCTGGAGTGTGATTGCTTCTGTAGCTTCTTTAAATTCTGTACAACATTGTTTCATGACATACGTTACCTCCAGGAAAGGGAAGAGGAATCCAATAGTGAAGTTGGACAGCCAGTTGAGGCAGCCAGCCACGGTGTAGGCAGCGGGACGGTGAGACTGTTTAAAGAGCTCTGCAGTGATCAGGAACGGTACTCCAGCTACAACAAATAAGATGAAAACATACTTTGATTAAAATCATCTCCAATTTTTTTCTCATGTGACCAAATATTAATGATATTAGCGTAATAGCCCTTAATTGTTGTTAATGGCCAACTGAATAAAAAGCATTACTGGTTAATTAACATAAATTGAAACTCATTCATCAAACTATTGTTACGTGTCATGCAATAACTAAGTAACTGGCAATGTTTTGAGAGATCTTTTGTATTTGCATGCACACCATTGTACAGCGTGTAGGCAAACCTCACAATTTATCTTTTCATTTATTAACCTTTATTTGACCAGGTAAAACCCCACTGAGATCAAAACCACTTTTTCAATGGGTTCACATTTTAAAAGAACTGGAAACTGAATAGTATTTGAATAAAACAATTCTATGAATGTTTGAGGATTGTGGACATTTCTATTAACAACAAAATAAATATTACAGTAATAACGCACGATATACCACAATAGTAAACATATTTATTTGCCAACTACCCGACTTCTGGGGTAGTCGGACGGTGAGACAAAGTTTATGGGAGTACTGAGGACAATTAAGTTTGGGAAACACTGCTTTATCCCAATAACATTAAAAACAGCGATGATAGTTTTGGCACAATGATTCTCTGCTGAATTTAGAAAAATGTTGCCTTTAGTTTAGGTGCTTGCTATATTGATCAATCCTGTACTTTCACAAAAACAAACACTAAACTATATTTTCATTAGGTCAAGCAAAACACAACTGAATATATATAATTTATGTCTTAGCAACACAAAAGCTTAGTGTGTCTTCCTCGATTCATTAGCTGGAAGTACAACAGAATCTTTATAGTGTAGCATTGCCCAGGCGTTCAACACACAATTCTTCATTGTTAGAAGTGAAGCTGAAAAATGCATTAGTAAAGGCTTTAATGATGAGCTCTGCCCTCATTATCTTTGCATGATAATTGCGGAGGGGAAGGTTTCATATTGTCAAACCAATAACTAGACCATAATTTGTCAACATCCGTGTGCACTCTGCATTTCTGTTGAAGGAAACCATATACATCACGAAAGCATATGAACAACGAGCTATTAAAAGTGTAATTGCAGCCGCAGAAATCAGTGTATGTAAGGTATAGATTTTGCTGCTTTTTGATGAATTGCATTATGTAAACCGGCTCGGTTCGAATTCATCAACCTCACAGGTCCCAATTTAACATGGCACTGAAGCTTATAAACTATTGCCCCTTAATTCACTCAGCTCATCCTGTGCAGGAATGGTTGGGAGAATCAGTGGGAGTGTGGCCGTTAAGGTTTTCTAATTTATAAAAGCGTTGAAATACTATCAGTAAGTGGTTTGGTGCCTGCTGTGATCCAAGTGTCCAGCAGGGAGCAGTCTTTCCTTACACACAGTGCGGCCTAAATGAGTTGCATATTAGAGATCAAGCATATGCAGTTAGTTACACTTTCTATGAATTGGCATGGGAATTGTCTTACCTGGGCCAATGCAGAAGCCAGCAATGATCCCAACAACACAGCCCACACTGATGTAGCGCATGAACATGAGATGAGGCTGGAACAATGCGAGAACAAAAATGCTATTCTTTTACAAACATATTGTACTTGAAATGCATTCAAACTTAATTTGGAAAATACAAAACATTTTAATAAGATTGAAAAAAGGCAAAATAATGCTATAAAAGGGTTTCTTTGATATGTATCTATTGTCTGATCCTTTAACAAATTCATCGGTCAGCAATAATTTGATAACGAAAATTCTACAACAAACTCTAAATACAGTTGTATACCAGATACAAACAATACATGCATAAATAATGAATAAACTTCCATTTAACTGTATACCTGTAAAAGGACCGACACAGTGATTCCAGCACAGCACACGCCCATGAACAGGAATCCGCCAATCATCAGAGGTCTTCTGCCCAGACGCTCAATGGTAAAACACTGCAAAACATAATCAAAAACACCTTCACTTACACCTCAGACCCAAACCCAGTCAAGTTTTCCCCATTGTAACATAAATATATATTTAAAAAACAATTTGAATAAAATACGTAACATTTTATTGTTTGACAGAATAAACAACACCGTACAATTAATGTGACATTTGTGAGTTGCCTTTTCAATTTTACAGAACAAGGTAAAATCTCACAAAATGCAGAGCAATTAAACACAGAAATATATATATATAATTTATTTTCATATAAGTGTCATGGCCCAAAACGGCTTCGGTCAATGTAGTTTGACCTTGAGGAAACTCACCCCTAATGTCCCAGAGATGACTTCAATGGCTCCTGTCCCCACAGTTGTGTACTGGATGTGAGGCTCAGGAATCCCAGCATCCTTGAATATAGTGTTTGTGTAGAACCAAATCTGAAATTGACATTGACCCAAACTTCACATCACAAATACACACAAACACACACTTTGAAATGTATAGCATTTTTTTGGGAATGCAGAAATTGGCTATGTTCATTTAGTGTTTACACATGATCCATCATAGTGATCGTTATTATCAGAACAACCATCACTCATGCATTTGAGATATGCCGCTTTATCTGTATGGACTTCTGACAAGTGCTCCCCTAGAAATTAATTTGTGTATCCTCATTAATCACACTTTGCTGATGCAACATCCATCATTGATGAGGTGTAGACGAGCTCGTGACGGGTGCAGTTAAACGCTGTCTTGTTGATTTAGTAACCACATGTATAGCATTTCATCACTATTCAGCAACATGCCCAAACTCACACTGTACATCACAAAGAGTTGAAAAATGTTAATACATTTACAGCAGTATAAAGACTGAGGTTGTGCTGATTTAGGACTTTATGTTTGATCATTTCTTCAAATAAATAAATAAATAAATAAATAAATAAATAAATGAATAAATAAATGAATAAGAAAATAATACGTCAACTGGCCATTTGGTTAGCTTTCCAACTAGTGTTCTGCTTCCTATATTTCCTATATTATTGTAAACTGTTCATCTAATTATGACTTAGTTTGGTAGGATAGCACCTGTGGTAAATATTTATCATAGTTTTACTCCCGTTTAGTTGCAGTTTGTGAAGACAATTGGAAAAATAAAAAAGTTACAGAAAGTAGAGTGCTACAACAGAATCCCTCTGTGATGTCATCAATACGCAATGTGTTGTTGAAAACAGACCATTTACACTTAACTGATACATTTTTTTGACAGTTTAAATGATCTTCAACAAATAAGGTGTTATATGGCATTATTATTTGTCAAATCATAACTATTGTGTAATGTATATGGATTTAGGCTTCTTTAGAGTATGGTTGCTAGGTAACAGTTGTGGAAGTGTGTCATATGTGCAGCCCATGTCCAACCAGGAAGTACAATTATAAACTTTACAAAAAGAGTAAATCTGGGGACGAATAGGCAAAATGTTTAGTCAAATCTGAAATATAATTGTGTTTAGTGAAATGTGCAGTCTAACCTGTCATATAGACTTTAACTTCACACCAGTCTGGCCTTTGCAAAGGCAAGGCCATTTTACCAGTGAACCACTAGTCGACTATTCCCAAAAGTTGCAAAGGGAGGAGCCTTTAATTGTGCTCCTCCTTCCGGTTATAAGATTTGGCAAAGCTCTGCTGATCTCGACAACCAACAAGTTGTATACAGACTACAGTCTTTTTCAAGCCACCCAGGTTCAGTGTTGACTTGTTGCACATTTACATTTTACACAATTCAGCCTACTTTCTATTAGCAGCTAGACTTTTCTCAAGTTCAATAATGATCAGAATTCCTTAACCAGAAATGTCAAATTAACTGAAATATAAAAACAAAACAAAAATCCCAAAACAACAAAAGTATCAGTTAAAGTCTGGGGTAAAAGTGGGTGGGGCGAAATAAGGTGCATGCTGGATATTGGTCTATATTTCATGGAGTAAATAAAAATTAAAAAATCAGCATTTTCAGCAGGACAGGTGTACCCAATAAATTGGCCAGGGGATGCATAAAGAATGATACATTATAGACTTACTGCATCAATGCCGGACAGCTGCATGCCGATGTTGACCACAATGATAGTGATGACCTGCCAGCGAACACAGCGGTCTTTGAGCAGACCCCACACTGAGATGGTCTCGATGGAGGTGAGAGAGCGTTGTTCTTCCTGCATCTCCTCCACCTCCGCCTGGATGTTCCCTTTTGTGCGATACCACTTCAGAGCTTCAGGAGAATACAAAAAAAGATGACCAAACTGGAAGGACATGTAATTAGACAGAACATGGTCTAGTTTTCAGAATAAAAAAAGCCAACTGACCTTTCAATAATGACAAGATCATGTTCTAATAATACAGAATAAATCATTATCCCTTGTGAAGTTAGAATTCTAGTATGAAGGGAGCATTCATCATTCATCTTCTATACAGTACCATAGTAGACTACTGATTACTTACTCTGCATAGACAATAATAATACTTTTTTTTTTTGCCAAAAGATAGGTTTTTATATGCTTTTATTGGACTAAAATATATTCTTACTCAGCTTGGATGACTTTCTACTTCCAGAAAGTTACAACTACAAATATTTCTAATGTATTATCGTTACATTTGGTGTAATCCCTCATTCCTCCAGGAGGGATCCATTATATGAAGAGCTTCAGTTGAAGTCATCTGGACACTTTTCAAGAAAAACAAGAAGTTTTGACTCTCACCCAAGAGTCATTCTCAATTTGTAGATCTCGTCTGAGAAGTTGGATATTTATCCTACCCTGAGCAAAGCCTGCCCACCGGGCAGAACCTCCGGAAAATAGCCTGTCCTGTTTTTGCTTACACCGAGTTCCACCTGAAATCAATATTCTTTGTTTGTTTACCCTAAAAGACCTGTAATGAACAAAGAAATCCTATTGTTACCTGGCTGCAACTTCCTCATCACCAAGTACCTGATTAGTATCTGAATGGCCAGGGCTGATGCTTCAAAATACTGCTGCACACTGCAGGAAGATTGAACCTTAAACCTCAACTGTTCAAAGAAGGATTCTCTTTTTTAACAAAAATGGCCTCCTTAACTTAACCATCTCTCCTCCTGCTTAGAATCTTCACCTAACGGTCTTCAGCGGAGTGGTTTGTGGCTTTATGATGAAGATGCACGACGCTCTGTAATCCTGAATTTGCGTGCCTTCTGTGTTGATACAGCCTTTTGTGTAGTGGCTGTTTAGTCTCACCTGTGTAATGCTCTTTACAACTTTTTAGGATTTCTATGGCCCATTGTTAGGATAAAGAAAAAAAAAAGATGAGTCGAAACGTCATGTTTTTCTAAAACAGTGTCCAGATGATTACAACTGAAGCTCTTCTACTATGGTTACATTAAAAAGCTTGCAACAAATGAATTTATCCTAAACCTAGATCCATATGATATTTTGGATTTTAAAAATAAATATTTATTTTAGGTATCCAACCTGCAATAGTGGCGTGAATATTTCCTTTCTCAATCAACAGGTATCGAGGGCTCTCCGGGAACCATGGCAACAACAGAAGCTGCACCATTGTCGGGAAAACCACCAGAGACAAGAGCAGGGGCCAGTGCTCCTTCTGTGGGAAGAAAACACTGCATTTCAGACAGTGCACTGTAAAGATGTTACACTGATGAATAAATAATATTATTTGGACATGCAGGACAAACCTTTCCCAGCAGTTCACTGAGTCCCAAAACCTGAGCGATAAAGACTCCCAGACAAATGTGTATGCTGGGAACAAGGCCCAGGAAACCTCTCAAGTTTTTAGGCGCAATCTCACCAAGATACATGGGCACTACACTGAGGGAGATCCCTGTTGACAAGAGAAATAGACTGGTTTAGGACAGAAAATGCATAGTAAACAGAATGCATACATTTGATCCTTTCAAACCCACCTGAGTGAACCCCTGTGATAAATCGTCCAAGAATGACCATGGCAGGCATCCTACAGGACCTGCTAAAACCCATAAGAGCTCCACCCACAAACACCAGCACTGAGATTCTCACCAGAGTCCCCTTCCTGTTTGGACAGGGTTAGGGTTAGATAGATATTCTTATGTCATGGACACTACATTCTCTGAAAAGATCAACCGACCTGCCATAGGTGGTCACAAGTTGGCCAACCAGCAGGGCTCCGGTCATCCCTCCGATGGCAAAGATGGACACAGTGAGTGAGTAGAGGACAGTGAGAAGCTCCTCATCCGTCTCCCAACCATACACCTCTGTGAGAGTCTCATTATAGAACTCTTTGATGTGCTGTTGGAATATAAACATATTACCGTACTATAAACAACATTTTGCGACACTGTGCCTCAACATCATCACATCATTAACCATTTCCCAAAACGCCACAATTTCAAAAGTCAACATTTGTCCAGCTGTGTGTCCAGCAGAGATGATTATATGCAATGCAATATACCATCACTCCGACTGCACAATTAGAAGGATTAAAAGCGGTTTTCCCTAGATTTTTTTTCAAAGGGGATGAAATATCTTCATGTCATCTTCAGACCTACTTCTGGTGGAGTGAGGGCAACGTAAAATGCCATGGTTTTGTTCTGAAAAATGTGTTTACAGGCGTGACCTCAATGAATTAGTTTCAGGTAAATAGAGCAGTGTACCAACTAAAATTAGATAACGACTCACAATAATCCATTCTAACACCAAAGTGGGAGTGCTACAGGGGATTGCGTCGTCACACCTCATCAGAATTTTCAGTTAAGGTAATGTTAAACCAACAGAGATTTTAAAATATGCTAAATACACTATGGAGTGACTTATGGGTATTTACCAGTAATGATCCAGTTTATCAGGTTGTGTTCCACCGCTCTCTTTCACTTTTTAACATTGTTTTGGTCACTGTAGCTCTATAGACGGTTTGCTCTGCTGCCAAAAAACATGGCAGATTTTGTGGCTTTTGATCCCAAGCTCTATTCTGTTTTCTGTCATACTTCCTTGTTCCTCGACAGCGGTTTACTGTCCTCACCCCAATCCTGAGACTACAGCGGTTATAGAATAGTCAGATTTTGTTCTTATTTGTAATTTAGTTTAAATCAGACAAGTGCAAACCCAGGCTTATTTTAGTATATTATGTTGGTTAGGGAAGAAGTTTGTCTTGTGGCCTACTCTATGTTCCTATATCTCATATCTCAGCATGGATAAACAGGAATGGCCTGGACATTTAGTCACTGTCCCATTACAAATCAGATATGGATCAGACAGTACAGATCATGTGAAACATCAGTGACATGGTGAAACTGCTCATTTCACACACTGGGGCCTCATGACACCACATGACAATGGCAATTCTGCTCAATCTGATCACGACAATGTAGTGCATGTATTTATAGAGTCATTCTGGGACGGGTGTTAGGTCACCAATCAATAACCTCAGGGTTGTTAAAAAGTGAATGACAAACCTGGGCTGGAGAGTTGACCACAGCCAAATTGAAGCCGTACAACATAGAGCTCCCAAATGAGGACAAAAAGGCTACTAATAGCAGCGACGGTTTAAGATGCTGAAACACAGATAAAATATACATTTAATTCCAATAAAGGGTTGAGTAGTACAAATATTCATATTACAGTCATTTTTAAGTTTGTAGCTCACTTGAACGTGTACTAAAATTTTAACATGCAATTGTAATTAGTTATTTTTAAAAATCCCAGTCCCAATCAGTGGTCTCACTGCTGTATCTGTATCTGCTTTCCACACAAACACATGAAACAGCACTGCATCGCCTGCTCCGATTGGCTCCAGGAAGTGCAAATATGACTCCTGTGAGGCAATATTAAACTGAGAAATGCAAGGGAAGGATAAATTATCTCACAATTAACAAAAAATAATTAAAACTAGTATCTAGTATTCTGAGTACACTGCCTGTCCAAAAAAAAGTCACCACAGAAAAAAGGGGCACTTTATAACAACAGCTGTTTCTGACTTGATACCCAATATACATTGCCTGCAGTATTTGCAGTTACATAACTTACAATTTGTCCAATGCAGTCTTAAGAACTTAAACACTGTCAAGCATTTAAGGTGAGAGCAACAAAGTAACATGTCTAAACTAGAAAAAATGCTAAAATCCCTTGCCTTGAATGAAGGGAAGCAGAGCATTGAACTATGGGAGACTTGACAGTCTTTATTAGCGGATGGAGAGGGTTAGCAGAGCCACACGTGAAAATAGCTCATAACAGACAATGCTGCACAGTCAGTTCTCAATTAAGGCTTGTTAGATATCAGATGTGACCTTATCATCATGTTAAGCACCACGTGGTTTCAAAAAGACGAAAAATAAAGTTTACGATCACTTCTTTTGAATAAATAATCTAAAACATAGATTATTCAAGAAAGAATCCGGTAATTGCGTGAAATGATCACTGAACATAACTTTTCTCTTACCCCTGTAACTTTTCCATATTTTTCCACCAGCTGTTCCTCGGCCATCTTTCTTTAAATGTTCTGTCCCCTTTTGGATCTTGCTAGGTGAAGATGACAGTTCATCTGCAAAACTTTTCTGACATCCTTGAGACTGTTGCTGTGACACAATAAGGCGCGTCCTGTACGTGGGCGTGGTCTTTACGTGGAAGCAGGGCGGCTCCGGTCCAATCCCCGGAGCGCATCGCACTCAAGACTTAAGCGCGTCTTAACAGCACGGTGGCCGCTTGTCACATGAGAAAAGTGGTAAAACTTATGATTTGAGGGGAATTAGGTGCGTTCTGTGAGTGGTGAAAAGCAGCTAACCAAAAGGCAAGTCAAAGTTATAGTTAGATAATGTATCCAGCCTATAAATAAACACTCACCACGTGGTTTGGGTTTTCCCGGGCGAATCAACTAAATGAGAAAAAAAGTCCTAAACCACATGAAAATTTAAAGACAGGATTCATATCCAGTTTCTGAATTCTTGATTCTTGTTTTTTATTGGTTTACCTGTTGTAATACAGGTAAAAAAAATGGCTGTATCTTTTTTTTTTCTGCCGCCTAACCACTCCACCACCTGGCAACACCCCCTGCATTATAATTGTAGTTTTAGTAGAATATACATTTACGTGGCACGTGGTGATTTCATAACAGGAATCATGAAAGTGATTTAACTCTTCCATCCTATTAAAAAGCTCTTTTGACATTGTGCAGGTGAAGGATTCATTGTGTGAAGATGAACTCCATCCTGTCTCAGGACAACCTGCCGGTAAGAAACACTGTAACCCCTCATTCATAAAGCTTGGCTTGGCGCCTACAGTGTTTTTACACATGATAATCATCAGTGGGTCAGAGATGTTGAGAGAGAAGAGTGCAACCATAGACTTGATATAGTCTATGGTGCTAAGTGATCCTGAATTGAGAGCACGATTTACACAGCACTGTTACATTTAACCATGATGATTTGAGCGAAATCTTTAAAATATGTTTTAATTCTGTAAAATCTTCAAGAATCTCATGTGATCTTTTGTTCAATTGTCTTTTGAAAAAAAGCCTGAATGTGACATTGTTTGCTGTTTGGAGACACAGCCACTCAGCACCTTTAAAAGTTTGAGTAATTTTGATACTATCTAAAGATACTATGACACATTTTGTTGGCAGACAATCTAGAGGTGGTTAATCTCAAAGTAAATGCTCTACTCACTACTCACTCCTCACACACATGACTTTCTGCTCACAGGCCTCTTTGGTCACACATTTCACACCATCAAGATCAATGACGTGGGAATGAACCCAAAATCTTTCATGAGGAAACACATTAGAATGTTAATTATACATATTATTGTGTCACATACAGCACTTTATATTATTACAAAGCAGAAACATTGACTAACCCTCAAAAGATTTTATTTATATAGATATTTTTTTATTTGTTTTGAGGAAACATACTCAACAAAAATATAAACATAATAAAAGTATTTACTCAGTGTTCCATGTTTAATTACTGAAGATGTTCTAGGGCAATAAACATACTTTCTTTCCACTAATAAATACACTACATGACATTTTGACGTGATAAGATACATTTTATTAGTGCTAGTGCTTCTAACTTTTACCACTCGAGCCGAGAGTATTGTGTTGGTCAAATGGTTTGTTGTCATATGACTTGTATCACCATGCGACATGTCCGTGCGTTCATGGGCCTTTTTTGTAGTAAATCAATTATACTATGAATGAGAACACTCCCAGGGCTTAAGAAATGCGTAGAAAGGCACAACCCATGTTTCTGAGAGAGATTTTTGATAACTAATACATTCCTCCTTTTAAAATTATAGGTGCTTTTTGAATACAAAAAAATTGATTGAGAACATGAAAAAATCTCCACTTTCCATTCCATATTTACCTAAAATTCACTGTTTTATTTGGAGTTTAGTGTGTTTATTATCTGCAGCCTTTGATGGAGTTGTACAATTATAATTTTGTATTTCTGATCAGATTTTTGTAATTGCTCTTCAGGACACTCTCTTAACTTTAAGTTGCTAATTCTGTAACACTTCTTTTTTGCATGCGGTTTCACCTGCTTGTATTTCACTGAGCAAATGAATAGCTTTGTAAAATGAACAAAAGTGAATCGACTCACTGAGATAATTTACAAGAGGGACATCTCATTATTATCATCAGGATCTGGAGGTACATGATTAAATTTTCTCTCCACTCTGAACGAGATGTCGTTTGATAAATTACCCATCAATACAGACAGTGGGGGAGCGTCCTGAATATGTGTGTGCATTTACGCGCGTGTCCCTGCTCAGACATGTTGCAACAATAACTATCTCAACATTAGCAGTCCATTATTCCTGTACACCTCTTCATGCTTCCTGTTGACAGATCATCTGGTCCCAAAAGTAGATATTGTGGCCTTTAATCAGTGCGCCCCCTCTGAGCTGCCGTAGTCTCTTGTGCAGTATTTAAATTCCTCATTTACTCAGTTGCAGGCGGGACGTGACTGTCCCCCATTGTTCGCTCTGAATAAACTGGGGAGCTGATCGTGTTAAGTGCAGCAGTGATTGATGGCTGTTGATGAAATCTAATATAGTCGCCCCATGCTATCATTTAGCAGAAATAGGATCAGAGTGATTCACTCCAACACTTGGAAAAGGTAGAAATTTGCTTATTGTGATTTTTACATTTGAAAAGGTTTTAGCTATAGTGTTCAACAAAGCTGTAGCAGTGACTTGTATGTGATCAATGCTGGTTAAGGGAATTTCAGTGTTGGGTACAATGTGGTTTCTCCCCTGTTATTTAAATGTATGGTGATAAGATCATTTTATCTTTTCATTATGGTGCATGTTGGAAAATATATGTTTTTTTATATGATACATGTATACTGTAAGTCTACATACAACAAGGGAAATGTCGCTGGTAATATAGCATTTAAGGAATTGTTTGGTGTGTTTAAATATGTTATTACATTTACCAATAAGTGGCTTTAAAAGGCTGAGATCATCCATATCTCTATAATCTTTGCCTTTAAAAACCGTGAAGCTGAATGACTGTCATCCTCACAGTTTTATATTCTGCAATTATTTCCAATATTGTCTTTAGATCTGATATTGTCTTGTGCCGATCATTTGGGGGTCAGCAGATAGCTTTAAACGTACTACATACGCACATGAACTCGTGAGTATTGACTGACTGTAATGGTAATGTAACTGCCTCTGTGCTGATGAATATTTAAAACAGACTTTTTTTCCGGAGAAATAGAAGTGGGATTTTAGTGACCTCTGGTGGGACATGAGCTGCAGTTCAGCACCACTTCTGTAAGTGATGACTGACTAAACAAAGAAAGTGTAAAGCAGTGATGATGCCCAAGCGAGATCGTTATTGGAAATCATTTGTTATATATAAGTATTCTAGTCATTGTTGCTGGATGGTTAAGTCAAAGCTGTCATCTTGACTTTTTCTCTTGCTGTGTGTCTTAGCCACTTCACAGCTACATTAGCACTTGATTTGGGTGTAATGTATCTCCCCCCTCCCCGCCGTCTCCTCTGATTGGTTGATACTGCCTTGCGGCCCCGCCCACCTGCTCCACAGCTTTCCCCTTAATGTGACTGGCCGTGGATGATGGATCACCTCCTGTCACTTCCACCTTCTCCTCCAATCAACAACCAGCCATGGAAATTGATTGTTCTAATTTGCTCTCATTATTATTATGATATTAAGCACAATATACAGACACAGCTCACTGTCAGATCTGGGCAGCGGCGTCATTAGTTACAGGGGCTGGAGAATACGCCTCGCCGGGGCTCTCTCCCACTGACGCCAAGATGTAAAGGAATCAGAGCGCTTCGCAGAAACACACAGCTTTTGCTTAATAAGATTTGCCACACCGCCCCTCACTGAGGTGATGTAGCATCTAATTAAGTTCAATTCGGTGCGTCTAGGAAGAGAGGAAGAGGAAGACATAATTAAGTTCCTTGATGTGATGTGGTGTGTTCACAGGCTGGATCAGAGGGAGACTATTGTGAGAAAACACAACAATACAACTTTACATCTGCCCTTACTTCACATGCTGTAAATCTACAGTTATTAAAAGCTGCTTAGAAAGGCAATTAAGCTGCACAAGTCTATATCTGCTGCTGAATGGACATGCATAACAATGAAGCTGAAATAGTTGAACATCTGCACATATATCAAGAGTTTTCTGGGCCTCGCTGTGTCTTAAACAAACTACTGAGCTCAGGTGTATGAGGTGCGCAGTGACTTTGCAGATGACCTTTGTTCCTCTTGTTTTATTAAAAGCTCTTTTGTCTTCGTCATCTCCCCAGGAGAAAGAGAAGCACGAAGGTCAGCAGTTTTTTCAACCACACTGCTATAGGCCTTCCCCCTCTGCTGTGTTCACAAGCCTGGTTTGAGATGGTACAAATGAGACTCCAAAAGGCCAGAGCAAATACCATGGAAATGTGCTGATCCTCATATTACTGAGCAGCCCCTGCAGGTGTATACGGCTGCTGTGTTTCCTGGACCACAGTGTATCCCCAGCCCAGAGTATATTGGATAGTGCTTACATTAACACACAGTGTCTAACAAACCGCTTACGCTCCTTTAATTGGATTACAAGGAGTGCTGCATTCCCATTGGTGAGATTAGGAGGGTCTGGGCACAGAGCCGACTGGCCCCCTTGTGTGAGCGCGCGATCTGATTCGCTGGCCTCCCTAACGACCTGCACATGCCAGATGTGTGATTGGTGGAGTGGCGCTGGCACTGATGTTTATTGGTCCATGACAGTGTAATAAGGGGCAACGCCAAGTTGTCTGTCAGGGTGCTAAAGTGTTGACTCTGATCTAGAAGTGATTAATGATGCTATTTATTTATTTACTGGCCTTAAATACAGTTGATGGAAATAGGTTTGTCCTACATGGATTTGAAGAATTAAAGGTCAGTTTTAACAAAGAGGAATGTTTTAGGCATTTGTATTGCCTTTTCTTGGGTTAAGGCTTGTAGTAACCTTCTGTAATATATTCTTTATTATGCAATCTTTACAATTTAATTTGCACAATTTCTTTTTAATTGAAATCGTTGCAATTGAATATGATCATATAATAAAAACATACATCATACATACATACATACATACATACATACATACATAAAATAATCAATACAATTATAGGTATTAATACAAATACATATTTCGTTCAAACCACCTTCAGTTTTGTAGTTATTCTAAGCAGTGCACATAATGTACAGCGCACATGTATGTCATGTGAATATATAAAGTTATGATGATAGGGCATTCAATTGAGCTCTCACTAAGCACCTTTTGACCCTGCACACTTTGACCTACCACCTTTGACCTTCACAGTAAATCTTCTGCTCCGTCCTTGCCTTTTCTCTGACCACTAACTTATGTACCATCCTGGACACAAGCTGCTGAAAAGCTGGCAGCTGCTGGCCCCCTCTGAGGGAGCGGCCTCTCCATCACGCCCATGACACCTTCACTGTCCCGGGCTGGCTCTCAGAGGAAGGCCCCCTGCCTCCGCGCTCACAGTACCACACTCTCTCTCGTGGCGCTCAAAGGACACAACACAATGACACGTAGGAGTGTGCACTCACTTTCTTTCACACAGGTGCAGATGTAAACGACCACAAAACTTTCACTCACTTACCACCATTCAACTGTCTTAACATCTCAGTTCCCACAGCACAACTCTCCCGACATTAGATGAAAACAATCCTCCTTTTGAGAGCCTCTTTCACACTCACTTTCATTGGGCCCTAATGTACTCTGGCCCGTCTCGGCAGGTGACCTGACCCTCACTATCCTGTTTGTCAGAGAGTGAGCCAATTCAGGCAGCTGGCAGCAAAAAGGCAAACGGCCCCGGACAACAGGCCCGGTTAATGTGTAGCTTTAACCATTGTCTCCTTTGGCTGACAATGGAGTGGGCCGCGGAGGGAGGATCGCTCTCTGGGGCTGAAGCTATAGATGGACTTCTGTGTATTCTTCCAGGAGTTCATAAAACAAGGCTAAATCCACTTGATTCATCACTGTCTCATTTGGGATGGAAAGCAAAAGACATGAAAGTGTGTGGTGGACAGGGTTAACATTAGCCAAGTTTCATCATTGACCGTTTTGACCCATTTTGACCCATATTCTTGTGATAAAGCTTTATTCGTTTATTTCATTGGTAATGTGGAACGTAATTATGATGTCAGAAAATCAAATGTCAGTATTGTTCTCTAGGTTAGTCACACAATTTCAAAACAAACATCCAAACAGATAGTTGAAATGTCAATTTAATCTTTTGGCTTCTTCCTTTTCTTGTGAAAAGTAGAAGTTTGGCAGGTTCCCACACTGAAGCGCTCACAGAAGCTGGTCACACATTGATGGAGTATCTTGGCCAAGGACAGAAGAACCGTATGTGCCTGGACAATGCTGACCCTCTGATTGCTTTACACTAGGGCTCACTTTTGAGTTTTTAATATTTATAAGATAAGATCACCTTTATTTGTCCCACAATGGGGAAATTCCAGTGTTGCAACAAAGAAACAGATTAGGCAGAAGTATAATAATAAAAACAGGTAATTTAGTGAAGAAAAAAAAAGAAGAAGAATCTTATAATCTTAATAATAATAATAATAATAATAATAATAATAATAATAATAATAATAATAATAATAATAATAATAATAATAATAATAATAATAATAATAACACTCTTTTTTGTTTCGTTTTTGTTTCGTTTGTATGTTTCGGTTAGCTTTACAGGTAGTAAGCACAGATTTTACCCAAGGATTTGCCACTTTTCAGGGGGAAAAGTAGAGTTTTGATGTCACACCACAGCAAACACGAGCCACCAGCGTTACCTCCGTGTTCACAATTGATAAAAATGCTCTATTTTGACAAACATCTGAGAAGATATTGGCTAAATCAAAGTAAAATGCTTTTTTTGTCATGTGCATAGCCAAATAGTGGGGGATTACTTGCACCAGTTACTATAAGCATTTAGATCTGATTTCATTATTATTATTAATAGTTTGTCATGTTTTATTCTGGCACCTGGTTTGACACCAAGAGAATTACACCTTGTTTTGTGATTCCCCGTCTTCTCCTGCCTTTTGGAAAGTTATAATAATCGTTTTTACCCAATACCAACAATCTCCTCTTGTAATTATACTCCTACTGTCAAGTTAAATAGCAAAACAGAGCTCGTAGAAGGTTTTGGCAACATGGCGAACATCCCCATTGTCAGCCTGTTTTTCCTTGGCACTATCACTTTCCTAAAGATGAGGGTAATTTTCTATGCAAATGTGCCGCCGTCATTGTCCCCGCCTCGTTAATCTGGGCCCGGGCTCCTTTGACAAACCCCTCTGTGATTGATGAGGCCCTGACAGCTCCAATGTGTGCGTGCATTTGCTCAGATTGACATCATCATTAAGGGCCGATTCGCTGCATACCCGCCTTCCTCCCATCACACGCACATACATACAGACACACAAATGAACAAGTGCGAAGAAAACAACACATACAACACAAACTCGCTCTACCATCCGTCTAACAGCTGAGCCTCGCCTTCTGTACCCACAGAGTCGGGGCAGGCGGCGGCAGGATGCAAAGCGTTCACTCATTGGCTGCCTGAATCTGTCATGTTGAAGTTAATTGGTGTAGGCTTTAAGCAAATTTCCAGCAGCAGCCCCAGTCATTGCACCAGTTGATGGGTGAGCCTCTGTCATATGGCACCTATTGACTTCAGCCGGGGGACGAGATGACTCCACTAATGCCTGCTGTCCGTCTGTTTGTCAGCGTGAAGGTCTATGAAGGCCTACTGGTGACATTTGTGTTTTAAATTGCTGGTTGTCTCGTAATTTCTCAAACATACTCTGTCAGAAAATATTTTGTTCAAATGTTAACAAAAGTTAACAGATTCAATGAGTCCAATCAGGATGAAACCAGGCCTAAGGAACAACAGAGTACAAACATAAATTAATCCACAGCTAACTGTACCAGGACTACACTACAACTAAAACAGGACTAAACTAAAATAAGGAGCTGTTCCACCAAACTCCTACTTATGTGCAGTGTTAGTAAGAATATTTTGAAAATGCATTTAGTTACAGAAAACTTAATGCCTGAATTAAAATGTATTTTGTAACATATTCTGTTACATGGTCCAATCAGAGTACTGTCTTCTTCTTAGAATTCTTTAATATTGAGTTGCATTATACAATAAAATCATGACATTGGATTAATACAGCTTTATGTTTTTGTTTCACTGTTTGTTATGTACTTATTTCCAAAATAAGGGAACCTTTATCACAAATTAGGCAGAGAAAATGTGCACATACACTCACTATAAGAGCTGTGTTTTCTCTTTTTCTCACTAATTCAGTGAATTTTTAGCCTAAATTTCAAGATCAAATACCACAATGTATTCCTGATTTTAGAAAACTGTATTTTGAACAAAACCAAATACATGAGTAACTGTACCGAAATACAGGTACTCAAAATTTGTATTCTGAATATGTATTTTTGGTATTCACGCTCACTATTTTGTCCTTTCTGGTTTCAAACCACAAGAATCTCACACCACACATATGTCTCACTCACTACGGCGAGATTGAAAATGTATCTCGATTAGAACGAAACCAAAATTACAACAAAATAAGACAACTTTATCATAATTAAATTGTTTTCTGACATTAACCACTTTATAGTAAAGCCAGGATGAAGCAAACCAGTGACGGCACTCAACTATCAGGCAAGTGTAAAGAAGGGCTAATCCAGAACTCAATCAGGTCCAGTAATCAGATTTTAGCCAGGATTGAAGCAAAGAAGTTCATTCACCCTCATTTTAGTATAATGAGAAGGTGCCCACAACTACCAGCTGTATCTTCACTGCTGTTTGAGAGCCACTGTTTTAAATTATTTGGTTCTCATATTCACTCCATCCAGAGGCCAGATCTGAGCCTTTTAATCGTCTCGAGTCCATTTTGGTGTTCATTTGAAAATGGGAAAATCGTTACCTAATCCCAGCGCTTTTGCCTCAAGCTACGACATAAGAAACATGAAGTGTGCTGGCCGAGGCAAAAAAAAATACAAGAGACACAAGCCCTGACGAAGTGGAGTCAGCTGCAGATGAGCAAATAAAACCTTCAATATTTATGACTTAAATTAACACCAGATAAAGATGTCACATATTACCGCCTGCCCACCCTCTTCTCTCTCTCTCGCCGCCCTCTGCACAGGCCGCCGGGCAGGGCTGGACTCCGGTACTCACAACTTTCCTCTCTTAGCGGCGCCAATGAATGGGGAGCATTATTCCTTCCCAGCCCCAATGTCTTCAAAAGACAGTAATGAATGCAATGCAGTGACCCAGAAAATGGACTTTAGAGAAGGAGAGGGTAGAAAAAAAAGCAATCTTGCGTTTGTGGCGTAGCATTATCACTTGACTCCCCTCCCCTCGGCGCGCTGCTGTGTGCATTTATGTATGTGTGAGCGTGCACCTGCCATTATCTGTGTCTCTAGGGCTGCTGTGGCTTCGTGTGTGTGTGTGCGTGTGTGTGTGTGCGTGTGTGTGTGTGCGTGTGAAGCAGTGGGTGAACCAAAGTCTCCATCAAAGGGGAATGGGTGCAGGCTGACAGGCAGGCCCATTGTGGGGTTAATTAAACACTTCAGGTTTAACACCCCGTCCCTGTCGTTAACCCAAACACAGGCTCATCACTCATCGCGCCACACTTCAGTTAGAGAGCGGGGGGCGGGGGGAGCATGGGGGGGACAATGGAGATGTCAGGGCGCGCGGGACAGCGAGGGGGGACGAGGCCCGAGCAGGAAGTATCAAACAGGAGATCTTTGGCTTTTTGTTTCGTGGTAAAGCCAGTCAGGTGGTGTTTGGAGACTTTGTGGTTTGTGTTAGATAATATAAGAATTTGTCCCACAATGGGACGTGTTGCGGGAGAAACATTAAAAAAAAAAATCAAGATAAATAACTTATAAAAGTAGACTTAAACTTTGCAGGTAGAGCAACATTTTGATAGATGACAAAAATGTACAATGATGACTATGGTTGTGTACAGTGCCTTATATGGGCATAAATAAGACGTAAAGTGATTTTAAATGTGAAGTATAAAAGGATGTACAATAAGTGGCTCTGACTATGGTTATGTACAGTGCAGCAAACAGTGTTGCAGTCTATAGAGGGTTTATTGAAGCTGCATTGTATGGTCTATTGTTTATTTTTTTAATTCACAGCCTATATTGCATATAGGCTATAATCCACAAATTATCCACAAAAAAATCCACATTATGATATATATATATATATATATATATATATATATATATATATATATATATATATATATATATATATATATATATATATATATAAGATATATATATATATATATATATATATATATATATATATATATATATATATATATATATATATATATATATATAAATTATTATTAATGGGGTTTTTCTTTTCTTTCTTTCTTTTTTTTCCAGAAAATGTGTCACTGTGTAGTTGTATTTTTGTGCCCAATGCCGCCCAATAGTGCCTATTTTGGAGGTCATTCTTATTTTATTTGTATCTAAAAAAATATATAACTGTTAAATCAAACCTAAATTTATGATTTCTTTACTTTCAACATGGTGCAAATTTTCATTTTTACAAATGATTAGCTCTGGATAGTCTGGTCTTTTTATTATTGACGTTGCCCATTCATTTTTTGTTTGTTTTTTATGTCTAGGAGTATGGAGTATGTGTGGCTATTTATCAAAGCATATTAACAATTTTGCGGTAATTGGATTGGCTGACTTAATCAATAATTCAGTGCTTGAGTGAAAAAAATAAACTGTTCTGAATGGGATAGTGTTAGAGTATGTGCAGTAGAGCCACACACCACTAGATAGCAGTAGTTTACCCACGGGTAACTAGTCTGTGCTGCAGTTAGGCCGCAAACTCGGGCAAAAACTAACTTTACTACCACCAACCACTTTTGATTCATCAGTA
This sequence comes from Chaenogobius annularis, assembly GCA_015082035.1. NCBI lineage: Eukaryota > Metazoa > Chordata > Actinopteri > Gobiiformes > Gobiidae > Chaenogobius > Chaenogobius annularis. Next base: position 722,997 of record BJKM01000147.1, on the reverse strand, counting down.
TTTAACTGTAAGAATCTGCTATAAATGAATGCCACGCTTAGCGTTCAGCATACAAATACTGATATATTGTGAATGTTGTTTGAATTTGAAAGTTGGGTTTTTGGTTTCTAATATGTTTATGATATGTGCTTCAAAATGCTGCAATAAGAAAATGGGGGAAAATGGGGAGATTGTAATAAACAACCAAATAAGGGTATAAAGAAATGTTTCTGCACTTGTGGATAATTTTACAGTCCTTTCACATTTGTCAGATACTTCAAATATACCTCAACTAAGGCATTTAAATATGCATTATGCACATAGGGATACTCTCAAAAATTACTGAGATAATTGTTTTTTGTCAATATTGAACCACCCATCGGGACTACATAATTTAGTTGTACAACTTGCGTGTTAACTATCTAACCTGACTATTGCCCACCCTTAACCTCACTTAGACACAGACAAAATGTATTGATTCACAAGGGAAATTACTTACTCACACGCTGCAATAAAACCAGGTTAAAAAAATAAGTGGTTACGCATTTTTAAATAATTAAAGGTAGAGTATATGTATAATAAAATAAAAGTAAAAAATATACACCGTTATTTACAGGTCTTTCATTTTGTGACCTCAAGAGGGTTGCTGGTTCAAGTGAGTTTGATTGTTTCTATCTTTCTATTATTAAAATATTAATAATATTAAATGCGTGCAAATGCCTGGTGTTCTTATTGTGATTATAAAACTGCTCTTAACAGGAATGATCAAGTACAGTTTAAATCAGAAATAATCTGTAAATTCTGCAAAATACTCATTTTCTTAGGTCGTTTGTAATTGCTGTAATAATTATATTTGTATGTTGACTAAAGGGCACCTTTTTACTTGATCTGTTTATTTGGACTATGCAACATGTTTTTTCATTATTATTATCATTATTATTTTTAAATTTGTTTTTGTCAAATGGCTGGAGAAATGAGAGCGAGAAAAGTTTAACTTTCCCAACGCAGACTTTGTGACTAAATGACAGTGATTTTTTTTTTTATGATGTTGAAACAGACGTGAGGACTGTAAGCAACTAAATTAATGAAATGTAGTTGTTCTGATGGAGTTCAGCAGCAGAATAAAAATGATAGTGGCAGATGTGAGCCAAAACAAGTAAATACTCTGAATGTGTTGGTACAGATCTGTTAATGATGGTGCATGTTGTCGTGTGTCTGTTATCGCCCAGGTTTAGAGATGAAGCCCAAACGCATGATGCAGTTTTTCTATTAGCCATTAGCCCATTAGCCCGTTAGCGCTCAGGCTGTTGGAACAGCTTGAACGTGTGATGCTAATGCTTCAGGGATGCAACCCAAACTGGAGCTTTGGCAAAAGGCCAAACCACTTCCTGTACCTTTCCTCTCTCTCTGCTTGCAATCATCTTACACACTTCGGTGTAGTTTCTTCTTCAGGAAATCCCTCTGTCTTTAAGAAGCCCATTTTATGAGGAAGCAGCTTTGTTTCAAACCCAGGCCATATGTTTGTAAGCAAGACTAATGAACATGTCTGTCCAAATGCGCCAAAGACATTTTTCTCTTTCAATTCACTCGCTATTGCCCACTGCAGTTTATCCATGGTTTGTTTTGTGAGCATTTCTCATAAAAGTGATTTATCAAAAACACTTAATACCAAAGTGCCAATGTTTCATCCTGAATGATTCGGGTGCGTTTTATGGCGAGAGCGGAAAAGGGTAGTTCTCGTGGGCATGTTGTGTTCTTCTTGTAAAGTATACCCTCAGTGTCTGTGCCCCACTGGCGCTGACTGTGGAAATGTCAGAGGGATAGAGGTCATTGCCTTCCAAAGGGATAAACACACATTCCACACAGCTCCCTGCTGCGTTATCATTTACTGCCCTATCGGACACATTTTGCCGCTTCTGAATGTATTTATATTTATAAACATATTCTTTATTTATTTTCTCCGAGGCCACTGCGCCGAGGAAATGACACTGAAACCTAACATTTGGAGAGCCATCGTGACGAAGTGCTGCCAGGATGCAATTTGTGCTCTATCTGCGTGGAGAAGGGGCCGTGGTGCCCCGGGGCGGCCATTTCCATCCCTGCAGTGACATTTTTAACACAGAGCCTGCAGGACACTGAGCAGCCTGAGCCCCGTCATGGGCCCGCGCACCGCTCTGTGGACACACTGTCTTTTTAAGGCACAATCAGACTCAAAATGCTGGACAAGGTTAGCTTGAAAAGGCTATAAGCACTGTGGAGAATCTTTAAGGCATTAAGCATTTACAGGTCACTTTGGAGAGCTTTTGTGTCCTGTGTGTTGTAATATTGTAAGTATTATTGCTAAATACAAGTTTTCTGTTTATTTTCTCTGTCGCCATAGCGCACTTCAACCCAACACTCCAACCTCACACCCATATTAATGGCTCCAGTTGCTTCTTTTCATTAACAATGATATATACCAGTTTGGTGTGAGTTCCCTGTTCCTGCCTGTATTTATCAAAGCAACATTAGGAGTGTATCAGCATCAATTTGCCATCATGAAGCATGGCGCTGCATTCCACTCATGTGTGACCATTATACTAATGAGGTTAATGGTTCAGCTGTGCTTACCATAAGATGGATGCCCCCAGTGGAACCTGCCCCTTTGTGTGTCTGCGGACGCACTCTTGTTGTTGTGAATGCCGCTTTGCTTTGGCGCAGATCTGGCAACCCACCAAAAAAATATGTTCTTTATTCACCCACCAACACTCAGGCGGCGCGTTATCAATCAAGGCTATGTGTCTGTCCCAGTCGACCAAAATTGTCTTTGAACTTAACAAACTAATGCGATGAACTAATGACTTCTTGTAGCTATTACGAGAGGGCGAATTACTAGTGTCTATTTTTTGCTAATTACAAATGGTAAAAGCAGCAGAGCCTTTTATAAGCTACTACACTGTTTATGCCGTGCCACATGCTATTCAGTCTAAAAGTGAAACCGCTTTTCGGATGGAGATTGCCCCATTTCTTTAACAGATGGGATGTCCCAACCTGTACTGTGTCAAGCCCTGACTCTGTTGTAGCTAATAGTGTCTTCAGTACAGCAACTAAGGCATGCAAAGGTGTATATAGTATAATAAAACAATGATTAAATAATAATGTGTGTTGGAAGGGTCCTTATTATTTCTTTCCAGTTTCAGTGTTGTGGGCAAATACTTGACTGTACACAAAAACTGCAGTATTGCTTCTTAATTAGGTTTAAAGGATATTAAAAACACAGTAGGTGCTCCATAACGATGATCATTGGAGACGGAGTAGGAATAACAGGCAGATCATACTTCTTTTTTACAGTGCTTTTCGAACCATAACACAATCTGCTTTTTGTTTTTATAAATATATTCAATTACCACGCACTAATCTCCCGAAAATATGGCAACTGTCAAATTAAGAGCCCAGATTTAGAAATACATGCTGTGGACTGTTGTGAGTTTTATCATCTTCCAAACGCTGCTTTAATGAAGGAGAGAAAGTTGGCCTCATTTACTGTTAATGCACTCAAATGCCTTTTCTCAGTGGGAGCTGCCCAATAATCTGCGCCGAGGAAGGGCACCAGGTCTCTCGAGGGTTACAACTTTAATTGGATCATCCCAAAGTCCTTTTTCCCAATTCCAAAAGTAAACAAGGCGTGTCATGGCACATCTAACACCAAATGAACAAACCTCCTCAGAACGCCTCCAACAAGTTCACTCAGTTTTGTCTTGGCTGCAGTGGTTTCTGTATACGAGCAATTAATCTCTGCACTGAGTGGGATTTTTGATAAATTAATAATAACATTGACATTATTATATTTTTATTATTTATGCTTGCTTGCATTTGTATTAAAAAAAAAAAAAAAAAATCAGTTTAACTTTACTTTGTGAAACTGACACCGGATCTGGGTCAAGAGTCATTTTTGATTGATGCTCTGTGTAATTACAAAACCTCATTCAATCACATAAAGTGCATTTAACAGACGTGAAACTTACCTCAAAATGAGTTCAGTTTACGCTCTTTGATTTAAAGTCAAATGGTGCTAAGTTGCATTTAGCTCCATCTTTAAAAACTATTTTGTTAAAGTAATTTAATCCACAAATATTAAAACTGTGCTGCTGTTAAAAACAAAAGTAAATAACATTTCGTCCTAATGGGCATGTGAATCTTTAAACCCGGCAGACACATTAGTTGTAGTGTTTTGTTTGAGCAGGATGCTGCAGGTCTGATGAGGGTGTGAACAACTGTCTGGTGTGCTGTTGTGCTGTTTGCTCGTCTACATATGGTGATAATATTGGTCTTTAAGTTTGTTTCCTGGTGCCTCAGCGAATGTGCAGGAGCTGAGCTAAAGAGTGCTGAGGCAGTGAGTTAGCTTAGCCGACCCTTGGGCCTTTAAAGCTGCTGAGCGCAGCACAGCATTTTGTGTGCACATCCACACACGGCCCTGATAGCACATAAAAAGTTTTCAATCCCCGAAAACACAGCTCCATCTCAGCTGAGTAATTTAACAAGACTTACATCAATGTCTCAAGGATGTAAAATATGCAATCAGCAGACACTCAATTGTACAGGAAGAAAAGTGTTCCATAAAGTTCATGCTGGTGCGGCTTTATCGCCTCTTTTAGGATCGCTGAAACTCATAGCCAATGGGAGCGCCCGCTCACAGACGGCATATTAATTCATTGGTATTCGTTAGGACGTCGACATGTGCTAAAGATGGTAATCTTAAGTAATTTGTTAGTGCTGCATCGGCGCTTTGACTTTTTAGAGAGCTACTTGACAGCAGCGTTAGCCCCTGGGCTCTCGGCTCAGAAAAAACTATGCTCCAATTTGCAATTCATACACATTGGGGGAAATGTTTAATTCCATGGCCGTTATTCAACTCAGTTCATTAATTAAAGAAAAAACACTCCAATTCTCCTTTGCTTTCCCGCCATCTTTTTGATGAGCTTTCTTCAGGAGTAATTGAGTCCGTTAATTAGACAGAATTAGGCTCTAATTATTCCAAAGGCCCAGTGCCGGGGGAGAGGGAAGAGCAAATGTGCCATAATTCACCAGTTTGCCACCGCAACATCTCTGTCTGAATCCCCTTTAACTCTCTTTGATGTCCTCTGCTCTGACGGCTGCTCGGGAAATAGATTACACATAAGGCCTCTTCATTGTGCCGCGCCGCTCACCGGGAGAGCGCCTGACGGTTGGGCTCACTTCTGCCTGATTCAGGCCCGTGCTGCAGTGAATGCATTTCATTTCAATGGAGTGTTTTATTTTCTTCAGCTCGCTCTTTATGTTATATTAAAGGGGAAGGGCATCCGTCTTGTTTATGTCCTCTCTCGGCCGCTCAGTCAGTGGCAGTCCGTTGCTATATCACATTTTTATTGCCTACCTTTAAGCGGCTCTTTGTCACAGCGAGCCTTGGATTTAAAGATACTGAATTAATCCTGGGCAGCCATATTCAAAGCTCTGCACTCGACAGTCTTGATAGGAAGGTCTGGTGCACCAAAAGCACTTTTTAACCTACAAAACAGTACTTTTCCATATTATCACAAATGTACTTTCTCCAAGAGCTTCAGGACATTTAACCTTAACATCTATTACCTAAGTTTAATGTAACTATTGATTTTCAACAACATAAATAAGACTTGGCTCTAGCCATTTATACCGGTACTCCCTCAACAAACCAATGATTTTTAAAACAATATTTAATCTACGATAAATTAAAGACAATATATCAGAAGTTGTACGTGAGATGCAGTGAAAAAGTATCGTGATCAAGGAAACTCGACAACTTAGAGTCGAGTAGAATTTCGATTGATTTGCAGCAGCATGAATTGAGATGCTGAAGAATGACTTTGCATGTTCTCCTTGCCAACACTTTTTTTTTGCCTCACTCCTCAACTGCACTGTTAAATAACCTTATATTAATGGTGTAATATTGTCTTTATGCCAGACATGAGCGATGCAGCACTTTAGCACCACAACAGCTCTCACTTCCACAGCTGCTCCTCCCGAGTCCCTCATGCAGATGTTGGATTGGACAGACCACCCCGAAGCACCACGACCCAACAATACCAACCCAACCAAACCGTGATGGATCGTATGGCGCTCATGCCAATTCCAAAAGCCAGCGTTCTGATTGGTCGAAGATGTAATTGTCGTCCCTGGATTCAAGCACAAGAAATCCCCTTTAGCTGCATTCATAAATATGGTAAAGAGGTAAAACGTAAGACTTATCCATCACCGGTGTTAAGCTGCTTTGGTGAATTCAATCATATGAGCTCGATATATCCGCTGGTGAAAACGTAATGCAATAATAGAAGTTTTTCATATTCAGAAAGTATTTCAAATATCATAGGAAACTTGTATAAAGATTTCAGCTTTTTTGTTCAAGGGTGAAACTGTCAGCTGCTATCAAAAACCCCATAAAGCAAACATTGTTCTGAAGTATTTCCCTGTGTGTGTGTGTGTGTGTGTGTGTGTGTGTATTTGTTTTTTTGTTTTTTTCAGATGCCAGATGCTGCATGTTATATGAAATGCCCTGGTCGTATTTTTCACACTGACAGCGCCATAGCTTACTCTAAGGGGACTGGGGTTAGTTTATCCTCAACTGGTGTATTACTCTTTGAATGTCTCTAAGTTAAACTGCCGCTGACAGCTTATCAGTCAATGTAATGCACAATGCCGCTATGTGCAGGGGGAGTAATTCAATATCCCTATAAGATTCAAGGCAAAAAACACAAGAAGGAAAAAAGAGATTTATGCCTCCAACGGTAGCGGGGGACATTAGTACGGGTTTCAACTTCCCGTGAAAAGAAAAATCTACTCCAGGCATCAGTCTTGTATTTGTAATTCATTCTAATATTAAATTGTGTTCGCCAGCAGAGACAGATGGAGAGCTCGAAATCATGCAAATGTTTGGGAGAAAAGGAGTACAGAAATAAGGACGGTAAATATTAGAAACTCCAGGGCCGCACAGACCCACTGCAAATCCAGTTCCAAAAGAGTAAAATGTTAATGAAAAAGAATGATTTTCAAATCTCAATATGTTATGATAATAGTAAAACAACATTTGAAGAGTAAATACATCCTTGGAATTCCTAATAATTGCACAATTTGTGTTTCAATGGCACATATCTGATTTTTTCTTTTAAATGGCAACACAAATCTGTGAATGCGGATTGGATTGAAGATTATGAGCATCCGTTACATTCAGAACACTATCATCAATTATACTTATTTCAAATATTTCATTTACACCCAAATATCTTATTTCCAAAACTTGAACCAGGCAGCTCATGGTAAATGGTTGTTTTTGTGTCTGCTTTTATTTGTCATACATTGGTCAAAAGTGTAGTCACAATTAATTGTATTTATTTATTATTCATTGAGACAGGGACAGCGCACATTATACATTATCAGGAGAGATGCATTGTACCAGGTTGTAACGCAAGTGCTAACTGGAATAAATGACTAATCGACGATTAAAATTGTCATAAACGTATTGTTATCTGGTCTAAAACACAGTTGCAAGACAGTTGCATTATTAAATCACAATGTTTTTCTCTATCCAGAAGCTGTCAAGTTACCATATTTCAACCTTTATTTGGTTAAAAATATATTTTGTAAGTGTCAATATGAATTAGAAATAATAATTTCAGTAGTCAACTAACTGGAGGTTAATTATGTACAGAATGACATTTTTAAATTAGATGTGTATATTTGTGCATGTTTGTGCAGCTTGTGAGATTTTGAGATTGTCTTTGTTTTCTCATAAGTGTCTTGATCTCTGTTTTAGCCCTGAAATCCCACCACCGCGACCTCTGACCCCCGCTAAGTCCTTTCTCCGCCGACAGCCACAGTAACAAACACTTCTATCAGGCGGTCAATTACATAGGAGACATATCTGTGAATGTATTTAACAGCTCCGTGCGTCTATACAGCACTGCCTTCCTTAAAGGACGCTGGACTGAAATAGCTTGCAGATGCAAACATACCTCCACGCAGCCCTCAGCGCGCTCCATCACATCTAAACGTGAAAATCTGACATTTTTGGGGACCTGAGGCATGTTGTAGTTTTACGAGGGTCAGATTGGTTTGACTCCTTTGGAACGACCCTGTACCCTCTCACGATTCAGGATTCGATCAGAAAAAGGCCACACCTGTTCTTCCATCATCTATTTTTATTGCATTATTGGGATAGTTGCAGCACTGGAGAATATTTTGATACAGTCTGAGTTCACACACGCAGTAGTTCAACATGATACCATCAATGTGACTTATCTATAACTGTAGTCTGTATATGCCATTGTATGTCCCCTGCAACTCAGTAATGCTAAGCACATTTATCAAGCTGGGCTATACGCTGTACGTTTTGTACTAAATGGATATTATTAATCATTAACTTATGTGTCAACTTAAAAGTAATCATTGTAGCTTCTTCACACACATACAGCACATACTAACATTTTATATGGTTCCTTTATCATTTTGTACAATAACACATTGTCATATATTTAGAAAATAGTACAAAGCAATAGAGGCCTAAAATAAAACCAATTGAGCTGATTTTAAGAACTATTTGGTGATCAGTGGTTTGGTCGTTTCTTGATTACTGTGGATCAGGCATGATAAATTAACATTTTGTTTGACAAGTTTTTTTGTTTGTTTTCCCTATAGACCTATAACAATTTGGAAATTAAACATGGATTCATAGCTCTATTAATATTTGTAAAGCTATAAAGCTTCTGCCGTGATTCAAGATATTGGAAAAAGATAGACTCCAACATACAAGGTAATATTTAATTACGGTACCTTTGACTTTCCTCATGACTTTCAGGATGTTAGCTGGACTAATATAATCTCATACAAATTCTACCTTCATTCTGAGTCATGTTGATACTAAACAAATGTTATTCCTTCTGTGGCTCTCCACCTGAGAAGCTCTCCATTTGCAGAGGCTAAAACTCGAACACTGATTTGTTGTTTTAGATAAAGGCCGTATTTCGAACCCACACGTCGCTGCAGGTGTGCGAGTGTTACACCATGATCTGTGTATGTCTTTTTAGCAGCTGACGAAACACCACCAGCTTTAGCCCCTCACTGATAAAGTTCTCATAATCACATTAACTTGCAAACCTTATCTAAACATCTACAAGTGTTACTGCTCCAACCTAATGCCAGCTTATAGTCTGAGAAAAATCAACACTGCTTCTTTAGCTCTTTAAGGCATAACCATTGTCCATTTGCAGCCTGTTTAGTGTAATCATCTTAATACACCTAAGCAGAAAGCAGATACCCTCTTAATCCAGCTGCACAGAGAGCATCATTAATTCCCGTAATGAACTCGAAATTTGAGAGTAGGTAACCTGTGAACCCGTCTATCCCGACACACATTTCTTTACAAATTGCCAAAACCGGGCTTATCTCTTGTCGGTTTAAAGAAGTGGCATTGGAGAGGCTTTGGTGCGGTTGGGATATGAGCTTGCGGTGGTCATGGGCGTTAGTGGGGGCATTAGTGAAGTGCCTTAGCCAGACTGTTGGCTTCCACGCCGGGTTACCGTGTCACGCCTGGAGCTCTGATTAAGTTACAGTCCAGCCAGAGAAGGTCACGGTGCCCCCCCCCCCTCCTCAACAGCAGAACCTCCACTCCACAAACGGAAAACACAAGCCTGAAGAAAAACCTAAGGCTAGTTTGGAAAGTGGGAAATTAAGATGTTCTTGGAGTTATTGCAGGGTGTTGTGTGTTACCAGACTGTGGTGGAATGGAAAAATATACATGGACAGTTGGCAACAACCATTTTGAGCAGCAATCTCAACACAATTGCAACTGGAACTGAGCGATATGATAAAAAAACACAATCACAATATATTTTGATCTTATTGATCGATCACTATTTTAGGATTCAGTTTTATTTTGTCTTATATAAGAAATAAAAATGGCTTTCAATATGAACTTCCTTAACATAAACAATACAGACTTTTAATCATTTAATCACACAAATCACATTTCTTCTTCCAAAGACTGGACTCTGCTAAAACCGAACTCGGCTCCAAACCATGGAAGATTAACTTGGGTAAAAAGACCCAAGCATATCATGCACGATCAGGATTTGTAATGGCTGAATCTCAATCTTTAATAAAAAATGATTAATTTCCCAGCTCTAAATGCAACTGTAATATACTGTAAATGCTGAGGCTCAGGGGTGGAGCTCAGTGAATGTGCAGAGTAATTAAAATGTGAACCTGCATTGTGGCTTCTACAAGTCTCTCATCCTTTTTGCCCTATATTCTCTGTATCTGATATAAGCCAAACTGTTATTTATGGACTTACTTTTAACAAGGCGTCTTTGCATCAAAGCTCCCTGGCTCTCAACATGAGGATTGTGGAGTGTGCATGCTCCCCCTGTTACTGGGTCCTCTCCAAATTGTTGCAAATATCTGTCTGTCTCCAAAATATGGCTCAGATAGACTGGTGACCCTGACAATGAGTGTGTCATTATCAGGGTCTGGTTGTCAAACAAATGTCTACCCAGATATTAAATAACACTAAATCTAATGTGGAAACTAGATACTAATTTGGACAAGCATTAAAACTGGGGGAAATCCCATAAATAGGACAGAAATGTACCTTTTCTGAATAATTTTAGAACTAGAACAAGTGTTATATTCGACTGAAGAATTTCTTAGTAGTCTAAAGCCAAGCCTTGTGTCTCAATTAGGGTGCAAGGGGTGGAGCTGAGACGCTCTCAAAAGTATTAAATATCTATATATATTCAGACTAAATATATGACACAAACTGCACTCACAAGACCAAGCTTAAGGATTTTCCTAAAATTATTTATACAGAAAAAGTTCTACCAAACCACATGTAAAAAAGGCTATATAAACTCACAATTCACCCCGAATCATTAAAACCTCAGTAAAATAATTAGTTAGCTAATACAATTAATTGACTAAATGACCTACAGCCCTACATGAAATATCAAATAAGCTACTATTACTTTGAGTTAAAAGGTATATTCTATTGTCTAAAAAGATTGTGGTGTCGAAATTGGTTTTGAGCAAGTCTTTTTCGTAGCATTGTGCAATCGAGTTTGAAAATGCATCGTGACAATATCAGTCTAGTTTTCCTGCCTAATGCTCATAGTTGCTAATAAACCCCAACGTCGGTCTCTTGCAATAACCAGTGACGCTAAATTAATTGACGCTTATTTGATTATTTTAATGATTCATATTAGAAAGGTACATAAGAAATGACTCTCAATATTAGGCTAAGTGCTCCTGAATGCTCCCCAGCTGTGAATTGTCCCTCCACATAATGATTTGCTAAATAAACCTGTTTCCTCCTTGTGTGTGTACTCTTAGATCTAAAACCATGGCCTCAGCACCCACTGCATTAGCTTCCTGTCAGACCAATCTGACATAGAGCTGCTCACACATGCGCACTCGCCCCGGCACATTCCCTCACAGATGATTGAGTTCTGCCCCCTTAATAAACCACTGATTCAGCATAAGTATAACCATTGATTGGTGACTTAATTCCCAATTCAAATTATCATCCTGGGTCCCTATCCAAGGTTGACATGAGCCTTGAGCTGCTGCTACGACTAAATTATACTCACGGCCCCCACCCTCCGCCTCTCTCTCTCACACACACACACACACGCACACACTAACAGACTCCCAGGCCCCCCATCTCTCTCCCCTGTACGGCGCTCTCTTGCTCGCCCAGGTGCTGATACAAGCAGAAATCCTCCACGCCCCATCGCTCCCACAACACAAACACACACCTCTGCAGAGTACACCTCCACCGAACGAGGGAGCCGGGAGGAGGCACAAATCAGTCTCACCTCTATTTGCTGTGTTTGCATGGAGCTCCGACACAGAGGCCTTAGCTGCAGTGGTGTGCTGCTGCTAAAATGGTCAGGTCAGGTGGACTTTTTTGTTGATTATTACTGAGGAAGTACGATGACGATGTTAGGGGACAATTAGAGACTGGAATTTTTGCTTTAGACATGCAAATTTACTAGAAAAAACACACATTTACAAGATTTTAGGTTGATTGATACATTGATAATCGTAACCAGTATTTGGATTATACAGACGCTAAACACATGAAAATACCTTTTTATTTATTTTTGTTAAATCAAAATGTCAAAAAATAATAAAATATGTATGATTTTTATCCATAATACACTTTATTCGTAAATACTCTCTATCTAGAAGCATTCAGTCACCATAGTTCAGCCTTTTATTTGCCTTATAATATATTTTAAAAGTCTCAATGTACAATGGAACTTATTGTTTGTCTAGTCAACTGAAAAATATTCACTGACTATTGACAACTAAGATAATGGTTTGTTTCAGCCATGGTGTGAGCTGTGTAAATGTAAGCCTTCATGAGATCAACATCATCATATCCAGCAGGTTGTAGATTCAAACTGGGACTAAACCTAAACAAGTTGCAAGTATTCGGCTCCTAAAAATGGACCATTTCCAAACAGTGTCCAATGTTTGACTAGCTGATAGCTTAGCCTAAGGCTAATGGTAAGTGTGAGAAATGCTGCACTGTGTCGCTGCATACAATCTAGACCAAATTAAACAATTGTTAGCCCAACGTTTATGCATTTTCATTCATGTGATAGCCTGAACTGGTAAGGACGTTTCCACTTTTTCCTTGTAGATTTACCTGTTTCAAATCTTGTGCATGTTATTCTTTTTTAAAGGAATATTATTTAACTCGATTAAAACAATTAACTCTATGGTTTCCCTTCTACTACAAGTGGCCCAAATATAATAGTGATGTTGTTGACAAAAATTGAATTAAAAATACTCTATATGACAATAGTGTGTCCATTGATACGCAGGTTTTCACTGTAGTTTCGCAATCAGGTTACTTTATTCCAGCTCACAGATCTCCCGTGTGGCCACCCAGCCCTTGTGGATATGGCATTATAATCTTTGCATTATTATTATTAGACATGGCTAGATCTGGTTACATTTCAATTGTTTTCGGTTACCAATATTCGAACGATACCTGGTTTTGCGGTACTGGGACCAGAACAATCCTTTTTTCCGATTTACATATATATGGAGATATACAGATATGCAGATATACATAGATATATATCTAGAATAAAGTAGAAGTAACATTATTTTCCATTATTCATTTGTTCTCATACGGCTTAGTAATTTTCTAAATAAAACAAAAGTCAACTCTGTACAAGTAGTACCTTAAGTACCTTTTTTTCATCATACTGGTACCTTTAGACAACCCAGCCCTAGACATTTCAGTTTTTTCTGAAAATGTAACAATCTGTGGGAAAAAAAAACACTGCCCACATTTGAGAGATGAGCTTATCTTTTCGGCAGTGTTCTAGTGATAAAATAAGAGGTTATCAGCGTGATGCATGGACTCCGTTCCTCTTAAGTCACCCAAGGTTGCAGGCCTTCTCTCTCAATGAGGATGTAGTGGGCTTTAGCAGGCGTTTGTCAGCGCTGGGACAAAGCCATGGAGACAAGAGTGAAAAGTAGTAAACAAGTGAAGGGGAAGCTAAAGAGGGAAGGGGAGAAGGAGGGAGGAGGAGAGGATGGAGTCGAGCTATTGTCTCTGCTTCATCAATATCCTCTTATATAAATGTCAACTGTACCATTTCCCTCATCAGTGTTTCACCAGCCCACTGGCTTTATCCTCAGCTACAAGGGAGGGACATGGCTCTCTCATCTCTCTTTATGGCTCCTACTCCCTCCCTACTCCCCTAAATCCTTCTCTCCTCTCTCCTCATCCGTGTTTCTTTGCCTCCTTCCTGTTCTCTTTATCATCCTTGATCCCCTCCTTCTTTCCTCTCTCTCGCTCTCTCTCTCTCTCTCTCTCTCTCTCTCTCTCTCTCTCTCTCTCTCTCTCTCGTGGCGATGCGTCACGAGTCTGGCCCCATGAAACAAGTCAATTTTCTGCCAGCTCGGCGGATGAATAAATCTCCTTGGCTCCGCTCACAGCGATGGGGATATTTATCTAAGTGGAGTGTGTCCTCCTCGGATCGACGCCACACACCCAAAAGGGCCTATAGGAAAAAGAAAAAGATGGAGAGAGCTAGTCAGGGAGGTAAAGGGAAGTGAATTACAGCTAATAAAAAGGAAAAGCGAGAGCTAATTGGATGGGAGAGGAGAGCGATGAGAGAAATGGTGAAATAAGGGTTGGGTTGGTCCGGGACAAAGCTGGTATAGCAGAGTGGGACAGGGGCATTAGTCGAGGTAGCTCTGTGTAAACGGCAGGAACCAGAGCAGATCCGGATGAGTGGCAGCCTTCAGGCCACACGGGTGTACGGGGACAAAAGTACCACATGGCTGGAGAATTGATGTAAAGAGTCTGTTATTTTTTGGCTGTACTAAAAGGCTGTACTAAAAGCTGTACTGTACTACAAATATAGGATTCTCCAAAATTTAAGTAAAATTATGTCTTTTTCCAGACCTGTCAAACAGTGATTCATCCATTACCATTAACCATTAATATTACAGAAAGTACTACTACTACTACTTTTACTATGGGATGCTTCTCAAACCAAACAAAGGCATAAAACGAGAAAGTATTGACTACAAAAATATTATGATTCGTCAGATTAATTTAAAATTCCAAAATTGACAACTGCTTTTAATGATTATAAAACTCACACCTGCACATGGCTCTTTTTCTCGTCCAGGTTGTACAAAAAGAGCTAGTGATCAGTTCATTAACAGAATGGTGTGGACTCGCATTCCCTAAATCTTTAATGTAGTTCAGTGATTTGCAGTTTTGTCTGTATTTTGGAAAAGCTCTGAGCAGCAGCAGAGTAGGAAATGACAAAGCTTCTCTGGCACTAAACAGAAGCATTAAAGCAAATAGCTGTTGTCTCATTACCATTCATTTTTAAAGGACTGTTACTGTAATAAATGCCTTCTCTGGACCCTCCTTTTTCAGTATTAAGAAGATTAACTGTGTTTCAAATGGAGTGCAAGTGTATATTCCACTTCAATTAAAATGGTCTGTTTTGCTCATGCACAACAGGCGCCCAAAAAGACAAACTTTTGGCTTAATTACCTACAATAACAGTGTGATATATTTGGAGGATGGTCCTTACTGTGAAAGCGTGGTATGAAACAAGACAGTTTAATAAACTCGCTAGACAAGGCCAGGCCCCATGGAGCACATAATGTGTCTGTGAGTGCAGGGCTTTTATACTCATAAGGCAACAATCTAGATGGACATCTTTAAGAAACAGCTTCACTTATTTCCTCTAAACTAATCCAATTGGACCTACAGAAATTAATATCATATTTTTGTTTTTTGGTGTATGTAAATTAGAAGCAGGCAATATGGACAAAAATGAATATCTCAATCATTTTTGGAGTATCCCAATAACAAACCATATTATGTAAATACAGCAAAAATGTGTTGTTAGTTGTGGTTTAATTATCAGACAACTACATATTTATTTTTACTCTAAATTATACAACCAATATTAAAATTTTGCCTATCTTCAAAACAACACATTCACAATATTTTCCACAGTCATTTTAGATATATTACCCACCTCTAATGTAAACCTGAATTAACGTCTTTCGTTACCCAATAAGTCACAACAATTTTTCAGTCACATGATAATTTCTTGTATTATTACCAAGCAAAATTGGCCAAACACAACAAACAAAACAATACCTGGTTGGATAACTACAGGCCCTTTCTCTTCAATTCAATTACACTTTTATTATCTTGTCAAGTAGTCCCAAGTCATATATCCCTTTCAACATGTCCCTTGTTATTTATCAACCAGCCATATTGCCCTATTTGGCATAATCACAAATCTGTTGTGCGTAAATGATATGTCAAGTTAAAATAATGACAGAAGTTGTGTGGGTTCTGCAAAATGCAATGTTGTGAAGTGTATCTGGCCCCATTCGTTGTGGGAACGTCGACATGTTTTTCAATTATTTCAGGGTTAAAGGTTGAGGAGGCGCTCCGGCCCTGTTGCCCCGGGATCTCAGTTGTTTATGTTATCACTGATGGTTATTACTGTTAACACTTCCACACAGGGCGTTATCAAAGGCTTTTAAAATTTGTGCTGAATCTAGTGAATCTTAGACAGCAAATGAATGAAGTTGATAGTTGTGTGCCAGGGATTAATAAGAGTGTTAATAAAGAGATATAAAGGTTATTCTCACTTTTGATTAGTATTTATATTAAGACTTTTGTTTAATAAGCAGGAATAAAGTGATGAGAAAAAATATTATTTATCATATTATTTAATTATAATTTAGATATTTAATGACGCCTTTCTTTACTTTTATTTATGTATGTGTATGCTCAATATTGTTTTTGTTTCTTCATTAATTATACAATTAACATATTAAGTATTTACCCATATTATTATTTTAGTAATTGTTTGTAAATAACTCTTCAAATATTGTGTTATTCTGCTAGTATTTGATCAACATGTCATAAAAATCCTTAACATAAAATATATGTTTAGAGATACAATAAGAAGACTACTTTTACCATGCAGATGATAATAATATTAACATATTTGCATATTTATTAATGTTGCTAGGCCTGGACCAATTCATTTTTCACGTCTGGATACAACATGAGTTAGCAGTGCACGCTCTCTGAACACTTAAGATGATGCATGGCTCAGGCCGCTCCATAGGTTTCCATGTGTAATATTTATGTTTTCACTACATTAGCATGATGAATGCAGACACTTTTCATTAGAGACAAATGGAAGCTATTCTGACACAATTATGGAAAAAACAATAAGATCTCAGTGTGGGGCACAGGATGATTGATAATAGTGCAGGGGGATTGGGCTTAACCAGGCTCTCCCTGAGGGCTGCTCCCCTGGCATTAGTCAGACAAATCCCTTTGTCAACCTCTCCCCTTCGCCATTTTTATTCATAAGCATTTGGCCTTAAGAAAGACATCAAACCAAGAATACAACGAGAGGTCAACTTCGTCTTTGCGCAATGTTAACCTCTGCATTGATGAAGCTAATTCACATTTCCTCAGTTCAGCCTACGGGGCCTGAGAGGAGCAGGGGGAGGAGAGCTGGGCCGCCAATACACGGCTCTCTGTGTGTGAGCACTCCCTCCTGACCTGAACCCTCCACATGGGGTTAGTATTGAGAGAGTGGGCTGAAAAGAGGCCTGAGTGAATGTTGTCCTAGCTCATTGAAATGACAATAGGGGCATATGGTTGTGTGTGTGCTGCGGTATGGTCATGGCAGACTCCATATTCTTGGGGCAGAGCTACCAGGTGCTGTGTGGACGGACCCACTGAGAGTCGACAAATCATACACACATGCAGCAGGCTGGCTTCTGCTCTGCTGCACACCAGGGGGCTTTAGAGGGGAGTTCTTCTGAGGGCAATTGAGAAACATTCAGAAGTTTATATTCAATCATCATTTGAGAAAACAGCTGACAAGAAATTTCGATTCTTAGTGAAACAAATTGCAATATTCATACTGATATGTTATTTTGACAAGGATGTTTAATTCAAGCAGAAATAACAATAAAGTTCCTGTGTTTACTAATGAAAAAGTCACTAAATCTTGACCTTAATATTTTAGTCCTCATGTTTATTTATTGAAGATTTTACTGTAAGTAGCTAATGCAACTCAATAATTATACGTTGATACTGTGCACCCCAACAGTGGATAATTATTTCCAGTGTAATTGTATGTTTTGTCGTCTTGAACAGATTGTCCCTTTAAACGCTGTCAAAACCCCACAGAGAACATGAGAATAGAGCTAACCTGATGTAGTGCCTCCCTCCCTCTGTCATGAATACTCAGCTCCACCCAAATGACTATTCAATACAGTCTGCAGCTAGACGAACGGCCAATCCTTCGCAGCATCTGTTGGGCCCTGGTGCCAGACGCCAGCCTTGTAAGAGGGCCATGGCGGGCTAATTGAAAGACAGAGGCCATCTCTCAAAATAAGCCATTTGTGTGAGTGTGTGTTCAGAGGAGGCGATGATGGAGAGGCAGAAAGGACACAGAAATAATTGACAAAATATGCTCAGAAAAAGAAAGGAGTGAGTAAAAGACATTCCTCAGAGACAACAGCTGACCTGTCACTGTGTGTTCCCAGGCGACCAGATTTGGAAACACCCCTATGGGCATTCACCGTGCACACCCCAAACCTGCTTCATGTAATTAGACTGTCCTTGTGCTCTTATCTCATTTTAAAACATTAGTTACAAAAGCCTCTTTGTGCAGCTCATTTACCTATTTACAGGCTTAGTTTTGGGTCACATAATCCATGAAGCATTGAAAACTGATTGATGCCTGCCATACATCTAGCCCAAGTTTATGTTGTCAGTGGTGGTTTATTGGTTTGTTGGCCAGATTGTTTCTAAAAGCTCATTTGGAAAAGTTTAGATTGTAAACGAAAGTGTTTGTAGATAAGACAGGTAAACCCAAAATGGCAACGAGAGCAAGTACAGAAAAAAAACATATGCAACAAGCTCCCTAATGAATATGAATGAATGTACTGAGAATTTACACCTGAATTACAATTTAGGAATCCGTGATGCTTGATTGAAGCTGTCACAGTTTTTCCAGCATGTAATTAGACTGGCCTTATTTTTAGAAAGCTCTTTTTTATGCCTGTATCTCCTTTGTGTGACTGATCCAATCTCTGCAGATTAATCCCCAGTGATGGATATTGAAACTGTGTAGATAATAAAAGAGCGTTTATAATCTGATGAAGTAAGCAACACAAATGCAAATGCTATTTACACTTCTGCTTTTGACAAATTAGACTCGGGCCTGTTTTGCACCTCAAGGTCCCTCCATCCTTCCCTGTATGTCTTTGCATCACATAAAAAGCGAGCCTTCACAAATGAAAACTAAAGGATTGCTGTCATAACTCTTGCTGGTTCTCCTCGAGCAGTTTTTATTGCCCAAAGGCAGTGAATAATCCTCTCCATCCTGGCCTTCTCGAATAACACAATCCTTCAGCATCACTGCTTACTGTGCTTTATGGTCAAGTGCAGATGAAGAAGAGGAACATTCAGATGAGCCACTGTGAGAGGCAGCCATGAGGAGAATGTCAAGAGGAGAACCAATGCACACCCCTTTCATTTAGTAATATACCACTAATGCTGCTGCTGCTGTTGTTGTTGTTGTTGTTGTTGTTGTCGTTGTCGTCGTCGTCGTCGTTGTTGTGGTAGTGGTTGTTGTTGTTGTTGTTGTTGTTCATATTTAACCCGTATTGGTTCAGTCCTAGTTTCTAATAAGCTTTATTTGTATACTGGTTGTATTGTGAGTTATCTTTGCCACATGTAAGGCTCCTAGATTATGAGATGATGTAGCAACAGTAACAGGGCTTATTGTAGACGAATGGTTACTTATCTTTTTTTTATCCAGGAAAGAAGACTCAGTGCCAGTGAATAATTTATTGCCACTAAACTCACGTCAAATGTTTACTCTAAACATTTAAAATATTAGACCAAATGGCAATGTCCCTATGCACACACTGTACAGTTGATAAAGTGATAGGCCAAATATGTCTCTGCCTTTAAAAGAGGAATTGCTTTCTTTCTTATCTCTAAATTATATTTGTCAAGAAATGCATGTTTTTGGATGTATGGTTTTGTTTAACATTTAAATATCACTGCTTTTTTAATTACACTTTTTTGGTTTATGCAAGGTTTAATCTTCTGTTCACGGCCAACACATTTTTTTAACCATTTCTAATAGACGTACCCGCCGTTTCAATCTGCTTTTGGTCAATTACAAATGCATATGTCCAATCTGCGCCAACAACAAGTGAACAGGCCCCAAACCACAGTGCTCTGATTAGGGGCGTGCAGCCAGTGTGTCATGGCTGCCAGAGCAATGTGAGAGCCACAGCAACTGTTCACAGGTACGAGACACTGAACATAGCACTGGCTGTAGCGTGTTGGCACACACTTAGCATTAAAACACCTCTGTCAAACTATTTATTGAGCGAGTAGTATTGTCTATGGGTTTCCAGATAGCAGACAGTATGTTGCATTAGTCCAGCCATAGACCCATGAAAAGGTTTCTTTAAGGAGAGGAACAGTGCATTAGCCGCCCAGCGTGTGGTAACGTCTTGTGTTTCTGTGTAGACATTGCACCTGTTTTTGTCAGGATTTTATGGGCTGTGTTCAGCTCAATTTTTATGTTACTTTCAGTATCATTCTTGTTTCTTGTTATGTTTCAAATTCAATCTCTGTAAGTAACCTTGCACATAGGCATCAGTGTTACAAATGGATCTATACTGCACATAGATACAATTTCTGTTGCATTTGTTCCAAAATCCCCAAAAATGAAAAGTTTGGTTGGAATTAGGTCAGGTCAATTAATTGCAATTGAAAGAGATTCAATTATGTCTAATAATCAATGATATGGTTTTGGTTTTTTGACTCACATTGTCCAATACTGTCAGTAAAACATGTGGTTGGAATAGAGGTCAGGATGAAAGTCTGTATCGTTAATGTCCATGAAATCATTATCGTTAAAAGATCATTTTATTTAGAAAAAAATAACAGTAATGGTTTATTGAATAAATAAATGAATACATTGATATAATCAGAATTATTTTTTTATTTTATTTTTCCTTCATATTGCCCAGCCCTAGTTGGAATTATATTACTTTGAAATAGTAAATATTCCAATCAGAGTTAAGAATTTAAGAAAGAATCAAAATTTTAAAATCTGTGCATTTTTAAATGTTCCCCAGTTTTGCTGATTTGTGAAGTGTTGATCTCTAAATACAACCAAAGATAAATGCGCAGAAACTAGAAAACACATTATGTGTGTAACTGTTAGTTCTATTTGGGTTGTTTGTGCTGCTAGTATTGTATCATCATCCTCAATTGAACATGTTTATCTAAATCAAAGATATATACAGTGTATACTGTATATATTAGAGTTGACATAAACAGTCAGCAGCGATAATGGTGCAGCTTAGGTTCCAGGAGGACTGCACTGAGGCGGGGAAGCCAGACCGTCAGGGATTTGTCAGGGGCCTGTTATTACATCTCTAGTCACATAAAATATGGCCGCCCTGCTCTCTGGAGATCCCAGCACCAGATAAATCCTCTCTCGCCCAACCAGAATGGCCCTGCTGATGGAAGCATCCAATGGTGTCCCTCGGCCGCTGACCCCTGGTAATGACGTGTGATTTATACAGTAAAGCAAAGCCACTTCCAGGCCTATAGCGTCGTCTAACCCTCTATATCTATATCTGGTGTTGTGTGGGATAAAAGGTCTTTGAGACAGGAGGGACATGACACCCCTTCACACAGCCGTATTTGGGGTACCTGCAAAATGGCTACAATGTAGATGGCTTCCCCTGCAGCTGTCTGTGGTCATATATACTGCAGAAAGGACCACCACAAGTCAAGGGCCTAAATCAACACCTGGTTGGACAGAAAGTGGCTCTCATTTCCCTTAAATACATTTTAAGTGTTGTTGATGAGCAGATTACAGCTGCAGAGTTTGTGACCCAATATATCATGAATACAACATCTATAATAAAATTCCCTCTCCGCTGCTTTCACAGCAGAGGAGCTGAACTTTGACAAACAAAGAAATAGGCCTTCATCTTGATCGACCATCAGTAATTAACAAACGATTAGTATTTGCTGTAGGCAGGAAGTATTCTTTCAAATCAAAGTTATTCATTATTTCAGCATGTATGTGTATATATGTATATGGGTGCATGTATACACACCCATATATATATATATATATATATATATACATATATATATATATATATATATATATATGTGTGTGTGTGTGTGTGTGTGTGTGTGTATATATATACTAGACTATAATTGTGTGTATATATATATATATATATATATATATATATATATATATATATATATATATATATATATATATATATATATATATATATATATATATACATACACACACACATATATACACACACACACCAAGAGCTAAGGACTTGGTTTTAAAAAAATACAAAAAATACACAAAGTCATATGCCACTGGAGAGCACCCTATTAGTTCCTTTACTTTGCTTCAAGTTTGTGGCTAATAGAAAGTGTAAGTGTGGAGAAAATAGGTTCAAAGGTGTGCTGGAGCCAACTATTAAATGCACAATTACTTGTGAAATCAGAGCTGACCCCCCGCCAGCAGCAGATATACGGTGCACTGCAGAGTCTTGAGTGCTTTCTCCCTCCACAGGCTGCACAAATGACCCCAAATATCTCCAACCAACTTTTTAATAACTTAGAGGAGGAGATTGTTTCCGGTTTAAAACTCAATGACGTGAAGCAATGGAATTTGAGGAGGTGGAAATGAGAAGATGTCATAAAAGCAAAGACCTAACTCAAACTGTGGTCATATTCATTTAATTAGGATACACTAAAGAAATAGTATCAGAAACATATATACATGGCAGTGTTTAGTGCTAAATAATCATCATCATTATCATCATCATCATCATCATCATTAATTCATCATTATTAATAATAATAAATAAATAATAAATAGCCCATGTCTTTCTGTAAGATTAAATTAACCAAATAAGCCATATTGAGTAATATCATTAAGCCATATTATTTTTTTAAAATTGAAATAGAATGGGGCTATGTGCAGAAGGCTTACATTTTCAAAAATATGATTGATCAATTTAAATTCAGAAAATAAATAAAGTATATCTGTTTAGAATTCCAGCGTCATTAACGTTGCTGCTGCAGCTATCAGTGACAATAGCATCTGCCTGGGCTAAACAAAAAGTGAATGTAACGAAAAATACATTAATATGAGCCTCACATTGACAATCATTTTAATTGTCTTGTCTATGCTTTCCCCTGCGCAATCACCTCGATGCAGTTGTGTCAGAGACGCGCTAAAATAAAGGCATCGTGTCAAACCTGGAGCGCGCATGGCAAAGAAGTGAGCGCAGATGAAATTTATAAAAGCAGCCCTTTCGCCTGAGTAATGGCCCGGCATTGGCGTCGCTGAAAGGGACGCGCGGCGCTGCTCCTCGCGCCCCAAAGGAGGCATCATCAGAACTGATATACAGCAGCACCTTCTTGACCAAAAATATGTTTCATCCGCACTTTGGACTAGGACAACATCCGCGTGACTACATCTAAATTAACCTCTGTGAGTCCGCTTCATCAGCTGCGATTATGGGCGCTTCAGACCCCGGCTTTGCGGAATGAGCTCTGTCTCTCCTCGCCATCATTGAGCCTATTCTGGTATCTCACCGCACGACTAAATTAGAGGAGAGATGATAAGAGCACAAAGCATTATAATTCTGCGGGGCTCCTCCTCCTTCCAGCCATGCGTCCTAATTAATGGGACACCCCCAGTTGCAAAAAGCCCCGCACTGGACTGCAACATAGTCAAAGAGTGAAAGGGAAGAGGGCGAAAAGTGCCACTGGAGATAATTGATTAGCTCCCAATCAATGAGAACTTGTTAGTAATCGTCAACTGTGTGGACCTCGCCATTTTCAGGGAGTCTCCGGTCCGGACTGGCTGCTCCCTGGGACCCTCACCGTTGCGCGTATCCCACTTTGGAATAATAGCTTTTCCTCTTAAGCTTTTACGTTTCAACTGTTATGTGACTTCGCGTACCAGTGGCGGCTTTTGCGTTTTTAACTTTTTTTCCTGAATTCTTCGTTTATAACGAATTTTCCGTACATCCAATGATGACATCCAAAGAAGTGGCCAAATGTGATGCGGGGGAGAATAGGAGGCGCAGTCCGCTGGACCACTTGCCGCCTCCCGCTAACTCCAACAAGCCGCTGACCCCATTCAGCATCGAGGACATCCTCAACAAGCCGTCTGTGAAACGCAGCTACGCGATTTGTGGCACGGCACACCTTATTTCCACCTCGGAAAAGCACCGCTCTTCTGGCATCCCACTGTCCAGCCGCGCACTTCTCACCCAAACCTCTCCACTGTGCGCGCTGGAGGAGCTGGCCAGCAAGACATTCAAAGGACTGGAGGTCAGCGTACTACAGGCCGCAGAAGGTAAAAGGCCCGTTTTAAAATAGCATTTATAAAATTTCATTATTTAGTATTTGTCAAATTGAGATTTTCCTACCGTTTAATTTGGATATGCTAATATTAGGATTCTTGAAGTATCATCAGAGAAGGTTATTGAACGTTACTGTGACAGTTAAATCGTAAAATGTGATGTTTATTTTAAAACAATGCGTTAATTATTGAACTCAAGTGCAGTTCAATAATTAGACTACTTTTACGCACTCACACTGCAGGCACATGCACCTGTTTCTCATCCAGCTCTCTACTGTCGCTTTCAGGTCGGGACGGGATGACTCTATTTGGACAGAGATCTACTCCAAAGAAGCGTAGGAAATCCCGGACTGCATTCACCAACCATCAGATCTATGAGCTCGAAAAGCGTTTTTTGTATCAGAAGTACCTATCCCCGGCAGATCGGGACCAGATCGCGCAGCAGCTTGGCCTGACGAACGCGCAGGTGATCACGTGGTTTCAGAACCGCCGGGCAAAGCTAAAGCGAGACCTGGAGGAAATGAAGGCCGACGTGGAGTCCGCTAAAGCTATCGGCCAGGTTCCATTGGACAAGCTGGCCAAGCTGGCAGACTTGGAAAAATGCGCCAATGGCACGTTAGGCCACCCGCGCAACGAGTCCCCCATGCGGAGCCAGCAGGAGCTCGAGCTCGCACAGAAACTGCGGACGTCGCCGCTGTCGCCCTTCTCAGACCACACAACAAGTAAAGAGTGCTCAGAGGACGAGGACGTAGAGATTGATGTAGACGACTGAGGGCGCAGCATGGCGCTGGACACAAACGGTGTGAACAAATCCTGCCGAGGACTTGTAACTTACTGCTTATATTCTACCATATCTCCGACGTGTACCAAAATGTATTGACTTTTATTGTCACATAGACCTATTCATAGTGACGCATGAACAGAGCAGAGCAAGAAATATGCAGTGGTCTTTCACAACGTATCTGTTAGCCAATCAAAGCAATATGATCCGAGTAACTTATTTTTATTTTTATACATTATGTGGCCCTCACACGCAGCTCACACACCTGCCCGCGTCTAACGGGCCTCTCTTCACGCCGCCTTTAGTGCTCCGTTTGTTTTGTTAGCATGTGAATGCATGATTTGCTTTGTGCTCCTTATATATTTATTTCATTAATTTAAGCTTAGTTTGAGTCTTCCCATGCCTTCTGTCTCAAATAGGCCCGCGAAAACATTTTGTAAGAGCGCAAGGAAATTTGCCATACATTTATCATTTACTTTATTTTATTAAGATTCTTTATTATTTCTTGAATGCTCAAAATGAGAAAAATCGCTGGATATAATTTTTGGGGGTTTTTTGTTTTTCTCTTTTTTTTTTTTTTTTTTCTCAGCCAGTAGATCCCCGTTCTAAATTTAATTTGTTTTTGTACACCTGTAAGTGCCTTTCTAAAATCAGGACATTATTTGAAAACCAATGCACAGACTGTAATGTATATAGGCTACT